>OY776301.1:30765074-31313930 GCA_963675345.1 Trididemnum clinides | reverse complement strand
TGCTATTATGGAAAAAAACTGAGGTCGAGCCCTTTCATGATTACTTAAATACTATATCTAATTCGATAAAGTTCACTAAAGAATTGGAAAAATCAGGACAATTAGCTTTTTTGGACGTAAGCATACAACAGATGGAAGATGGATCCCTTGCAACATGCGTATACAGGAAACCAACACACACGGATAGGTATCTTCAATATTCGTCTCATCACCCGGTTAATCAAAAGTTTAGTGTGGCTTGTACATTATTCTCCAGAGCCAACAGTATCATATCCAATAACGAAAAAAAGATTGAAGAGTTTCATCAGATAACAAAAACCTTAAAAAATAACGGATTTCCCAGTAACAAATGTAGTTTTAAGAAGTACTTGAAAAACCATAATTTTAGAAAAACAGAAAAACTGAAGCGGTTTACTTCGATTCCCTACGTGCAAGTTGTCTCCGAACCTATTAGCCGAATTTTGACTCAAGTTGGTATCGGAGTGGCTTTAAAACCACATCACACGTTGTCTTCGTTGTTTCGCAAACCTAAAGATGTTATTAATTTTGAACAAAAGCGTGGTTTGGTGTATCAAATTTCTTGCCGGGATTGCAATGCTGTGTATGTAGGTGAAACAGGACGTAGTGTTAGAACCGAAAACGGGAACATGCTGATGCGGTCAAGACTTTTAACACTAAAAAGTCAGCGCTGAGTCAACATGTTATGGATTTCGATCATAGAAAAGATTGGGATAATGTCAAAATACTGGAGTCAGAATCACATGCATACAGACGTCGCGTTGCGGAAAGTTTTTTGATAAATCAAAAGACTTGTTCATGTAATGTTATCAATCGCAAAGATGGTGCAAATTTTTCGACTGTTTATAGTGTGTTTGTCTCCAATAAATAATGTCTTATGTTTCTCATAACACTTTTCACTTGGCCACTCCTGTATCTGTGATGTAACAATATTTTTGTTATTACGTGATTGCCTGCCCTGTTGATAAATAATTTTTAGTGTTTAGTAATACAGGTAGTCTTTGTAATTTTATGTTGTACAATTTGTATGTTACATTATTAAGATCTACCGTTTTCTGAAGAAGCTCCCCGGTAACTAAGGGGAGCGAAACGTCAGATTTGAATAATAAATTGTCGAAAGAACAAAGTGATCTGGTTGAAATATGAAATTTATTTTTTGTCTTAGACAATTAAATCAAATAATTCGATTCTTTGATGACAACAAATTGAGGGAAAATAAATAAAATTCAAAGTTTGAAGAAAAAATTAAAAATAAAAACAATCCTGTGGAAAATCGTGCCAACAGATCTAACCGCCAACGTTTTCCTATTTCTAGAAGATAAATTGGAAACATTACAAATTCTACAAACAATGAGCATGAAATGCCAAAAGCATATTTTATGATAAACCCGCACAAGGAATCCAACCAAAAATGATAAACCCGATATGGTCATATTTTATTTATTGATCGAAGTAAATGCTACTTTTCATACCAAAGTCTATAGAACTTACAACATTTTCCTGATGAGTACCATAATGGCGAAAGTAGTTCATCGCAAATTATTTGCTAGTATGCGGGCTACATTACTGATTGTGATTGATAATTTGGTAAATGTTGATTTTTTCTTTAGTAAACATTCGTCTTTTCTGGATGAATCCCCTGATCGAGTTTATCAAAAATATGACTTCTGAATCGTTTAATTTGTAATGTTTTTTCTGTTTATTCCCAAGTAAAAGGTGGATCCCGAAATACGCAGCAGCCTTGCAGTTTTCGAAAAAAATTTGCGTGATCTCGGGATTTGTTTAATTTACTTCCGTTGTTTTAGTCTGCCATTCTGTTTCACAAAAATCGTTATTACTGGCTTTTTAAATTTATTTCGGTCAATGAATCGGCCTTTAAATCAATCGGCAGCATTGCGTCCGTTCTAAAATTTAAGTTATGAAGCCTGGTTACCAGCCTAATGTGGAAAAGATAGGCTCAAAAAAACAGTACTGTGAGCTCTTTTAGAAGAAACGTAAAATCAATAGGAATAAATGTTTTTGAGGAAGCATCTGCCTCTAGAATCTATTTCATTTATCCCTGTAATTCATTAATCAGTCATATTTGTATAGCACTGCTTATTCCTAAGTTTTATTAATTGGTGTCATCAAATACACAGTCGGATTCAATACACAATTGAACCCGATAGTGTATTTGATGGCACAGTATCAACAGAACGGAATGGAGAGAAGTTGGTTCGCGATTCTGTTTGGAATCATCTGGTTTACTGCTCACAAGAAACGGTTAAAAAACCACTGCCGAGTTAAAGATGGAGATTGCGGAGCTGGAAGCCGGGTTGGGCGGCGCTAGAAGCGGAGTTAGCCGTCTTGCGGTCGTAGCCAGTGACGTGCGGAGAGATTTATGGTCGTTGATGCAATGATTTTTCAGAGTTGTCTTTGCAATAGTTTGCTATTGCAAAGACAACTTTTTACTGCAATAGTAATAATTTGCTATTGCAATGAGGTTTTTTCTGACAGCAAAATATGATAAAAATCTGGGCTTTTTCCGTGACGTAATGGCTCTGTGCGATGAAGCGCTCGCTGGCTTGTAACCGTGAAATCGTGAACTCGATCTCCGGTTGATCTTTGTGGTGAAGTGCTTTATGTGAAAAGCATTTTACGGCAATTTCCTGGCTTGTGGTGGTAATGCTCAGTACCAGAAGTAGGCCTAGTAGTGGCTCCAAAGCGGTCCTGAACACAGGATGTTCTCTGTACAGCCGAGAAGGTTTTCTCGTGACCGGAAGATAAAAACATGGTAACAAAAAACAAAAATAGTTGATAACAAAAGACAGGAAAGGCAGTAAAGACAATTCTATATTGTAAAATAATTTCTTTTTTGTCTTCCACCTTGTGTTATTCCTTTGAAAGAAACGATTTCTTGGTCAAATCATTTGCTGCTATCCTTGTAGATCGGCATAGGACTTCCCGAGATTTAGGAATTTAACTTCAGAATGGAAAACTGCTCTGGAAAAATCTTTCAGCATTGATTCGAACTTTTTTCCATTTAGCTTTGATAAATTTTGCGTTGGTAAACTTACATAGTCAGAGCTACAATCCGCCTGGACACAAAAATAAAAACGACTTTGAAAAAAGCAACGTTTTCGGAAGTATCATTTTATGTTTGATTACTAAAACTAATTAACCACCCCGCTATCACATATATCAAACAAATCACTTTATTTACATTTATTGTTTCCGGTAAAAAAATTACCTGAAGCAATCTTCCCTTTTTACCAGAAGCCATCTTCTCCAGTAATTTCTTGTTCTTGCAAACTACATCGAGCATCACACAGCAGCAATGTTCTCGATTTCTTTACTTGTAGTAAGAATTTTACTGCTTCCACAAAAACCGTTTATTTAATAAGTCCATTGAGCGGATTCAAAATAGAAGACCCATTTTGCAAACGAATCACTGACTGAAAGAGAAACGACGATGCCAACCAAATGGTACAAAAGCGGAATGGAGTCATTTCAAACAAAAATTTTCATCCACTTAGTCTCGGCTTCAATATAGCGAAACCTATCCTCCGGAATCTTTTTGAGAAAGTCATTGAGGACAGAGACCTCATCAAGCGGTGTATCGTTTTTTGCCATCAATGAATCAACTTGTTTTGCCCAGCTCCTCAACTTTTTCATGTTGGTTTGATTTCCTAGCAGGATCAGATGACGTGCGTCCGGTGCTTCTCAGCCACTTATTGATATATTCTAATGTAATTGTGCAGAATTTTTTGAAGCTCGGTTTGAGAGTCTTAACATGCTCTTCGTCGACACTACATAGTAGTCCGGCTGTAAATGCTCCCAAAATTTCGAACAGTGGCGCAGTAAAATTTTTCTCTGAAAAATTAAATTATTTTGGCCGCCTTGAAAAAGCTGGGTGTAAATATTGTTACAATATTTGACAACATTTAATGCTTTAAATCTAGTTTTTGCGTAGCCAATCTGTGATTCGAAACCGCGTTGTGTCGTTGTTATGTGTGTTTCACTCAAGGTATCGTTTTTTATTGATTAGTCGTTGGATTGGCAAGGTTGACCCTCAAGCGACGCAGTAGTAACTGTCTTTTTAACACACCTTTACATTATTCACAAGCAGACACGTTGCAAGAAGGATTAGGTTGTTCGTAAAACCTGCACGTTTGAGTAGAAGTCAAAGGACTATCAAAGAAGCTCGTAGATGCCAAAGTAGAGAAAAGTTGGTTGAGCTGTTTCTTTATCGATTGTTATTGTGTTGGAGCTGTAGTAAAGAAGAAGGTACTTGGGGGGTCACAATAGTTTGAAACCGCTACGCCGCTACATCGCTACACCGCTAACAACGCCAACGTCGCTGAAGCCAACGACGCTACGCCAATCCATCTGTTTTTTCCTATCTGCTTATCACTTTCATTATTTCCATTTTCAGTTTTGCGTATTATCAATAAAAATTTATCAAAGGATTTATTCAAGAAAGTCAGACAATAGCGTGACGAGAGGAAAAGCGCGTTTCATCTATTTACAACTTCAGCTTCACGGCAATCTGTCTCGGGTTCGGAGACTACCCCAAGGGTCTCTGCTCCACGAACCCGTTATACTGGGAATAATCTTTGGAGGAAGTAAAGGAGATTTCTTAATGAGCAAGAAATACTTGGAAGGAATGGAACGATGATTAGCGACTCGTCTGATTCAAAAAAGTCCTCTAAAATTTGCAGTGATTGTTTCAGCGAAAAAAATGTATTTTGAGTGTCTCCCAGAGATCCATCATCTATTCTGGTACAGGATTCAATGTGATCCATCGAGTAGGTCTGTGTGTGGGTAGAATCAAATACTTTGTATTAAGATGTGTGGAACAGGTTTTAGGGCTGTTCTTCCTACCGGTTTAGCTTTTGATGTGACTGCTGATGTTCAGCACGATTGTTTCAGTGTCAAAGCTGAGGCGCTCAGCTACTTCCTTCTCTATTGCGTTATGTAAGATAGGTTTATGTGCAGAACTGCCGACTGGAATGCGCTGTTTGCTCGGTGAGAAGATAACAAACAACGTTTGTCCACGTTGGTGAGATCCGCTGAAGGTCACTGGTGCGTCGTCGGCGCGAAACAATGTTAACTGCTTCAGGTTTAAATCGTTGTCTTGAATACTAGAGAGAATAAAGTTAAATATCTATACCGATGTTTCACCTGTCGTCGATCACAAGTCTAGAAGCTGCATTTGCACGTCCACTTATCGTTAAAGAATCTTGTAACAAAAAAATAAAAATACATTCAATGCTAACAATGCCTAGTTGGCTACTAGGCGTAATCTTGTACCTTGGATGTTATTGATTTGTCTTTTTTGCATAATCTAACATTTCCTGCCTTAAAAACAAAATTACTTTGGTCTGTGGCGCAACGTAAAGAGCACTTTTAAAAGACTCCACCAATAGAATAGGTGAAAAAGGTATTGTCGATGCAAACAAGACAAAATAGGGGTTCGCTATAAAAATAAGGACATTTCTCAAAAACAAAAATATAAAATTTTTTTAAGTCATCATCCTTCAAAATATGGGCAAATCTTAGAAATGAGAACGGTGGGGCAGCCTCTCATTGTGGTAAACTGAGTCACAAATTTATTACGTTGTGCAATGTGCGCAAAAGTTGGAGAAAAAGAGTTATCTATCTGGAACGACAGATTTGCGGCCTGCCTCTCCTGAACGTGCTTAGGTCGTACGTGGCAACAGGTGAGCTGCGTGCCATTCGCTCGAATGCATTTGGTCTACATGGGAGTTTTTCATTTCTACAATTCAATATCTGACGTCAATTAACCATCGCGCTCACTTTGTTATCTTTATTATAAAGCGCAATTCCGTCTGTGTGTCTGTCTGTCTGTGCGGCTGTCTGTTTTAACTCCTCTGAAACTGCTAAAGGTACAAACATCAAACTTGTCACGATTGATTACCACCGAGTGGTGAGTGTCATAAGGGGGTTCGTAACGTCACGATGGCGTCATTGATCAAAAATATCTTTTTTAAATTTTGCATTACTTGACTGAGAACAACTGCTTTTGCTCAAAAGAAAACCAGCTTTCGATTCACCTTATTACAAAAACTTTTATTTATTTGGGGTCTAAAATGAAGTCACAATCAGCGCTTGATTGCACAATCCGTTTTTTGTTCTTTCTCAAGAAGTAAAGGATCCATCAAAAGCTGAAGTTTCTAAATGTTTATGAAATTTAGTCTATTTGCTTCATGTGTTTCATCCCCCTCCCCTTACACTTTTAAAAATTACAAATAATTTTTTATGGTGCCAGGTAGAAGGGAAAGAGGAAGGCCAAGGAGAAAGTGGATGGATTTGGCCAGAGAAGACATGGAAAGAATTGGAGCTAAGGAGGGAGATGAAGTCGATCGATACAAATGGAAAATACTTTCGCGCTGTGGCGACCCCGAATAGGAAGAAGCCGAAAGAAGAAGAAGAATTTCCAATCTTGATTAATATACCTACTTGATCACCATTACATGTACAGAAACTATGGCTTATATTTACTAAAGTATTTTGTTGTTGCTCTCACAAATGTTTGTACGCTGAAGCTGGCACAGCTGCATTAATTGATTCGTTTTAAACCGGCATAGGTGATGGTATGCCCTGCCGAGGTAAAATCGCACCATACTTAGGAAAAACATTTTTTCTATTTTGTTTGATAATAGCTTGATAGAGCTACGGGAATCAAACCTGAAAATTTGGTAAAAGCAAGGACACATTAAACTTCTGTGAGCATACCTAAGCGAGGAAAAACGAATATGAATCATAATGCGTAGCCAGCAGGGACTTGAGAAACTTAGAGGGGAAAATCAAAATTAACAACGTCACTGTGTTAAATCGCACCACATGGAAGATATTATTGGTATTTTGCTTTATATGGCTACCGGGATCAAACCAAATATTAGCGAAAACCCAGAACTCTTTTAACTCCACAGGGCACGTCAAGCAGGAAGAAAAGAACATGCTACATCATGAGCAGCCAACGAGGACTTGAGAAAGTTTAAGGGATCATCAAAAAAAACGACGTCACTGTGTGAAATTGCACCACTCAAAAGATTTTTGCTATTTTGCTTGAAAATAGCTTAATATCATAAATGTATTCCCTGCTTCCTAACTATGGGAAACGCAAGGCTCCCTTGGGTTTGTGTCAGCAATGAACAGAGCACATAGACCTAAGGCATAGCCAGGATCTTGAAATGAGATGTTTTATCAGCAAAAGGAGCACAAAAAGTCGTGAAAATCTTATGTGCAGAAAACACATAAACGTTTGGTAACTGGTCACACAAGAGGCAAATAGGTTCAGTCGGCCAAGCCGGGATTGAAAACTTACACTCTCAATTCCGACGATACTAATCGGGGCTCTTCGGGTGACGCCGTTGTATACACTATAAAGCAAGGACTTTTTTCTTATGTGGATACGCTACCTGAAAAGATATTTATGTTTATACTCTACAGCATTGTAATAAAATTCTAAGTTCAGGACAAAAAATTAACGTTAAACCATAACCATAACAATTTGTAAAATTGGATTTAGAGAGATCATTTGTTTGAAAATAACTCGGCCTGATGTGCCCCTACTGAAATATGGTGAATGATTTTGGGTAAGCCATAGCCGCTTTTATCGCTAGGCCGGAAACAAGACCAATACCTCAGCCAAAAGAACTTAATACCACAAATTAACATAGGAAAGGGGCAGCATCACATCGCAAAATAAGCTTACTTTAAATGGCTTTTTTCTGTAATTGTGAAAGCAGCCACTATTTTGCCGCTACAATCAGTTTTGATTGTGTTTCAATCCCTTCTTCCTCATAAGCATTAACGATAATTTGTGGCAAGATTCTTAGTAAGCATTGTCAGCCATGATTAAGAGAATTTGATGATCACAATTTCGTGTGCAAGAATTGTAAAAGTGCATAAAATTCATTAACTTTTTGCTATTGCTTACACAAAAGCTCGATGGGTAAGGCCGACTTGGCCGGTTCAACCGAAATACTAAACCCCGACATTACGGATGGAGGGCTGCTGCCGGGCATTGCCAGTAAAGCCGGCTCGTTCGTTCTAATTTTAGAGTTTATGAGCGCGTGATGTAAAGGTAGCAAAAATTACAGGAACCAATAGAATCTATTGTAATACGGCTGGCTCAACATCAAGGAACACAAAAGCTTGATAAAGAAAGAACTTGAAACTCTGCGTTATACTTCATTTGGGAAATGGGAATGTGATCAAATGAGAGAAAACGGTCTTCAAAATAGTCATTAAGTAAAAGTGCGTCGGCTGAATTCCAAAAATTATGATTTTACGTGTATGCTCTAATTGACCTCCCGCTACCCGCCCGATCATAAGTACAGCAGTGCTTTGCACACACAGACAAGCAGGTGAAATTACGGTTTTACAAATGTTTTTGAAGTCCGTTAAAGGTGTTATATATTATATGTTTAACGCTTCTAAGAATTGAACCCAGGACTTGAACTCAGAACCACTCCAATTTAATTGCGTAATTTTGCTGTACCAGATCGTTCATGTAAATTGCTTGGAAGTGTTTTGTGTAATTAAGTGCTTGCATGTTGCGTAATTTAAACTGTCTATTGTGAAGTGATGGAGTTGAAGCGGTAGAAGCATTCTGTTCGAAAGTCTGTCAAATAAGTCAAGGATTATTAACAATTTACTTTATTTCATTTCGATTTAGATGTGCTGTGTTTTAGTTTACTAGAGCCTTACTTAAATAAAGGTTATATATGTAGTGTTAGTCATAAATGTGCATGACAATCTAGTAAACTAGCACAAATGGACAAAGTTCTGCGACCTGATCGCTTCGACGTTGAACCGAACGATGAAAAGGCTACCAAGCAATGGCGGCATTGGTACAAGACCTTCGGTAACTTTCTACGCTCTATAGATGAAGAAAATCGAAATCTGAACAAACTTAACGTCATGACGAACTTTGTTTCTTCTGAAGTGTATGAACTATTCTGTGACGCAGATACCTATGATGCTGCCATCACAACATTGAAGAGAACGTACGACAAACAACCAAATGAAATCTTCGCACGCCATAAGCTTTCCACTCGAAAACAGCAAAACGGAGAAACTCTAGACTCGTTTATGCAAGCGTTACAAAGTCTGAGCAAAGATTGTCAGTTTCGTGAGGTTTCCGCGAACGAGTATCGTGAGGAAGCGGTTCGTGATGCTTTTATAAATGGCCTGCATGACTCGAAAATACGTCAAAGATTGCTAGAAAACCGAACTCTGGATTTGGAAACGGCATTTGGTCAAGCCAGAGCATTGGATCTGGCTCGGCAAAATTCAGAGTTTTATCAGTCAACTTCAAAATCCACATCTATGCACTTTAATGCAGCAGAAATCAAAGAAACAGACCAATCTAAAGGTTTAGACAAACATGAACTTGCTGTCACAACACCAAGTAAAGCCAGAAAATGCTATTTCTGTGGCTCTCAATTTTACATTCGCGCGAAATGTCCTGCCAAAGACGCTGTTTGTCACTTGTGCAAGAAAGTTGGGCACTACGCTCGAGTATGTCAATCTACTAAACAGAAATCTTCCGCTTCTCTTGAAAGTGGTCAATTAGCTACTCTGCTAACTTGTAGTGCAAAAACACACCCTCTCGCTAAATCGTACATTAATATAATGATAAACGGATCGGTCGTAAATGCCTTGGTTGATTCTGGCAGTACGGATAATTTTATCAATTCTTAGCAAGTGCAACGATTGTCACTCACAATTCTGCCGACTCGCGAAACTGTTTCGATGGCCTCTTCCTCGCTGTCCGCAAAAATGCAAGGATATTGCTCTGTTACAATTGTTTTGCATGATCAAACCTATGAAGACGTAAAGTTGTATGTGCTCCCAAATTTATGCGCTGATGTGATACTCGGGCAAAACTGGCAGTCCAATCATGAGAGTGTTACAATAAAGTATGGCGGTGAAAGGCATCCGTTGAAAATCTGCAATCTGACAACGCTAAACGTGTCACCACCTCCGCTTTTCGAAAATCTTGATCCTAACTGTAAACCCATTATCACAAAATCTCGTCGGTACAGCAATGAAGATCGCAAGTTTATTGCAGAGGAAGTAAAACGTTTGCTTTCTGAAGGAATAATAGAGCCAAGCAATTCTCCATGGAGAGCACAAAAGCTTTTTCTAGCAAGACAGGAGTACACCAGGCAATTACAAAACATGTCTCTGAAGGAATATTCTGTGACAGAAAACGCAGTGGCAGACCTCGAAAAACCAGCATCCGTCACGATAACCTCATTCAAAGGATGGTAGTTCGCTCTCCAACAAGTTCTACAAAGAAACTTCAAGCCGCCTTACTTCGAAAACGTACAAGAGTGACTCAGATGACCATTTCGCGGCGTTTGAGCAGAGAATTCAACCTAAAATTGTATAAACCAGCCCGAAAACCGAGACTCATGCCAGTCATGAAAGCCAAGAGGCTGGCGTTTGCGAAAAAACACCGTGATTGCACTATTCAACAATGGTTAAAAGTTCTATTCTCGGACGATTCAACCTTCCAACAGTTCGTCGTGAGAAAAAGGCACGTGAGGAGATCTCCTGGCAAGCGTTATGATGACAAGTATACGGTATCTACCATGAAACACCCCCCAAGCCAGATGATTTGGGGGGCAATGTCGCAACATGGGATCGGTGGCTTGTTATTTTTACCCAGTGAAACCACCATGAACGGAAAAAAGTACGTTTAACTGCTCTCTGATAAGCTCCAGCTACACATGCAAGTCCATAGATGCAATATATTTATGCAGGATGGCGCCCCGTGCCATAGATCGAAGTTGGTGACGAATTTTCTGAAGAAGAAGAAAGTGAAGGTCTTGGACTGGCCTGGAAACAGCCCTGATCTCAACCCGATTGAGAATTTATGGACGGTAATGAAGGATAAAGTCGCGGAAAAGCAGCCTTCAAGTCTTCCAGACCTTTGCCGGGCCATAAAAGAAGTTTGGGTGAAAGAGACATCAAAGGAATACTTCGCCAACCTCGTCAACAGCATGCCCTGACGCCTAGCTGCAGTTATCTAAAACAATGGCGGACATACAAAATATTGACTTTTTGAGAATTTATGCTATGAAATGAGTCCAAATCAACTTTGTTGTATTAGAGATGTGATAGATATCGAAAAGGAGTCAAATAAATGAAATGTATGTACACCAAAAATGGTTCGTTTTCGATTTATTCGAAAAAAACAGGGTGGTCTTAAACTTTTGTTAATGACTGTAGATTAAATCAGCTAAATTGTCACATTGTGATTTTCAGGAAACTAGAGATACATAGCTTACCCTCCTGCAGATCGATTACAGTAAAAGCGTCAAGTAAAAAGAAAATAATAGGTCCCATTAAGTCACTGAGCTATGTTTCAGATGTCTCTCCATCAAGGGTTGAACGTAATTGAAAGCAATTTGTGAGATACGGAGAAAAACAACTTCATCAGTCATTGGTCACATCCTGCAAAACATCTATTTCCTGCATGCTACCTAATGGCGATGTAGTAAATAATGCAAAAAACAAAAAAAATTGGTAGATGGCAAATGTGTGTCGAGTAAATAGAGATTTGATTCTATCTCAACTTTAATTTTTTACCCAAAATTGAGGCGACTTATAGTATCGCTCGAATTACTAAGTCTGGCTGCAACTTAACAGCTAGGTGAAGATTGGCTTCTACTAAGATACTTGAACCGCACACTCCTCGATCACGAACAGAACAAATATACTCACAAAATACTTCGAGCCTTTAAATTCCTTCACTCGTCGATTACACAAACCAATGTGCTCTAAGTCTAACATATCAATCAGAAACCAATCAAAAAAACTATGTCAATCAAGTAACCGCATAATTCTAGTCACGCTAATAATCCACAACAAACCACCACAGAATAACACGCTATCCGTCTCTCTTCGTTCTCTGTTACTCCCACTCTTTCTATCTCTTCTCTCTGCATGTGTAAAAATCTCGTTGCTTTATATATATATATATAAATGGGACGCAATCTAAATAATTTAAGAACGACATTACGTGACAAAAACGCCTACTACTAAATTACGTCATATCGACAATCAAAAACTTTCGAAAAGAAAAAGTGTGTTCTAGATCAGCGGTTCCCAACCGCCGGTCCGCGAGAAAATTATACCACTCCGCAGTTTCATTTTCACGTTATATTGTAGGAGGATTAGTTATTGTCACGCGACTGTTTAAAACCTTTATTATTATTAGTTCCTGTTATGTGAACAGACAAATAGCAACATAGAAAGAAGAAAATCCTGAATTATGAGCATGCGAATAGGGGCAGTTTACAATTCATTTATAACTGACATAGATTTAAATGTCTAATTGAAATTCGTGTCTTTATGTGGCTGTAATGCTGTGAGTCATATTAGTGAGTCGGCAGTTCTAATGGAAAATAACCTAACACAACCGAAGGGGGTCGATATTTATCTATTGCTACTTTGTTCTGGTAAATTTTGCGTACCGGTCAGTGAATCTTTTTATAAAAAATTATCGGTCCGCTGGTGTAAAAGGTTGGGAACCGCTGTTCTAGATCAGTCTTGAACGTAAACACATGATTTACCATTATCACGTCATTAACAAGGCATGTACGATACAAATTTTAACTCGAAAGGAAAAAAGCTGTTTGCAAAAAACAACCGAGATATAAAATCAAGTTTAGATTCATGATAATTCTAGATTTACGAATAAAATAATTACAGCAAAACGAAAGCAACAGATTACAGAAACTACTTGTACATAAACTATTCCAACGAAGCAAATTTATTTATTCATGACAATGAGGTTTAAAAACCCTTACGACAAAAAGCACAACAACTGTTGCTAGATTAAACGAAAAAACAACTAATTCAAAAACAAAACATATGAATCACGTTTGCATCTATATTTTGTTGCGGTGGGAAGCACGGTAGCAAAATCAAAAATGTGTTTACTAGTTCTGAGGCTATATTCAAGAGCTAAGGGAGGTTCTTTGTGTCCTCCTGTTTTGCTCTCTAATGTAAACGCAAACGAAAAAGCAACATAAGCATAAAATAATAGAAACAAAAACTAACAAACGTTTACAAGCTCATATCGTAAAAATTGTCCTACGAGGACACCCTTGGTGTTCCATGTTCTCATTTCATTTCTTTTGTTGTAATTTTTTCTCACTAAAATGTTCAGTTTTTACAGAACAACCACAGAGTTTGGCAAATGTATTGTAGCATTTATTTAGACAACCATCTAAACCATAAAACCCCTTCTTCTTGACAGATCCCGTTGTTGCAACCTCCTTTAGTTTGGTTCATACATGTCCACATGAACATTTTCTTTTTTGTAGTTTGAAAACTCCATTTCGTGGAATATATTTGGTTTTTCTTTTGCCTTGTCTTCCTTTCTTTTTGTAAAGCAATTCAGCTTGAAACGACACCACAATATCAAAGCTATGACGATACAAAAGACAACGATTACCGGTATCAAGATGGTAAGATAATTGATATCGTCCCGTGAATCCAAAGAAATTTCTGTAAATATTAGTTTTGTTGCAGTCGATATTTTCACAGTATCATGATGTCATTTAAGTTTAGTGTTATAAGCTCAACGATGGAGAAAGCGACGGTACCACCTACCCCATTACCCCATTCACCCTGGTAAAGCAACTGAAAGATCTGCACTTTGCACAAGAACAACAAGGTTGCACATACTACAGCAAGTACAGGTGTCCTTCCCCCACAGTTGCATTAAGGGCCGGTGCTGCAAGGCTGATAAAATGTTTGGCCATCGGCAATTACTAACAACTAAGATATTTAGTTTGGGTTGCCTCCGTTTTGATCAAATATCGTTTAAACCCAAACTTGGAAAACAAGTGGAGAAAGAAATTACAATTAAAAGTAAACAATGAATCATTGCTTTTAAGTGCGCTAAGCAGGAGCAACCCCAATATTAACAGAGGCTGTTGCTGCGACACCCCTCTCCCAGGTACAATGGCTCCCTTCCTAATGGAACACAGTTTAATAAGACTTCGCGATACTTGATGGCAGTTACCACCTCGAAAATGGCCTTCCAAAACTCATTTCCACCCCTGCCCAGCTGCATTGGCGGAGAGGCTTATGCCCTTAAACTCATGTTAAATAAGTTACTTTTTACATCTAATCTCGTTAATATGGAAAATTTATTTTACGACCTATGTATCAGAGCTAATCACAAATTATAAAAGATCACATAATGTTCAGCCTTTCACATAATGTTTATGAACACCGGCGCGATGGTGTAGTGGTTAGAGCGTCCGCTTCGCAGTTGGTAGACCTGGGGTTGATTTCCCAATTCGAGTCATACCAAAAGACTTTAAAAATAGTATTCACAGCTTCCCTGCTTGGCGCTCAGCACATAAGGAATAGTGTGGAGAACAAGCCGGCAAGTTTGCTTGTTGTGTCCTTGGGCAAGGCACTTAACGGGATGCCTCCGTCTTTGTGTGGCACACAGATGGTGGGGCCAAGCAGTCTACCCGCCGTGGTGGCCCAGTCTGACGAAAGACATGCAAACAGAGCATTAGCTCATACGCATAAATGAAGCCTTTTGAACGTGGATTCATTATTCACGCGCATTGCAAATGAATTTTAATTCAAAATGCTGTACAATATGTCATCTTCTATTTCTCTGTTTTGCTTCTCTGTTTTTTTCCATGCTTAGACATGATGATTCGGTGAATGTCTAGTTGCGAATCACTACGCTCTTTTAAAAATAACTAGGTTTTTATGATCTATTATAACTATGGTCGACAATTTTTTAAATGTTTTACTTTCACATGTGGTTGTAAATTGATATCCATCTTCACACCTACACCGGTTCGGTCCTGTGCAGTGCCCATGCTTTCCACACAAATCATCTTTGCACGTGACTATAAAATACAGTAAACAATATGATGTATACAACGCATTGGCAGTGACAGTCTACAACTCACAAGTTTTGCATCCTGGCAAACTGCTATCATTACTAGGTTTACAGCGACATTTATCTGAATTAATACAATCACCTTTGTCATCGCATGAACGTGCACCAGAGCACATAGCTAAATTATGAATGTGTCAAGAATAGATAAATGACATAGTTATAAGACATTGTGAACTTATAAAAGTATGTTATTTTGTTTACTGCAATTTAGAAAAATTTGAATATTTCGCATTCTAGCAAGTCATATTTGCAAACCTTTGCAAGTGGTACCATCATCAGCGACTTCATGTTCCTCATCGCACCAGCATTTGAACCCAGGGTCGGTGTTGCTGCAATACTGAGAGCAGTTGTGTGTCCTAAGTTCGCATTCGTTGATATCTGCAACAACAGAAGGTTCAACATCTTTTTCGAATTGCCTTGCTAAACTGTGGCGTGAACCGACCGCCAACTGCAACGATTAAACTATTGCAGCCTCAATGTGTTTTCAATTTGAAAGGTGGTTCGAAAAAGCAAAACGATGCAAAGCTCGTAAAAAGTTATAAATACATGTAGTCAGCTCATTAATCTGGAAGAAGAGGGGTCTTAATTAAGACAAGTGGGGAAGTATTGTAGCATTTATTTAGACAACCACCTAAACCATAAAACCCCTTTTTCTAAACGGATCCCGTTGTTGCAACCTCCTTTAGTTTGGTTCATACATGTCCACATGAACATTTTCTTTTTTGTAGTTTGAAATGTCCATTTCGTGGTATCATCAACCTCAAACTACAAGATAGAACCAGATCTTTAAACTTCTCTAATCGAATCAATTGCCCCATTGCCAAAAGCAAAGCCAAGAAAAATGTAAAGTCGTAAGAAAGTGTCTTCTGCCATCATCACACACACACAAACCTGTGAAGAAAAAACTTTTTCCTCAGCAAGCAGTGGGCAGCGAATCTTCAACAGATAAAGAAGAAGTGTTTGTTGATTCAGAAAGGAATACTAGTCTGTCTGATCGCAATGCCAACCTAGCTCCGCATCCTGTTTAGCTTGTTATGTTCCGGTGCGGTGATTTTGCTATCACTAATGTGCACACTGCGGCTGGAAAGTGTAAAAAGTTTATCGGAAAGCTGATTAGTGGACCAAATGAGGATCAGGACTTTGAAATCAGTTTTTTGGAAAGCTAAAAAAGTTCAAAATGGATTTGTCTTTCCAGAAGTGGAAGACCTAGCCTCCATAGCCAGAAAAGGTATTGAAAGGGTTTTGCCCCTGCCTTGTGCAGCTGCTCAAACTAAGCGGTTGTGTCGTGTGCTGAAATTTGACGTCGATTTATCTTTTGTGTGATGTCTGTGTATTTGCGTATTATGTCTTTGCATCGTCTTTCTCAACAATTTCTGTTTACCAAATTTATGGATGCTGCAGTCATGTGTGTGAAGTTTGTGTGGCAGATAGCAACCGTTTTGGCTGTTTTTTTAACCCTGCTCTGGTACCATGAAAAAAATCACGTTAGCAGTGCCTTGGGGTCAATATGACCCCATTACTAAAAACACATTTTGCCACCAGTAGAAAAAATCAATTAGTTATCAGTCTGTGTTTGTTGCTTGAAAAATGTAGAGGAGTGCATAATACATAAATATTTTACTTCTGACACTGGTTACAGACCACCTTGCTGTGTTCTTCGCAAGTGGTGTCATGACATCTACTGCAGGTGAATCTGTACTTTTGTCCTTCAATCTCGGACAATCTCGCATCTCTTGCGCCCGAATGGACAATACCTGGTAATGTTTTGAACAGCTAGAGGTGCTTCTGGTAAAATTCCACACCTGCAAATGATTTGTTTCACAACCTGAGGTGTTTGCGGGGTCACCAATTTGCGCTTAGCTTGGAGAACAATCAACGATATGAATAGTTCTTTCAGGGGGTCAATATGACCTCAAACAAATAAAATATGAAATTTACAAAAAAGGCAACATTGAAATTAAGAATAGAAACAGTTGACAAGAACCTGCAAAGAAAATACAAAGAGAGATGAAAGCTTATCATCTCAAAGTTTGGAATATTTATCCTATCAAAAAAGCCTGGGGTCATATTGACCCTATGGTACCAGAGCAGTGTTAAAAATGTTCTGTTGGTCCCATAAGGCGTATCTTTCGTTCCATAGGGATGGGACCGACGGAACTAATTTAAAAATTTTAATAATAGCTTGTAACTGGACACCCAATTACCCAATTTTAAAACTACTTTGTCCTAAGATAGAACTACCCAATTACAACATGCGGACCAATTTTTAAGCAATTTTTGTTAAAACTAGAAAGTTATGACCATTTAACGAAAATTGTTCCATAGGACCCACACTTCACCTACAGCAAAAATATTAATCAAACTACAGTCGAGCAAGTTACAATTTTAAACCTTTGCAAGTGGCTCCATCATTAGCGAGTTCGTATCCCTCATCGCACCAGCAATGAAACCCAGGTTCGGTATTGGTGCAATGTTGAGAGCAGTTATGTGTCCCAATTACACATTCGTTGATGTCTGCAACAAAAGGAAGCTCAGTATACTTGTGTAATGGAGTCTCAAAACCGTCTCACACACAGCCAGTTCCAATATTAAGCGGTGGCAAGGTGTTGCTCATTCTAATCGTTTGTGGTCGGATGATAACGAACCCAAGATGTAACCCAACTCCAATGTCAATTCCGTGAATAATCATGGTTTCGAATCTCAATCTATTTCAGTTTTTTTTTGATAGCTTGAATGTTATTGCATTGCTTGTATTGACCAAACAAGCCATTGAAACTAACACTGTCATTCCGGAACAAATTGATATCTTACTTGTGCATTGTACATGAACGCACGGGTGACTTTTAAAGCAAAAATATTGTTAGGACCGCAGCCTAGAAAATCATAATGTCAAACCTTTGCAAGTGACTCCATCATTAGCGAGTTCGTACCCCTCATCGCACCAGCAATGAAACCCAGGTTCGGTATTGGTGCAATATTGAGAGCAGTTATGTGTTCCGAGTTCGCATTCGTTGATATCTGCAACAACAACAGTAGGGTCAACACAGCTGGAGAAATTTTTCAAAGAGTAAGTACATTCAAAATTTTTTACAAGAGATTAAAAATAAGATATTCCATTTAAGCAATGCTCTAACTACGCAACGATTACCAACTCAACTAAAGAGACCTGATAGATGGAAACAGTGTCATTGTCTCCAATCAGCTCAAAGTGCATCGCTGGCCTTTTGTATTGCTTCAAAAGCTATCAATTGTGTTTCTGAGTTTAAACCAACTAAAAAAAATCAAAAGACATGGTACAATCAGCTCACCAAATAGCTGAGGTAAAAGAAAACTCAATCGAGAAGGCAATATTACAATGACAGCACTAACCGGCACATAACTCCCCATTCACAAGTTTGTATCCAGGATTACACGAGCAGTTGTATCCAGGGGTAACGTCATGACAGTGTTGTGCACATTTGTGCAAATCCTCAGCACATTCGTCGATATCTAATTACACAAACAAACAAACATGTAAGCAATATCACAACGTACAACGTAGAAATATTAACATCACAGCTGCGTTTCACGACTAGGTCTGGAAACGTTTTATGCGAAAGGTTTCAGAAGGTTTCAAACGTTCCATGACTCAAATGCAGAAGAGTGAAATGTTGTAAAAGCTTTGAGTCAGGCTCGATTTTATTTAACTCCTCTTCTCTTAATCTTAGTAACAACAACATTTGGAGGGTGAAACATATTTTCCACTGTTACCGCATGCTTGCGCACCAGAACAAGCCACTAAAAATTTACTAATGTGTGTTAGCGATGTGCTTTTAAGCCTCGAAACGATCAGGTGACGCTGCATTGCCATTGATAAAAGCGTCACAAAAAGCTTGCGACAAAACATCTTGTCATAAGGTTTTGCACCAAAACTAAGTCAATAGTGATTTCAATTAATTTAATTTTGAATAAGCTCAATAAAGTTTTATTGTCCTCAACATTTTTCATCACACAGATATTGATGTGGTTTTATTATGTTTGGCTGGCGCAATATTTTGTCACAATTGGTCGTTCAAACTGATCAAACAAAAGACTGTATGGGAAGAAAACGCACTTTCCAAATCAACAACCCCTGGTACATATCATAAGTCAAAAACTTTCTAAATTAACCCGAACCGTACACCAAAAATGAGTCTTGTTATCAGCTTTCCTGCTCTATCTAGCAATGATGAAACGAAACGTTAAACTTTCAACATGGCACTGCCAACAGCCTGCCATATTTGCAATAATCACAGCAGTAGTGGCCGTGTTGCTTATCACGGTGCTTTCAGAAGCTCGCCACTTCTGTAGTACACACTGCAGTGATCTAATAAGAGTGTCACGAATAAGGAAATTTGCCGTATAAGAGTTGTTTTTATATTTGTGTAAAGCGCTGCGTCATTTGTTCGCTCGGCTACTGACTGAGAAAAGACCTTTTTTTCCTCGCAAGTCGATTGCTGTGTACTCCTTTTATTACGTCAAACTGTTATTACGACATAGTAAAACTCCAGATCTTCGATAACGATTAACATAACTTGAAATGCTTTTTTCCTTTTGTTCACGTGATTTCGTTCTAGCGTTACCCAGATTGTTTTGTCGATTTTATATGTAAGGCGACGGGATTTTCTTTGGCCAGAGAGGGCCAGAGAGAGAGAGCGGGCGAAAGAGAGAAAAGAGATTGGTTTGACGGATTAAGGAAGGGCCATTGTGTTTTTTGCGATAATTTATTGTGGATTTTGTTGACGTGGAGAATATTGAACAGTTATTGGTGGACTTAATTTTGGCGGTCTCCTGATTGTGTGGTGAAGTGATTAATTTTGAGATCGTTGAGCGAAGAAGTTTGAAATCGTGAAGTACTATTTCTGCGAATACATTATTCTGTTATCAAAGTGGTTTTAAGGTGTTTTAGTGGAAGCCAACCTTTTCCAAGTTTTTTAAGTTGTAGCCAGACCTAATTATCCGAGCGATTGTCACACGTCGCCTCAATTTTAAAAGAAATTTGAAATTGAGATAGAACCGAAAGTTCTGTTAATAATATTATCATATATTAAAACGCGACAAAGAGTAATTATCTGCTATTTGCATAAACTTTGACCACAATTCCCATGAAATGAGAGAAGCTGCATCATTTTTTATCTTCCTCATAACCTCACTGTCTACTTAATTCTTGCACATAGCAGCACTAATGCAAGTTAGCAGCACTAATGCAAGTTAGCATCTGGTGCATCGGCGACAAAACATCAACATCCACTCACTTCTACAAGAAATTCCTTCTCGTTTGTATCCTTCCTCACACGCAGACTTTGTCAAGAAATACCTGCAAAATAATTTTTATCAGTTTTAAATGTAACCTAGGTATTTTAACATGGCTAGCTGCCAAGTATTTAAAATTAGCCTACACCAAATACCTAATAAGAAGGGCGATTTAAAGTCAATGAAGTGAATTATTTTTCGTGATAAAAAATTACAATAAAATTGTGAAAGGCAAGTTTGAAGGACAAAACCTTAATAGTAGCAAAATTATGTAGTCAATAAAATTCAAATTATTTCTTATGGGTTAATTTTTTTCTGTTAAGTCAATTTAAATTTAAGCACCACATTGATATGCATTTAAGCAGTTGATGCAAATTGTCTCATGAGACCGAAGGATGCCAACAACCAGATCACGCTCATTTTATTGCATACCATTCAATTTTTTACTTTTATTCTCAGCATTTTTTAAAAATTGAATAAAACTATATTTTATCTTGTAACCAATTTGGAAGAACACTTTGGATAAATGTCACTTAGTTCGTTTTCGCTATCATTGCACTATGTTAGTTACGCAAAATATTTTGATAAAAAAGTTGTGCCAAAATTTTTAGCGGAACGAGAATAAAGCATAGATTTGGCAAAAAGTTTTGCTTCAACTTGTACTGAATGCTGCGAAAAACACGTTCTTTGTGGAAGAAAGGAATAAATTAGTAGTTCATAACTATATTTTCTAAGTTTTTTCCTTTCTATATTTCTATTTAACTTAACATAGCTTTGCAAATAGCTGTTTGAGCCACAAGCTTTTCGTGACGCTCTCATCAGTGGCGGTATCGCGTCAAAAGGGAAGATCTGGAGTGAATAAGTGTTCTATGTAATTAATTTAGACTTTAGGCAATCCAGACGAGCCAATGATTGCGCTGGTATTGTAAAGCGCGCCAAAGAAAGATTTGGCAATAGCGAATTGCTAAAGAAAGCGCAGCAAGAGACCAATAAGAACGCGGCGATTATCAAATGAGTTTAAGAATGTAAACAAACTCTTTCTGTCTGCATAACACCGGCTGGGTGTAAACTCTTCCCTTTTGACGCAATACCGCCACTAATGAGAGCGTCACGAAAAGCTTATGGCTCAAACAGCTTTTTTCAAAGCTATATTAAAATTCTATATCACCAACAAGATTTTTGTTTATTAACCTTACTAGATTTACCCAAAAACTCAAGCTGAAATTGATCTTTTTCTTTCGTGGCCCGTTGATGATTTTTTTAAGATTAACTTTTTAAAAGCATTGATTTTACGCCTTTTAGATTAGTTGAAGAACTTTTTTAATAGAATATTGCCTTAAAAACTGCTACCTAGCAACTAGCAACCTTTATAATTTAAAATGATCAAGTCTTAACAATGATCCCACACCCCTATTAGGGCTTACCCATGTGACTTGTTCTCCGTGTCATGTGTGTGTGTGTGTCCTTAAATGAGACCCTCATGATATAGGTATTGCTGTATCATATTGTTTTGTATTGCATCTTTTTTGTACCCAATGGCAAATTTGTCTTTTTCAGCATGTTTAGTATTGAGTGTTTTTTACACCCGCCTGATGACACCCAATAAGGTCGAAACTGGTCGAGCGTTATTGACATGATGTAATAGATTGCTGTATATCGATTTATTGAGCAATAAAAGTAATCTGCACGCTTTATACGCATGTACACACGAATGACGTAGTTATTTCACAAATAATAGTAAACGTAATACTATTACTTTGCGAAATAGCCACATCATTCGTGTGAACATGCATATAAAGCTCATAGATTACCTTTATAACTTAATAAATCGATGAATGATACAGTTATAGTGATCACATACTATGTACATTGAGGTAAGGGCTTTGAATAGATCTCGCTTACTATTAATTCCTCGAGTAATAAACTGCAGATTGCTGTATGGTACCGTATGATGTTGGTGATAATTTTTGAACAAAATTTTCTATCTTACATCTCAATTTAAGTACCAATATCATTTAAAGTGACTTCATGCTTTTAATTTCTTTTTGTTTTTATTGTTTCTTTTAAAGTCAACAATGTCAATTATTTGCAAAAAAAATTCATCCTTTTAATTTTAAGGTAAAAAATCAATCATCTTATAGATAAACATTCTCACTGATTTGAAAAAAATTTGCTATATAAGCTGTTTTTGTTGATAAAAGTAAGTTAGTTATATCCAGCGGCAACAGATTTAATGGCAAAAATTAAAAAAGTTCATCTCTGCCAGTCTTTCCTTTTTTTTCTGTTTCTCTGCCTTTCTGTCATTCTGTCTCTCGGCCTCTCTGTTTTTCCCTCTGTGTTAACTCCTCCAAAACCATTGGACGTACAACCATAAAACTTGGTACCTGCTTAAGGATCATAAAGGGATTGGTGACGTCATTGTTTTGTCGCAATGCTAAGTGCTGTCCTATGTCTGATATCTTTTCAGCAATAAATCTCATCTGTACTTATTATAAACTGTTGTTTTAAAGTTAGTGCTCATAGTAAAATTTACTACAGGTAGCTTACGTGTATGATACCCGTTACTGCAAAATAACTTAATACAAACCCATAAAACTGATTTTTTAATAACGCCATGGCAAAAACATAAATTATATTAAGTGAAATGCACGTGGACACTAGATTAGTGTACCAACAAATTTTTAGGACTTTCTGTCTCTCAGATTTCTTTGGTTTTTGATGCTATTGTTTGAAGATTGAACTCTTTGTCCCTCAATTTTTTTGAAGATAGACATTTTGTTGCCGTTATAATCGAAAATATTTTCTCTCCTCGATCGGGTTCAAGAACCTTGGCAGGCTTGCCCAGCAAGTACCCCTAACTACGCTTCTGGTTTAAAGGAAAATCGAAATAAAGCAACAGGCCAACTAATGTGTCATATTGCACCTGGAGAAAGCATTGTTGTTCGGCAATAGCTTGATAGGTGTATTGCGATTAAGTGTAAGACGTTTGAAAGGAGGCATAGCCTCTCTTTCTCTATGCCGTGATTACACAAATAGGAACAGCCAAAAAATAAGTTGACGTCTCAGATATATTTACAAAAAAGGGTGCATCATGTGGTGAAATAAAGCTGCCACTAAACAGTTTATTCTGTAAAGATTGTAATTTTGGTGTCTTGAACACAGGGTATGACGATCATTATTAGGTATGCAGCACCATGCCAGCCCATTTATAATAACTTTTGATTTATCCTCCTACAATGTTTTCAAGATAAAGCCGGATGAATCACAATTTTTTAATTAGTCATTAGTGAGGAATAGCCCTGCCGAGTGACGTTGGCTAGTAGTGAAATAAACCATTGATTGGAAGCAAGTAAACACGTAGTATCACTTACCAAGTAAGAAGACTTCCAATCAGTAGAACAGCTAAAACAACGATTACCACTACAACCGCACAAACAGTTTTTTTCATTTTTCTTTGTTATTGACCTGTAGTTATCTGTGACAATATCCCTAAAGGCGGATGTGCACAGGATACCTGTTTGTACCGTATTTATCTGGTCTTTTACGGTTTTTGCTTTTATGCATTTTTGAGCAGAAATTTTCATTTGCTTGGATATCGAAAGAAACTAAAACCCGGAAATCCGTGGAAAGCTTTCCATAAAACTAGATTCTACTGAAACAGGGAAATCTCTGCGCGGATCAGCGTTCAGGGCTGGAATTAGGTTTAGAGTTAGGTTGGAGCTAGGGTTGGTTGCAGTTTTGGGGTTACGGTTAGGTTTAGTGTCAGAGTAAAGATTACAATTAAAGTTAAGACTAGTCCGTGGTTTTCCACAAAAATTCCGCATTTTGGTAGTATCCTTGAATATCTTTATGGCGTTACAGAGTATACTTTTTGATGAGAACATCCGATTTCGTCAACAAAAATTTGTTTGTACGTTTTTATCCCCTAAACGTGTACGCTTATGGTACGTACTTTGCGGAAAAAATCGAATTTTCGAATGAAAAAATACTCCTTTAAAGCATCATATAAATATCCGAGCAAATCAAAATTTCCGTACAAAAATGCTTAAAGGCAAAAAATGAACAAAATGTGACAAAAAATGTACAAAACCTGACAAAAACCGTACAAAAATGCCTACTGTGTACAGCCACATAAAGATATGGTTACAATTGATCTCTGCTGTAATAGCAAAAAGCTCAATGACACAAACGTGGGAACTAAATAAACAGTATATTTGTTGCAGTAAGGAACACCTTGTAGATTTCCAACCCACTCCGCGGGTCGGCCCCCTGCAGTAAGCATCAATAGAGGGTATAGAAAATATCTTGGGAGTTGATCTCTGTGTTTTTAAAAGATCCCATTTTAATTGGTAAAGAGGCCATCACGATGGTTTTTCTACAAAATTCTGTGCAGTAATTATTACTTTTTTACACTCTATAAAAAATGGATTCTCGATTGCTGTTCAAGATTGTATAAGACATTTGTTGTATAGTTAAAATATTTACTTTTTTCAACAGAAAACTTCCTTTAAATTTACAAGTATCAGAGACCTTGTATACAATTTGAAAGGGAGCCAAAAACATTCTCTCAAAACTTTTACAAAAGACCATGCAAGCTTAGATTATCTTTTCTTCCTTTTTCAAATATTTTGATTTCCCTCACATTTCCTGGTTGTTAGCTCATCTCTTTTTATATTCTTGACCAAATTTGCGCATAATTCTTTGTTTTCACAATGTTATGTTTTATTGTTATTTTGTAGAGCGTAAAACAGCAGTTTTTGATGAGTTATTGGAGGAAACAGCTGGGAGGTGATAAGGTCTTTTGGCAAAGTACATATCTGCCACAAGCATCACAGCCGAACAAGAGAGTTACCGTCAAGTGCTTAAAGACTCAATAACATAGAGCTCAGCCGGGAATTGAGCTGTGGATCCCACACTTAAAAAAACACCACCAAACTTCTCGCACTACATCACAATACTCCTCTTGACCACTAACGCCTTTTTACGTCGAAGAAGCAAAACACCTAGATTATATACGTTGAAAACACACAAAGAAAACATTCCACGGTGAAAACCCGATCAAAAAATCGAAGATGAAAAGACATTTGTTTGGGAATCCCCAAACGCAAAAGCCTAGATGATTGTTGAAAACTGGGCATTTTAGTAATGATGTCACAGCAATGATTAATAAACCTTGCTTTTGCGACCAATCACAAGTCACCACGATGCATTGCTCAAACGCAGTGATGCATATAACATAATAGCAAAACAGAATGTCGATTATTGCACCACAGTTGCAGCATAGAAACAGTCTGCTTATTTCTGGTACTGCGTATCGGGTGGTATGCCACCTGACCGCAAAAATCACGATTTCAGCACGAAATATCTCCATGATTTAAATTAGCAAAAAATCGATCGAACCAAATTTTACTTCAACATAACTTTTCACCCTATTTGGCCCGGGGGGGGGGGGGGGGGGTTCAATTCGATCCACAGCAAATTAAAACTACTGTAACTTAGCGACCGCTTGAAATAAATATTTGAAATTTTTTGACTTTTCCTAAAATTTATCTGGTTCTTAGTTGTTCTTAAACTGAGAAAGGCAATCATTGCAGTTTTGAAGTAAGTATAACAATTTCGAAACCCACTCGGGCAAATTTCTTCATCGATTGCTTTCATTTAATAAAGTAAAAAAAGAGAAAGAGCGCACACGCAAGACCGTGACGCGTGGCGTAAACCGCAGAATGTTTGTAAAGTGACGCAATGACTGTAAAGCTTAACTGTTTCTGAAAAATTTTTTTTCTCAAAACCTTCTGGCTGTGAACAGCAACTATCAATTTGACAAGCCAAAAACATCAAAGTTTTCAAACACACAACTATTTTGTAACTTTTTGTCAAATGAATCTTCTTGACGCTAAGCCATGACCCACGAATAAAGTCAAGCTAGATTTTATTTTGTAATTTTGATACTTGACAAATGCAACTACGTGAATATAATTTTTCCCAAGTGCAAAGCCAGAAAAAACTTTTGGCGGTGTAATAATATAGTTTTCGCTTTTCATAGCGTTGTGGTAATGTTGTTGCCAGTTAAAATTGGGGATTGGTAGGTGGGAAGGTAGCAAGCGCACTTGCTATTCTTATTGGATTGAAAATATGCAATAGTGGCTGTTACGTGAACTGACAAATAACATAGTAAGAGGAAAATCCTGAAATTATGAGAAAAGCAAATAGCGGCTATTTACTATTCATTTGTAACTGACACAGATTTAAACGGCCAACTGGCATTCATATTTGCATCTGGCTGCAATATTATGAGTGATATTCATGAGTCTGATGAAATTCTGATGAAAAAAACTTAATACAACGGAAAGGGCACTATACCATTTTTAGTTTATTTATTATGACTAAGATCGACTCGTACCTGCAAAACAAGTCGTGGATGCTGCTTTCTCCTATGACTACAATCGACTCATACTCTAATAACAAATTATTAACGCCACTTTCTCCAATTCATAGAAACTACCCCAAAATCATTTTAAATAACGGCCCCAATAGTGCTACTTTAGCAGATGTAGAGGAAAGCACTGTTTACAAAACCATGCTGCAGTCTACGTTAGTTTTGATAAAGCATTAAGTACGCATATTGAATGCTGCTCTGTATGAATGAACAGATGCAGCGCTAATACTTTGAATGTGAAATAATAATTGATTCTTTTGTAGCAGTAAGACAACTCAAATTTAACATCATCATCAGTATCTAGCTCTTTGCGCTCCCCTCTATCTGTTCTTAAGGCCCATGGAATGTCTATTTTATTTAAATTTTGTGGTAAATAAATGAATTTTTTGCTTGTTGCTGGGCGATCAATTACCGGTAGACGGAAGAGTGAAGTTGAAATTCATATCCGTACTTTTGCTCAAATAGGATAACTTCGGTTTGTAAAGGCGCTTGAAGGGATCAAGGCTTACAGTGAGAGATTAAGGGAGGCAGGGGCGACATTTAAATTTAATGGGGGAGTTTTATAAAGCTTGATTTTCATTGCTTTACTAGTAGGCTGTTAGTAATTAATTAAATATTGAATTTTATCAGAAAATACAAATCCAAAACGCAAGAAGCCAAACGTCAGTCAAAAATATTATTTTTTTTGAGGAAAAGAGACCTGTGGAACATTTCCTAAATTTGTGATCAACCTCAAAATTTTTTCTGTTGATCGCGTGACAAAAGCCAGGTGTTTGTGTTTTGATCACTTTCAAAAGCAAATGAAGACCTTTTTTTCTTTCCGTGGTATTTTATCCTCTTCCATAGAGACGCCACTGGTAAAAGCATAGCATTTGAAATTGTGTGGTGTTCTCTTATTTGAAAACAAAAAAGCAATGTACCGTCTGGTTCTATGGAAGTAAAAGGGGCGTCGAAAGTGTAATCGAAATATAAAAAGTGAAGTAATTGTTACATTGCCTGCTGCATGGCCAAGCAGAATTGCATTTGCATTGAAACTTGCGGCAACTTCCATATCATTATAAGGGTGTCTACTAACTCAACTATCGTCTTGTCCTTTCCAATCTTCTGAACTACGTTGATCTTACGTTCGATAAGTTAATTTCTGAGTGTTCTACTTCAACTTGAGAACAACTAAGAAGTCAAAAGCAGCGTCGAATGTGCATGGTTGCATAACTGAGAAACGAGCAACTCGTTTTTATTACTTGATGAGCAAATACGAACTTAGGATATCGATAATTTTTAATTGATGTTATTACATCGGCAAAGCAGCCGCTACATTTTAGTTCTATGTTTGAAGTGTTCAAATTGCTATTTTCCACTCAAACTTAAATTTTCTGACCGGTGCATAAGATTACAATGATTTTATGGTATGTAACGGTCTACACATAATTTTCTTTTATCAGACATACATTGCAAATAAAAGTTATATAAAATGGCCTGTGCCAATATAACACCTGTAGAAGTGTTACGTAAAATTTTGAATAAAGTGTCTGACGAAGAAAACGATGATATTGAAGACATAGCTTCTTTAGCTTCTGGTGACGAAATAGATGTTGTGCTATCAACATTTTTTAATTTTGATAATCCTGACGATGTAAACGGAGCTGACCAAAACGTCACAGGTAATCAGGACAATGCAAGTAATACTGCTGGAACCACACAGCGACGTCAGCTTACTCGCGATAGATTAATTCATGATCTGGAAAGTGCTCTTAATGAACAAAATTACATCCCACTAAGTTTGCCAACTACTGAAAAAACTTTTACTAGTTATCTGGAAAACCCAAAGCCTCCACATAATTTGGGGGTACAAATAAAATGGTCAAATGTTTGTTCAAGCCGCGGTCGTCAGACGCAGTTAAATATTATTAAAGATAAAACCGGTGTTCGAGAAGAAGTGAAAGACAAAAAATCTCCTTTACAAGCTTGGATGCTTTTTTTCACAAAAACAATGCTGGACATAATAGTTATAGAAACTAATCGAAAAATAGAAGAGACAATGATGCAACTTCAGAGTATGCTTGCGGTAGATAGCAGCAGCAGATATGGATATATACGACTGACCAATCCTTCGGAAGTATTGGCACTGATTGGAATAATTTACATGCGAGGCTTACTAGGACAAGCGCATCAAGACACTAATGTGATGTTCCACAAAATATTTGGCAATCCAGTTTTTAGTGCAACTATGTCCAGGAACAGATTTAAATTTTTGATTGCTCACATATCACTTGATGACCATACATCGCGTCCTACTCGTTGACAACATGATAGATTTTCAGCTTTTCGCGAAATTTTTGAAGAATTTAATGAAAATTGTGGGAAATTTCTAGTTCCTGATGATCATTTGTCACTGGATAAAACTCTTTATTCAATGAGAACGCAAATCAGTTTCAAACAATTTAATCCAAGCAAACCAGCCAAGTATTGAATGCTGTACAAATCAATAAACGCTTGTCGCTATCCATTTACCTTTTCAACTGCTGTGTATTCTGGTAAACCAAAAGCAGAGCCGACATCTTACTACACTCCTGGGACGTCACAAACAGTAAAATACCTAATTCAAAATTTGGAATGCCACACAAATTTAGTGGGAAGAAACATATCATATGACAGATTGTATACTTCAATACCAATTGCGCAGTGGCTGCTTGACCGTTGAATAACTTCTGTAGGAACTTTATAATCAAATCGAAAAGGGATTCCAGCTGAAATTAAAGAAATCAAAGACCGAGAAACAAACTCATACGAGGTTTATTGGGAAAAGGATAACGGCATACTAAATCTGCACTCGTATGTGGTAAAAACAAAAAGTTCAGGAAAGCGAAATGCTTTATTACTGTGAACAGTGCCACCGCTTCTGGCAACTACAAAAGATGACAACAAAAGTAAGCCCGCTATTTACAAACTATACGACTTTTTAAAAGGCGGAACAGACATTATTGATCAAAAAATGGGGTTCTACAGCTGTAAATCGAAATCAAAGCGCTGGACTATGAATGCATTTTCGTACGTTTTGGACACATGTCGAGTGAACGCCAGCACGATATATGCAATGAACAATGATCTGCAGCCTCGAAACATAAAATCTGTAGATTTCGGATTTGAACTAGCTATGTCTTTGATTCGCCCACATATAGAACAACGAAGTTTAATTGGCATAAATTCTTCTGTGGTTCGCAAAATTGAGATAGTACTGGGGAAAAAAATATCCTCCAAACATGTTAAAACATCAAGTTGCTTTTTTTCCTCATCAAAGTGAAAAACGAAGGCGATGCGATGCATGTATCAGTAAGATTAAAGGAAAAGGAGCAAAAGAAAAGAAAAACAAAATTTCTAAGCAATTGAGCCAGTGCCAAAAATGCGCAAAGCCTTTGTGTAATAAGCATCTTATTCGCATTTGTGGTTTTTGCTTGCAAGACTAAACTGTTGTAAGGCTTGCACTTAAGGATAAAATTGCACTGCCTTAGTTGCTTTTGAAACATACGAGCGTATTGCTGCTTTTGACGATGATATATGTATTGTTGATATTACCCGTAAATTTAATGTAGTGTTCCCGTATTTTCATATTAGACGATAAATTATAAGCAGAAACACCATGGCGTATGACTGCAATACAACAGCTAGTCCAGAAATAGCCTGTTTTGTTTCACCTTTGTAATGTATTCTGTTAATTGCAAGTGATTTTTTAATTAATAGCTCTAAATTCACTAACGCCTCAAAGCACAAGTTACGATGATAAAGCTCAACTTGATGACATTGATCCTGATTGAATATAAAAACTGTAAAAACCGTTTAAATATCATATGACACCTCCAAAGTGAAACAAAACTGCCGTATTAGTGCTATTATGGTGGGAGGGATAAAAGATAGGCTACATAGACCTATCGTTGCAGGACAAACTTGCTATTAAAAAGAATCAAAGTTTACAATCGTTTGATGTCATAGGTTTTTGTAGCAAATTCAAAACTTTGAACTCAAGTTTGCTGGAGTACTTTTTTCATTCAACTCGTCACATAAGCAGACTTGGACAACTGATTAATTCTAGATGGCTAATTCGGTAAATTACAGCAAAAAGTCACTAATTCTAATCTAATTTGAAAAAACATAAAAGTCTCTTATTTTAGTCTAATTTGAAAAATCCCTAATTCCAATTCTAATCTAATTTCGGAAAAGAGTCGAATCTGAAAAATGACAAGACCTTTTTTTATTAGGAATCACCAGCATTTGCGAATAGTTTGGCCGAAAATCAAGATCGAAATTAGGTGATCTCCAAAAAGAAAAAAGGTCTTCACAATAATTTGGTGACAAAAATGAAAAAGTCTTAGAATTGTCGCAAATACAAAGTGGTTTTGCGAAGATGTTCAAATGGCATCAAAATTCGCTGGGTAATTAAAATTTCAAACTAATTTCAGAAAAACAGGAAAGCTCTAATTCCAACTCTACTTGAATTTGTGGTAATCAGAAATGCTCTAATTTTATTCTACTTTAATTTGAGAAAAGCATTAATGCTCTGATTCCAAGTTTAATCTAATTTGAAAAGGCTAAAAAAAATTCTAATTGTCCAAGTCTGCACACAAGGATGGAGAGGCTTACAAAAACGTCGTATTGCGTCGTATAAGGGAGAGGAAAGAATAAAAGAGTCCTATGATTTGTGAGCATTCCTTAATTTGAATGAGATTTTTGTTTTGATCAATAAAAATATTTATCCATGGTGAACAAGCATAGCTTGCATAATGAAAAGAGTAATAATTTAATAAAGTTAAGAAATTTTTGTCGTTCAAATGCTACTTCACACGCCGTTTCACATTTACTAACAATCAATTCAAATTACAGAAATCTAGAGAGTTAGAGACTTGCATATGGCAAGCAGTCCAACACAAGAAATGTTATACAAACATCACTGCTGATAAATTCCTCCTAAAAGAAAAAATGGCAAATTGATGAGGAGTTGTTGAACTTTCTACCTGGTAGCTGACAATGATAAACTACGCTTAAGCGATCGCAAAACCACAACGTCGAAGAGTAAACACTGCGAAAACAGAAAATTCGCCGGCTGTTTCTTTATTTTAAATTATAGTCGAAAATCTAATGCTGTGCATTTAATTTGCAATAACTTGAACGCTATTAATCTGATCAGAACGAAAAGTATATAATTAGATTGAAAAATAAATTCTGCATCTATCTAAGCAAATACGGAATTTCTATTGTGAGCAGTTTAAAGGTTATTAGCTGCCAAAGTGCTCGGGTCGAACCGACCCCCCCCCCCCCCCCCCCAGACATAGAAAGCAAAAAAAGCCCGGCCTTAATAGGGTTTAATAAAGCTTTATAAGACGAATTCCTAGCACTCTTATAAAGCAGTGAGTGAATACTTGAAACGCTTTCGTCTTGCTCTAATGAGCAGTTATTGCCAGAATGAACCGTGTCTCCACAAAAACTTTTCTATTTCCGTCACGTTAGAAAAAGTATTTCCTCATTTCAAAAGCAAATTTCTTTCCTAATTTTCTCTCGCTTTTCTCTGGAACTGCTTTTAGAAATGAATAACTTTTTACACTTTCCAAAAAAATTGCATAGCAGGTAAAATACAAAGTTTCAACGGCTCAACACTTAAGAAAGCCTGCCAACAGAAATAAAAAGTATAATAACTCAGCACAGCAGTATGGTTTGCATATCGAAATTAAAATTGAAATAAGCACCTCCAAAATTGGAATGTTGGAATTAATAAAACTAAAACAGAAAGATATTAGAACTAGAATCGAAATAGGTGTCCAGTACGGAAAAATAACTCGCACACGCTCTATGGTATGCATATCTAAAAGGGGGTGGCTATTTTTTCAAAGCATTAAAAAAATTTCTTCAGCCAATTTTTACATGACCGAAAGAACATTCTATAAGCTTATTTTACTTGAGGGCAAAAAATCAGACTGGCTATTTTATCTTTTACTTGCGCATCAACATAGCGCAACATAAATGATTTTGAAGAGATAGATTGTGTGCATCCGCTGCTCTCAAGATCTTCTAAGAAATCGTCGTGTTTAATACGCTGGTAGCGATATCTTTTAAAAGATAAACTACGCTCATTTACCCAAAATTTTCCCCTAAAAAGCACTGCGGAATACAGTCCATAAAATCATTGTTATCATTGATGCAGCCAGAGCCGTTGAGAGGCTGACGCGGGTTCGGTACCAAAGGTGGGAAGCTTATGGTATCTTTTAATATTTTACAAATAAACTTCTTAAAAATGATCTCATTGATCTTTGTCAAATTCAAGACCTTTTTTATGAAGATCAACTTTATGAAATTGAATCTTGTACGATTATTTTGTTGGAGATTACAATAGCATATCCTCAAGTCATCAGAATGATTTCGGCCTTCTTAAAAAAATAACGGGTCTGAGTTCATAGGTAGCCTACCCTTTGTCAAAAGCACTGAGCGCGATTGTCTACTCGGCTGCGCAAAAGTTTGGGTTGACAGCAATTGGAAGTTAACTGAATAGCAAGTTTAGATAAAAAGCAAAATAGGCTGAGTTGGAAAAAGAGTAGAATATGGTAAAGTGCAATCGAGAGATTATTTAATGGGCATTAGTATATTACTTTACGGTCAGTTATTTTTTCGTTTTTGTCTGCAGCTCTTTTATTTATTTGCTTCCCATTGTGCTGTTCTGGACAAAAATAACACAGTCTGCTATCTTAGGCGTAGCTTGGGGGAGGTACAAGTGTCATGCCCACAAATTATTTGAACCTGATCAGCAATAAACAAAGGTGTCTTTAGCTATAAAGACAAAGAAAAGCTGATTATACTCCTATCCCCTTAAAAAAAAGCCATTCAACACATTGGAGGTGCGTATTTGCAAAATTGGGATTTAAAAAAATACGATCTTCAGTAGAGGTCATCTAAAAATATTGAAGGAAACAATGACCAAAAAACTATATTTTGCCCCCCTCAAATTAAAAATTGTTATTGGATATGCTAATGCCGGCAGCTAAAATGTTTATTGACATGAACTTAGAGGTAATAAATTAGTATATTTGTTATACCAAAAACGTTATTTAAAACTGTTCATTCTTTCTCCCTGAGTAAAGTCGAAAAAAGTCTCAAAAACACCTTGGAACTCAGGTCCGGTTTTTTTAAATCAACGCATCTTGATCAGCAAAGAAGCCCCCCATCACGTTTCTCCTATAAATTTTTGAAAAATAACATTTGTTTTTTGTACAATTTCTCGAAAATGGTCAGCTATATAGCTGTTTGAGATAATAAAAAATACTAGTGTGGTTGCTAGTAGTTTTATCTGATTCAACACAAAACTTCCTTTAAATCTAAAACAGCAGAGCAACAAATACGAAAAAAATTTTCTGCTATTTGGCATTAAGCCAAAATATTCTATTAACCGTCCTGGCTTGCCGGCAGGTAAAACCAAGGGTCCTACGAGACCAAAATTTTCTCATATATGATCCTGATACACTGCCTTAACATTAGGGTAAAAAGTTTTTTTTATAAACTTTAACTGTGGTGGCCCCTCGCATTACAAAGCATCTTTGCAAAGAATTTAACAACTCGATCGCGATTTGTTCTCACTTTGCCACGAGCCAAACAAATTTATTTTACGCCGGAATCCTTTGTAGAATATACGAGAAGTGAATCTTCATCCACAGATCCTTGCCAATATCACAAGTCAGATCTATTAATCACTATAATGCAATTTTTCTTATTCAAATAGAATGTATATGCAAAGCAAAAAACATATCGTTAGAGGTTGTACATATACTGTTACAGAAGTGATATATGTATCCTTTTAACCAGGGGTGGGCAAACTGCGGCCCGCGGGCCGCATGTGGCCCGCGACGAACTTTTGTGCGGCCCGCGAAAGCCTCAAGCAAATAATTAAAAAAATTAATTAATGTAGAAGAACGTGATTGGGTGCATTTTTCTCATTGATAGACTTTGAAAATTAAATGTGCTTGCATTTTCAATTGAATAAAATTACTTTGATTCATTTGAGTAATAATTATTGGTTTTTAATGTTATATTAAATCTAAAATGCAAATGAATTAGAATAATATACCAATGCGTTCGTTAAAAAGTGCGGCCCTCAGCTAGCTTCCGTGACCGCGATGCGGCCCGGAAGCCAAAACAATTGCCCACCCTTGCTTTTAACAATACGGCTCGATAGCTTGACAAGCGAAAAAAATTTTTATATCTCAGGAAACTTCTATACGATGGGGAGAACATTTTTTATTCAGGGAAATGGGCCTCCTAATGACATTAATGATTTCTCACGGAACCCTTCTCTTAAAATCGACAGAGGACTATTCAGGATATAAGGGCTTTCGGCGCAAATATCCAAGTGAATAATCTTGTCCTAAGTAAGTGTTGCTATGTCTCCCAACAACGGGACACGCAACGGGGCTCTGAATTATCTTTGGTTCCCAAAGTCGTAGTGCTTTGGGGATAATCTTGTGTAAATTAAAGGGGGGTCCCTACATTTCCTAATCTCGGTAAGGGGTCCTTCTATCATTTCTTTCGATTAGGTGGTCCATTTCTTAAGCATTAGACTGAAAACACATATTTACACTAATTACATTCAAAAGTAGTGATTACATAGGTTACATCCATACATGCCAAATAAAGAAATATAACATTAAAAAACAAGTTCAGAAAACATTATTTATGAGCGAAAACAAACTTCTCAATTCACACAAATTATTTTCAAATAACATTCTTCTCGCCGTTTGTCGGCGGGGGTTCTTGAACTCCTCTCTCAAAATTTTCGAAAACAATCTTTCTATTTCATTTTTTATACTTTCAGCAATTTTTTGGAGAGGGTGGTCACCTTTTGTTTGCGAGATTGCAATTTTTCCATTTCACATGGTCTTAGATCTTCATGCAAGGAGGGTATTGAGTGGTTGAACAATTCCATTCCAATCGTAACGTACAATTCAATACACTCGTTAATATTGATGATTATTTCATATAGGTCAATATTATACGAGAGGGTGTTAGTAATTTTGAAAATTTTTTTATCATATTCTTTCAGTTTTTCATTCATGTTTATGCACTAAATATCGCTATAATATTCATTTTACACAGGCGTATAAAAAGATGATTATTTTTATAATTTACAGATCGATATCATATGATTCGTCACTTCGGAATATGTTATTTTTCTGTGGTCATTCTACTGTTTCTTCTTAAATCAATAGAGCACTGCTTATTTTTCAATGTTTTTATCCGTAAGAGGACATTTGGGTCCTGCTGGGTTTGGTCAGCAATTCTTTTTCTGATTTCTCCCACAATTGGGTCTCTCTCAAGGCTGTCTCGAGTATGACTTTTAAATAACTCTTGCAATGCTAAGTACTTCATTACATTTTCGTCAGTAGCAGACATCATACAGTCCTATTCAGAATTAGGTAAATCTGTGGACATAATCGCTTATCACTTTATGGAGTGAAGGGATAGCAGGGCACAGGTCCCCTGCACTTCATTCCAGGTGAACATCGACTCTGGAGTACAATGCCTCTCCCAGTTACCTTGACATTTTCATTACATAAGCATATCACAGTTTTTATTCCATAAAAGGTCTCGTTGTATCAAAGTGCGAATAATATGCAAAGTTCCAGGTGAACATCAACACTGGCACATATATTCTTCTCAAAGCACAAAGTATTTATTAATCTATCTCATTCTAGCACTGTCTTAAAATCTTTCAGAGTATTTTTATCCCTCAATATCTCGCATCACATTCTCACCAGTATACAGTTACACTCATATAACATATTGACTTGGTACAAAACTATATTCATCTGACACACATCATACAAAGACCCCCTGCTTATAATCATTCAAGGTTCTTTTTTACAAGCAGGAAATCATATTGCCTTTCCATCAGACAAAGACCTCCTATTTTAGCAAGCAGGAAATCATATTGCTTTTCCAAACACAATACATGTCTGGGACTGATAAGTTATGGGAGTTCAGAGCAATGTCTGGTGATTTTCCATCATAAGTACAGTTCATGTAAATCTATGGTTCTAGCAAAAGTTAATTACAGTTTTTGCAGCAATCAAATAAGAGTGTATGCTACATTCTGCAATGTGTAATTTTCAAACAAAGCATTGTCCTTTTTTGTAGCAATTCAAGGTTAAAGATTAAGGTTAAAAGGACCACTCCGTCCGTGATTTGTCTTTTCTTGCGTGATGGATCACCAGGGGGTTTAGAAATATCACCGTTTGATCCATATAGTCGAACGGGGGGACTTGGAAATTTTGGTTATTCTCTGCGGGGTCAAAATGAACATGGTCAAAGAAAGCAAGTTTTTGGAGTATTCCTCCGACAAGATTATTACATGTTGCGTCGTTCCTGACACGTTGGAAGCAAGCATTATCGCCTTTAGTCATTGATGGATATGTTAAATATTGATTATGATAGTCACTCGTCGTGATAGGACCATCTTGATAATTGTGAGAATTTTGACGAGTAGTAGGGACAATGATTTTGACGCGTGTTGGTATATTGATTTGGTAGTTTTTATTCCATGTTTTTAGGAAGTTTTGGACTTGGTTTAATGATTCTATGGTATCAAATTCCTTTTGAATTATTCTGTCTGTTGGCCCTGGTTCAAACGCCATCTCTCGTCCATATATAATGCAGGAGATAGCGTCTCGAAACCACAAGTACTGTATGTCAAGATTATAACAGGAATAGTGATAGGGGCAACACGGAAAGTGATATGCGGCTCTATAAGCTCCGGAATTTTTACCATACCACAGTGCCTTCGTTAGATCACAGCACTGCAAGTTTTCCGGAACAATATTTGTGGCTGTACATGGTGATTTACACACTGACACCCATCTATGGTTTCGGGATGTCGTGCAGGACCTGTTATGAAAATGATATTGCCAAAAGGATTCCTTAGAATTATCATAATGTATGGGGGTATCAGGAGGTGTGCCCTCACTATAGACACAGGCGTATGACCTGACCTCACAATTGACCAATTTCTGTTCAAGAGAGCAATTGGATTGCACAACCGCATAGTCTGCTAATAAAGACAAAGTTCTTTTCTTAATGATACTTAACAAGGGATAGGCAATTTGTTCTGGTATAGGGGGAGCAGAATGGAATTGATTAGGCGGATGTTGTAATGTCCACTTCCATCGGTGTAGGATCATATTTCCAGTGTTGCGAACAATGGGGGTGTTGATAAGAAGCATCTCAGGATTTAAGAAAGGGTGTAGGTCAACAACATCTCGTTCACAAAGACAGGTTCTTTCCATCTCGGTTACATTGTTCCAATATCGTGATCCGGGAAAATATTTATCAGCAAACGTTGTTCCTTCAGTTATAGCGTATCCAAATATCCTGGAATACATTGGTATAGGGTTCTTCCATGCATGGTCGCCATGGGGTCATTCCCAAAGATGGTCAAAGGAAATATGTTCCCAGGTTGCATTAGGTGTAAAATGCCGGTTGTCTGGGATAGAGACAGGAAGGGGTATAAAGGTGCCATTAGCTAATGGAACTAGATAACCTTCCAAATTCGAGCTACAAGATAAAAGTGTAATTAGTGCTGATCGAGATAGTCGTCTGTGGAAAGCAGGTGTGGAACATGATATCGACGAGTCGGCCGAAGGCGATCTCCCCCCGCTCTTTGAAGGGGAGAGGAGACAAAGTACCATACAAAAGGTAGAGAGGACAAAGACGAAGATCATATATTCAAAAAACGCTTCAGAGGAGCGATATTGTAGAGAGGGGATAAAAATATCGTGGTTACTTTCCCATTGAGCATGATTCCATAACGCCAGGGGAAAGTTGTCGGGAGGCAATGGTTTTGCACAGGATGGTGGGATCAGTGGGAGTATGAGGAGATATTGTAAGGTATGGGCATATTTACCAGGACGGTATTTATCAGGAACAAGGTAGAGGTGATACAGTCGTCGTGAAAAACAGTAAGTGAGGAGGAGAAAGAAAATGGAGAAGAGGATAGATACAGATGATAAAAAGAAGCTGTTTTAGCCATGAGCATTTCGTGACGCTCTCATCAGTGGCGGTATCTTCCCTTTTGACGCGATACCGCCACTGATGAGAGCGTCACGAAAAGCTTATGGCTAAAACAGCTTTTTTCAAAGCTATATTAAAATTCTGTACCACCAACAAGATTTTTATGATAAAAAGAGCATGACATATTCATAAAAAGGAAAAGGGAGGGTGTAAGTTGTGAAAGTGTTGGTCAAAGGTACACAGGATGCGTTGGAAATAGTTTGTACATGAGACGCAAGCTGGAAAGAAAAGTCTTCTAGTCGGTCATTAAGCTGACTCTGGACATATTCAAGTTGGTCTGCTGTGAGCAGATTGTTGGCAATAAGGGCGTCCAATTGATGGAGAACAAGAGAGAACAAAGTATTGTTGACAAAAGGAGGTGATGTTTGGTATTTCGCTTTAGGAAGTAATAATAATTGTGGGGACATAAAATTCGGGGAAGGGTGGTCGCGGTAAATAATATGAAAACCGTTTTCGGCGAGAGAGTTGTCCGTGGTGCACTGGAAATAAACAGGTGAGCAAAAAAGAGGGAGCATAGTGGGAAGGGTATAATTAGTTCCTGCGAAAACATATGGGGTATGGCCTTCGCTTTCTATTGTGAGAATGTCGTAGGTTTCAGTGCGGAACAATACGATCGTAAAGTATACGCAATAACCATGTCGTGCGGCGATTGTTCACGTGCATATAGAGTTGTCAACGTAGTTATAAGGAAAATATGGCGAGCAGATACTTTGGTCATGGGAGGTAGCCATGCGTTGATAGCCACAACGGCCCAATGGATATTGAGGAGTCCATAAGGTTTGTTCAAGGGTTAACTGGAACCCGGGGAAATTTCCTTTTGCGTCGGTGCGAAAAACAAAAAGCAAATATCGAGATGTGAAGTAAAAGGGTTAAAGGGAGGGTAGGATTCCGCGAAAAGTGTATATGGGACGATTAAATTCGATGATCTGGAGGTAATTGCAGCACCTAGGTTCAAGATTTAGGCTGACAATTGTGAGTTTAAGGGCGTAATTGGGGGAAACGGTAATGTTGTAATGAGTGTTTACATTAGGGGGATACATGTCCGTAGGAAAACGGGGTGAAGTGAGATTGATAGGTTTGTCGGAAACACGGATATATATATATTGTAGCCGGTTTGGATGCATCGGCATATGCGAGACATCCATAAGTAAAGAGAAGAAGGGTCCACATCCTGCAAACAAAGATAACATTCAGTCGATGTGAGTAAAAAGGTAATATGGAATAGTAGTTGATACAAGATATACATTCATAAGATTGATACAAGATATACATTGAAAAACATTAATATTCTGTTCGAGCAAAAGGCGTGTACCGATGGACAACACTTTAGGAATTCCTTTGAGAAGCGCTCGTTGATATACGTGTGTATCGCAGAGTTGTGAAGGGGCAATGGAGGTAAAATGGATATACCAGCGCGTCATGGGGGAGAGGCCTCGTAATTTGATAGAAGGTAATGCTTCAAGTGTGGTAACATGATAAGGGTAAGAGAAGGACCATCATCGAGGTCCGGAGGAAGAGGGTCTCTGCCATGGCTATGACCATATTTGGCCATGATCCATTGTCCAGAAAAGGCCAGCCGCGGTTCATTGTGCAACTCACGGAGGAGAAGTTGGAACTGCGGATTAGTTAAGCCAGCACAGAGGGGACGTAAACATTTGTCAATAGGATGTTTACCTTGCTTGCTATATTTACATTTGGAGTGGCGCAGATGGCGCGTAACTTGACGGGAAATTGCTTCCATCAAGGAAGGGGCAAAGAATAAGGTGGCCATGCAATGTGGTCAACAGGAGAGATGGCCAATTGTTGCCATGCCATTCGTGACAAAGCATCTGAAGTAAAGATCTGTCGCGAAGGTTTGTGTATTATTCCTAGGATAGGGTGGATACAAATTGATTGTAAATAACGAACTAGGATAAGATCAGTGGGGGGTTTGCCCTGCGCAAAGTTTTGTACTAAATGAAAGATGCCCATATTATCCGTAATTATCATAAAGGGGTAAATGCGCAAAAGATAGTGATATTTGAGAACCACGCGTTTTAGGGCATCAAGTTCCTTGCGGCAGGGATGTGCTGCGCGTTCGGATGTAGTCTTTCATGCTTGTGAGGAATAGGCCAAAGGGAAAATTTGAGCTGTATCCAAAGGTTCTTTATCTATCTGGAAGAGGATTGCACCGTATCCGGCATTGGATGCGTGCGTCTCCAGATATATGGGTCGTGTGGGTACGAAATGCGAAAGTGTGGAAGGATTTTGCAAAAGTTGTTTTATGGTATCAAATGTTTGTAACAACGCGGGTGTCCATTGAATATATACATGAGGAGCTTGGGAAGCAGAAACACCTCCAGTATGGGCATCGAAGGGATGTAAAAGTTTATTGAGTCGCGGAATATGTTTGGCAACATAGCGCAAGGCTCTTAGGAAGGAGCGAACTTGGAAGACTCTTTGTAGGGGGGCCAAAAAGTTGGAGCTCTCAATCTTTCAGGTTGAATGAGGCGTTGGTGAGGTAAAATAAGTTCTCCCAACAAGAAGACGGATCGTTTTCCGATATAACTCTTTCCAATTGAAAGGGTCAGAGAGTATCGAGTGAGGTGTTCAAAGAGAACATGAAGAAGATACAGGTGTTGTTCCACTGTTTTCGTGGCACGAAAAATGTCATCCATATAAATGGCTAAATGAGAGGATGATCTTTCATCAGGATATCGTTTGTAAAAAAGCTGTTGATCAGGTTCCCAGATGGCTGCATTTATATTTTTCTGCCAGAAGGAGGGGGAGTTAATAAATCCCATTCGCATACATTGCATACGAATCTCTTTGGCGGGATGTGATATTCCGAAAAATTGGCGGTCTTCTTCGGCCACTTTACAATGAAAAAAATGCTTTACTTAAATCTAGAAGAGAAAAGATTTCTTTTTCGAAGGCGATCTGGAAGACGTCGGCAATTAACGGCAGGGTGTTTTCAATTTTGTGCACTTTTGAATTTAAAGGGATAAAGTTCTGGACTACTCGCCACTTCTGAGAAGGGTGATAAGTGGGTAGTTGTCGCTGTTCCTCATTAACTTTCTGAGGGACAACAAAAAGTGAAGTTTTCCATAAGGATGGGCCATACTCGATGATACCCATATCAAGATATTTAGTAATGTTATCGTCCAACGCCTTTTTTTGTTCAGGATGGCGCATAGGGTATGCGGGACAAGTGAATGGAGGGGTCTTAGGATCCACTAGGTTGACTGTACAAAGATAAGGAAGGGTCTACGAACCGCGCAGATGTCCTTTCAAATTGGTAAGTTGAGAGTGAAAGAGTTCATAAACAGTGTACTACTGTTCACGGGGGATAATCGTATTAGTCGGGGAGTGTAAATCCACTCTAGAGGGTTCTTGACCCGACGAAATCTCAACGTTTTTCTTCTGTGAGATTAAATCGCGTATTAGGGTTTCAGCTTGAGGTGCTGAGAGTTTGTCATCAGTCACGAAAAAATATCTTTCATCACACTTTGTCCTACCCCTCGGCTCACATCTGGAAACTTGTGCGTCTTGGACGCAGGATGGACTGACTACAACAATTCCATCCTCTTCGGAAGGGTTTGGAGTTTGCCTCTGAGCTTCCGGAAATTGCGTGCGTACGTTACAAACTGGCACGTCTTTTACCCCGTTAAAAGGTTGTCCGCCTCCCACCGGTTCCTCCGAAACATGCGCATCTTCAGGAGGCAGTATACTCCTGGGTACAATATTCCCTGATTCACAACATTCACACATCACATTTATACACTTTAAGGGGAGGAGTGATCAGGTCCATCTCGTATAGTACAGTCAAGGCCGTGGAAACCTAAGAAGGTCGTTGGTAGGAAACAATAAAATTGGGCAGGTTAGCAATTACCGGGATCCAATCGATTCCGATGATATTAAAAGGTACATCTTCACTTACACAAAATGGTACAACCACGTCACAAAATGGTATATAGACAAAGCATGACAATGTTTTATTGCCGCCCACCCCCTGAATAGGGAGGGAGATGGCGATTTTGTCAGCAAGGGCGCGAGGCCAAAATTTCTTGAAGGTTTTCAATTTGATGAGATGCTGCCGGTATCAGCAAGAAATGTCACTCCAGTCGGTGTGTGTGTAAAATAGCAAAGTTTCCCTGAAAACGCATCATAAAAAAGATGATGTGTAATTTTATTAACATATGTGGAGACTAGAGTGTGTGTAGGGGTGAGAAATTGGGTTACCGGATTATCCAATTCCCTCTCTAGTTTTCCGGAAAAGTACGTGGGGAAGGATCAGAGGTTGTCATGTGTCTTGGAAATGAGTAAGGGTATTGAGGTACTTGGTGAAAAATAGAGGCAGAGTTTCCTGTGGAAGTTGAGGAAAGAGAGGTATCAGAAGTCTGGGGAGTCAAAGGGTGGGAATCGTCAGCGTGACCTGTCATACGAGAATTACGATTTTGACCAGGAACGATCCATGCATGGTCTCTAGCCTTCTGTTTTGTCCTTTGCCATGAGTTATTGTTTGGCTGTTGGTAGGGTTGGCGTCGTTGGCGGTAGGATTTCTCATTATATAATCTCATAAGCATACCCAGTTCATGCAGGGTCATGATACTCTTTTTTAAAGCATTCTGTCCACGCAGGAAGGGGAGCCATTTGTTATATCGTGTCGCAATTTGTAATTTCTAGACAAGGGGAGTCGATCAGTGAGTGTCACATAACCAGTTTCAGGGTCAACGTCTAGTCTTTTACCACATTGATCAAGAACGGCCTTCACCAAACATTGTGAACTTTTATGTTCGGGTCTACCACAAGCATAGCATTGGTACATTTGACCTGTAGGTAGATGCAAGGCCTTTTCCATTGCCGTTTCATTATTTCGGAGGGTAGATTCAAAGGAGGGAGAATGCGTGGAATGGCTATTTAGTCGCAAAGTGGACGATGCAGGTTGATCTCTTGGTTGTCGCGAATAGCTATACCCAACATTTGACCATATCGATTAGGCGGTTGAGCATGGCGTGTGCTCTTTCGTGTTTGGGGTTGAACAGGCAAAGAAATAGGTGGAGGAGCAGGATCTTGGAGATAACGCTGTTTATCGCCGCGCATCATATTTTGGTATCGTTGGAGTTTATTGAAAAATTCACTCCAAGAGTTCTGCTCTGCTCCCAAGAGATTCACTTGTATAGCCTCTGGTAGTCGTCTACGTATTCCGGACAGATAATCAAGGCCGTGATCCGACTGTGAGATAGTTTTGTCCTTCATGGGAATTCCCGCCTTCATAAAGATGGGTGTGAAATGAAGGGTAGCATTATCCCTTTCCCAATCGAATTTATGTATACGTAAGATGATTTGATCAGACAGTTCTACCATGCCACTGGGAAAGGACTGAGAAATTATTTCGAGAACGCCGTGCCATGAGGGATTATCAGCTTGCAGGGAAGTGGCTAGAGCGTCTGCCACTTCCTTTCCTTTTGCCAGACCTGATTTTTTTAAAAGGTAAATCATTTTATTACAGAGCAAACAATCATGGGGAGTACTTCCGTCACTGTGTAGGATCATTCGTAAAATGCGATTGATCCATTTCGTGACAGTGGTGCCTTTTGAGAAAGGAGGGAGAGCGGCCAAATACTCTGAGTATTCCCGTAACGAAATAGGATTTTGATTTAATTCTTTAGGGGAGGCAGCTGTCATTGGGGGTTTGAAAAGGAACTTATATCATCAAGATCTTCTGGAAGAGATTCATCAAATAAAGTTAGTCGAGGTTTTTGAATTGGTGGCGTTTTTTTAGGTGTAGGTGTAGGTTGTAAAAAAGGTGATGAAGTAGAGGGGCCCGTAAGGATGACGCCCGACATGCGAGGTACTCCTTCCAGCACATTTGAAAGCTGTTTTAAACTCCTAGAAAGTTTTGAAATAGTTTTCTCAAGGGTATTAACATGTTTTGATCGAGTGCGTGAAGCAGGACCGGCACTTTTTGGTCGTACTATTGTTATATGTTCTAGAATGAATTCTCCAGCTAATTCTCCAACCCACCAAATTCATTCTAGAACATAACTACTTCAAATTTCAAGACGAACATTATCTACAAATAAAAAGCACAGCAATGGGCACTCCTACGACATCTCAATACGCAAATATTTTCATGGCTCAACTGGACTTACCCTATTTTTTACCTTTTTTCCGCTTTTTTCCGCTTTTTACTTTTTTATTCTCATATTTTTTATTAATATCGATCCCTAACTTACTGGTTTGTGATGTCACAGTGCATACATTTTATGGTTTATTCATTGCCATAGTTATTCGTATTAATTTTAGTTCATTCATCATTCTCAATTTATTTTGCCTGAAGAAGTGAGCATTCTCTCACGAAAGCTTGCAATAATAAATATTTAAGTCGACTGCAAGTGTCATTTGTGAATTTTTATATCCTTGTGTATAAGTCGACAAGGCTATAAATACTTCCTTCAATTTAGAAAAGTCAAGGACGACATCACGTGACAAAAGCACCCACTACTAAATTACGCCATATCCGCTATCGAAAACTTTCCAGAAGAAAAAGTGTGTTCTAGATCAGTCTTGAACGTAAACACATGATTTACCATTATTACGTCATTAACAAGGCATGCACGATACAAATTTTAACTCGAAAGGAAAAAAAGATTTTTGCAAAAACAACCGAAATATAAAAGGAAATTTGAATTCAAGATAATTCTAGATTTACGAATAAAATAATTACAGCAGAACGAAAGCAACAAATTACAAAAACTACTTGTACATAAACTATTCCAACGAAGCAAATTTACTTATTCATGACAATGAGGTTTAAAAACCCTTTGGACAAAAAGCACAACAACTGTTGCTAGATTAAACAAAAAAACAACTAATTCAAAAACAAAGCCTATGAATCACGTTTGCATCTATGTTTTGTTACGGTGGGAAGCACGGTAGCAAAATCAAAAATGTGTTTACTAGTTCTGAGGTTATATTCAAGAGCTAAGGGAGGTTCTTTGCGTCCTCCGGTTTTGCTCTCTAATGTAAACGCAAACGAAAAAGCAACATAAGCATAAAATAATAGAAACAAAAACTAACAAACGCTTTCAAGCTCATATCGTAAAAATTGTCCTACGAGGACACCCTTGGTGTTCCATGTTCTCATTTCATTTCTTTTGTTGTAATTTTTTCTCATTATTAATGTTCAGTTTTTACAGAACAACCACAGAGTTTGGCAAATGTATTGTAGCATTTATTTAGACAACCACCTAAACCATAAAACCTCTTCTTCTTGACAGATCCCGTTGTTGCAACCTCCTTTAGTTTGGTTCATACATGTCCACATGAACATTTTCTTTTTTGTAGTTTGAAAACTCCATTTCGTGGAATATATTTGGTTTTTCTTTTGCCTTGTCTTTCTTTCTTTTTGCAAAGCAATTCAGCTTGAAACGACACCACAATATCAAAGCTATGACGATACAAAAGACAACGATTACCGGTATCAAGATGGTAAGATAATTGATATCGTCCCGTGAATCCAAAGAAATTTCTGAAAATATTAGTTTTGTTGCAGTCGATATTTTCACAGTATCACGATGTCATTTAAGTTTAGTGTTATAAGCTCAACGATGGAGAAAGCGACGGTACCACCTACCCCATTACCCCATTCACCCTGGTAAAGCAACTGAAAGATCTGTACTTTGCACAAGAACAACAAGGTTGCACATACTACAGCAAGTACAGGTGTCCTTCCCCCACAGTTGCATTAAGTGCAGGTGCTGCAAGGCTGACAAAATATTTGGCCATCGGCAATTATTAACACGTAAGATATTTACTTTGGGATGCATCGATTTGATCAAATATTGTTTAAACCCAAACTTGGAAAACAAGTGGAGAAAGAAATTACAATTAAAAGTAAACAATGAACCATTGCTTTTGAGTGCGCTAAGCAGGAGCAACCCCAATATTAACAGAGGCTGTTGCTGCGGCAAAGCTAAATCACAAAGCCCCTCTCCCAGGTACAATGGCTCCCTTCCCAATGGAACACAGTTTAATGATCTTCGCGATACTTGATGGCAGTTACCACCTCGAAAATGGCCTTCTAAAACTCATCTCCACCCCTGCCCAGCTGCATTGGCGGAGAGGCTTATGCCTTTGCACTCATGTTAAATAAGTTACTTTTTACATCAAATCTCGTTAATATGAAAAATTTATTTTACGATCTATGTATCAGAGCTAATCACACATTAAAAAAGATCACGTAATGTTCAGCCCCTTGAATTTGGATTTATTATTCACGCGCATTGCAAATGAATTTTAATTCAAAATGCTGTACAAAATGTCATCTTCTATTTCTCTGTTTTGCTTCTCTGTTTTTTCTAGGCTTAGACACTATGATTCAGTGAATGGTTAGTTGCGAATCACTACGCTCTTTTAAAAATAGCTAGGTTTTTATGATCTATTATAACTATGATCGACAATTTTTTTAAATGTTTTACTTTCACATGTGGTTGTAAATTGATATCCATCTTCACACCTACACCGGTTCGGTCCTGTGCAGTGCCCATGCTTTCCGCACAAATCATCTTTGCACGTGATTATAAAATAAAGTTAGTAATGTGATGTATACAACGCATTGGCAGTGACAGTCTACAACTCACAAGTTTTGCATCCTGGCAAACTGCTATCATTACTAGGTTTACAGCGACATTTATCTGAATTAATACAATCACCTTTGTCATCGCATGAACGTGCACCAGAGCACATAGCTAAATTATGAATGTGTCAAGAATAGATAAATGACATAGTTATAAGACATTGTGAACTTATAAAAGTATGTTATTTTGTTTACTGCAATTTAGAAAAATTTGAATATTTCGCATTCTAGCAAGTCATATTTGCAAACCTTTGCAAGTGGTACCATCATCAGCGACTTCATGTTCCTCATCGCACCAGCATTTGAACCCATGGTCGGTGTTGCTGCAATACTGAGAGCAGTTGTGTGTTCCAAGCTCACATTCGTTGATATCTGCAGCAACAACAACAGGAGGCTTAACATCTTTGCCGTGATTCAAATTGATTTGCTAAACTGTGGCGTGAACCGACCACCAACTGCAACAATTAAACTATTGCAGCCTCAATGTGTTTTCGATTTGAAAGATGGTTCGAAAAAGCAAAACGATGCAAAACTCGCAAAAGGTAATAAGTACATCTCTACCACCATTAATCTGGAAGGATCAGCCCATTAATCTGGAAGGGTGGCGAGTCTTAATTAAGACTAGTGGGGAAGTTAAAGAGCTGAAATGGTATTTCCAGTCACACAATCTTCCGGGAGGTCTAATACCACTCATGTTGTCTTATCTAAAACAACCCAAGCAGTAGTGCTCGCTGTTCAGGGATCACGTCATGACAGTGTTTTTTGGGATAGGAGAAAACGAATCGTCAACCATTCCTATATTTAAACCTTTGCAGCGATAGTACTTGCATGTAGTGTTCTGAGAGTGCAAAACTCAGAGATAATTGCACATTCCATAAATCATATTAATTGCAATTAGCACAAAAAACCATTACTGGTCTTCTCCAACATTGTGTGATCTATTCTCCGGCTGATAAAAGATTCCATTTAATCCTTAAAGGCACGACTGACCGCATTCTGTATTCATTGCGTTTCTTAAGAAAACTGGGCGTTAAAAAGTCAGTATGCAAGCACATCTGGTAAGGCAGATGTTTTTTAGCGAAAATAATAGACTGCTGCAGTTCTTTACACCCCTCGAAAATGGCTAGAAAGACAGTAGGACATAGGTAGTTTCTTTGCATGAACACTAAGCCGCGGCTGACTTGGCCTTTTCTTCTCGCCTTTTGCTGACTCGCTTAGTAATGTGGCCAAAAATTTCAAGAATCAGGTCTATCTAGGCCTTACTAGAAAGGTGGTACAACAGATAGGGGGACCGAATGACTCTAACAAATTAGAGTTATCAGTTATCTTCACGTTTTGCACCACCAAACCGCGTTTCGCATAGAACGTTTTTGTGGTTGGTTGCATGCAAGCAGTTTATTCATTTCACATTTTGGCTGATTTTGGAGTTGATGCATGTAAGTAAAATGAGTTTTCACATGAACTTAGCATTCGCATCACTTATTTTTGCAACACAATTGTAGATAAAAAGCATTTTTTCTGCAACTATGATTAGAGCATTGACCTATGGGGATCTTTGCGCTCAGCTCGGAATCGCAGAAAATGATTTATACGTTGATAGTAATGACGAAGATGAAGAAGGGTTGACGAAGGTGAAAATGTTACACGTTAGTTTTGAACACGGTTTCTCTTGATAGCGCGGTCCGCGTTCGGGCGGGTTCTGTGTGCTAATTATGCCGAGAAGGCGTGTTGCACGCGGACGAGAAATACGATAGAAGACAGTTAAGTTGATACATGGAGACGAGTAGACACGGCGTCGTGTCACTTTAAAAATAATATAAGTTTCTATCTGTTTTAGTCTGGTTAAAAATTGTGCCAGGAACGAATTCAGACTATAGGAAAGAAATATAATAGAAATTGCTTCGCAGAAACTGCCTACGGACGAAGAAGAAGATACTGCAGTTAATAATGAAGGAGGTTGAAATATTTTTGGAAGGAAAATCTGATAGTTCAGCTGACGAGGAAGACACTAAGACCAACGAAGGTGACGATGAGCAAGATGTTATTGATGTGAAAGCCCAAGTGGTATTTCTTACTTATCACAACCAATCCCAGCACGAAGACATTAAAGGAGTATTATAACAGAGACTCCAAGAACACTTACTCACCCTCAGAATGAGCAAGAAAGTTTTGAATGCCTGGTCAAGGAAAAAATCTTCCGAACTATTTTCCTACATCAACAGAAAAATTCAAGAAACTTGAAAAAACCTTCACCATGCACATTATTGAACAAGCATCGCCATCATGTTGAGAGCGGGATGCGATAGAGACAATTTCACGGATTTAGGAAATTTATGGAAACGCAGTGACAGCAGGCCCTTCTACCGTACTGTGATGTCATTGAACAGGATCAAACTTTTGTTGCGATAGCTTTGTTTAGTCAACTGACAGACACGTGAAGAAATATGGAATCTTTTCTTCGAAACCGCTTTTACATTTCCGGAGAATGCATCACCGTGGACAAACAGCTTGATAACCACCGCGGGAGAATTCAAGGGCAAACCATCCAAGCCTCGAAACTATGAACTAAAAATATCCTGGTCTTGTGATTCCTACACAGGATATCAACTGACTGCAATTGCATACGATGGAAAGGGTGGCAAACGCGTTTGTCTCTATTTGGTCAAGGATATTTTACTAAAATCGTCGAGTCATGGTACAGTAGTGGAAGAGACATCTGCACAGCTAATTACATTGCTGCTTACACTCTCGCAAAACAATTGCTCCAGCAAAATTTAACGTTACTGGGTACTTTGTGTTGACATCGACGAAAGCTCAATTGGTTTTGCGAGAAAAAACGATTTGTATAGTAGCAAGTTTGTTTAGAATCGCGCTCATGAGATATGTTTGCTGGCCTACCAAGCGAAACGAAATAAAAATTCAGTAACGCTGCTTAGTTCCAGCCGCAGCGAGCATTCCGTGGACAACGGTGAATCAAAAAAGACAAAAAATGATTGTGGATTATAATGCATAGAAAGGTGGCGTCGACAGATTTGAATAATATCTAAAGAATTTTCTTGGCGGTTGAAAGATATCGGTTGCCCATTCCGATTTTTCAATATATTAATGCGGCTGCAAATAACGCGTACGTGCTAATGCAGAAAGGCGGTTACACAAATTGTCGGCAAGGATTCCTAAAACACCTGACATAGAACTTGGCCAGACCTGCCCTCCAATGTCGAGTGAGTTGGTCGAAAACGCGAAATTCTGTGCGCGAAGCTGCAGCTCAAACGGGCATTTCAACACCTACTGTAGCCAGAGGATTGCGAAATTCCGTGAAGCTTCATCTACCGAAGAGATACAATAAAAACTCTCGTAGACAATGCAATTTGTTCAAGAAACCTATCTGTCCATAATATTGTGTGATTTGCTAATCCCAAAACTGTGTAAAGGGACGAACAACAAGTCATTTCAGTGAAACTTGATTGAGATACTACAAGCCAAATAAAAGATTTTTGATTAAAAAAATGGCCCTAACCTCGAAAAAGCGAAGGCAGATAACACATGCCAACAAACAATTTGAATTAATAAATAAATAATAGTGAAAAAAAGCTCTTAAACGGTGACTTCAAAATATAGTCAACCAATCTTCTAAGTATATGTATTTTAGCGGATTGATAGAGGTTAATTCGATCGTACAAGTTTCTGCTCAATTTAGGATAGTGTTTTACGCTATTATTCACATTGTTGTTCGTTTAGATACATTGCGATTGTGAAACTGTTGACCAAACTTTTATCTACATCAGTGGTTCCCAAAATTTTTTGTCTGCCGGCGCAGGAAATTCGTTGAACAAATTTCGCGGCGCACCGGTGAGTGGTGATCTCCAAAAAAACAAAAGGTCATCACCATTCTCGCTGTCGCCTGTGATTCCACTCGCCGGTTTCCACTTTACAGCTAGGATGGTGATGACCTCTTTTTTTTTTCGAAGATCACCACTTGTCTGGGCAAAAATCTTTGGAAATCGCTTGATGCAGCACCGAATGATGCTGATCACCAAAAAGAAGTCATTACCTCTCTGGCCGTAATCTGCAATACCACCCGCGACTTACAGCGGTTGTTGACCATTACTTCATGGCAGCATTTTCTCGATTTTGGCAGAAAATTTGTATCAACATAAAGCACTTTGAAAAGACTCGCGGCACACAGTTTGGGAAACACTGATCTACATCATCTTTTCATTTAATCTTTTTCCACTTGACAGTGAGATGGGACAAGCAGTGGCTATCTATTCTTGAGGCAATGCTACTTTCAGCACGTAGTGACAACACATTTCTGCCAGCAATCTCCACACCATCGCGTCTGCATGCTCAATATCTTCAACTCATGGTGCCCTCGGTGTGAAACCGATGCTTAAGAGAGGAAGTATTTCTTCGTTCAATAAAAGATGTGCGTTCATTACTACATGATTGTTGATTATTAGTGAACAGCCATCTTGCTTTCCAGATTCTATTAACTGAAACTTACTTACTGACTAGTTTGCCAGAGTTAATTGCTGCTTCTTTATATTATTTTTTCATTTTGTTGGTTATTGATTCACCGCTACTTATGTGGTCATTCATTTGTGATATCCTAAGCAATTGGTTTTGTCGCCTTCAGCGTAGTTTCCATCGCAACCTTTTTGTAACTAGTTTCCATCGCAACTTTTTTGCAACCTCAATGTCTCACCCACCCCCTAACCCTCATCCAATTTGTAAAAATAGAGACCCTTATTGTGGATCACTCTTCTTGCTCTTAGATCCTTAACGATGTATATTCCGGGTCTGCATATTCACATCGTATTCTGCCCTGATTTACTTCAAAAATCTGAGAACGAGTCTGGTAATACACTTGGCAATTTCCACGTATTCAATTCACAGTTGCCTTTCAATTTTCAACCCAAATTCTTTCCTGCTATATTATGATATTATTTTGTATTCGCAAAAACCACCCTTTCAACTGTTTTGTACATACATAAATTAATGCCTCTATATCTTTGTAGGTTCAATTCTATCTTAAATCTAAATTTTGAAATTGCTTCCTAATGATAATTATGTTTCGTGCAATAACTTAGCAAGAACGCATGTACTTAGCTCCATACACATGTCGTATACCTTATTTTTCCAATATTTTTTCTTCAAGCGTTTTTGCTTTGAAGTAAACAAATTTTTACTCTTTATTTTTATGCTTCATTAACTTATTTTATTTCGGGTCGCTCTCTTCTCAATTTTTTCATCGGGATTCCTACTGCACCACAGCTGATATAGATCAAGTATTTTAACCACAGTTCCTTTCTCATGCGTTAAACACAAACGCACCATTGACGTGTACAGCAAAAATATTAATCTAACTACAATCTAGTAAGTTACAATTTCAAACCTTTGCAAGTGACTCTATCATCGTCGAGTTCGTATCCCTCACCGCACCAGCAATGAAACCCAGGTTCGGTATTGGTGCAATGTTGAGAGCAGTTGTGTGTTCCAACTCCGCATTCGTTGACGTCTACAACAACAGCAGTAGGGTTAACACTGCTGGAGAAATTGGTTTGATAATAAACGATCCACAATGCTATTTTATTAATTTTTTTTAAACCATCAGAGAAATTATATGCAACAACCAGGAAAAAGTCAGCCAGTCTTACAGCCAGCCAGTCACAACATCAAGCAGAGTAAGGAGTCGCTCTTTCTGGTCGCTTGTGATCGCAAATGTAACCCAACTCCAATATCAACTCCATGAATAATCATGGGTTCGAATCCCAATCTATTTCAGTTACTTCTGATGGCTTGGACGCTGTGTTGTTTGGTCGCCATTGAAATTAACACTTTTATTCAGGCACAAGAGCGCACGGGTTTATCTTTAAAGCAAAAATATTGTTAAGAATACAGTCTAGAAAATTATAATGTCAAACCTTTGCAAGTGACTCTATCATCGTCGAGTTCGTATCCCTCACCGCACCAGCAATGAAACCCAGGTTCGGTATTGGTGCAATGTTGAGAGCAGTTGTGTGTTCCAAGTCCGCATTCGTTGACGTCTGCAAAAACCACAGTAGGGTTAACACTGCTGGAGAAATTGGTTTGATTCGTTAAGAGGATGGCATACACTGGCCACAAATTGTTCGCAAGTTTAACATTTGTGGCCTCAACATATTACCAACTTTAAAGGGAATTTACAAAGAGTAACTACATTCAAAATCTTTAACAAAAGATTGCAAGTAAGATCTTGTATTTGAACAATGCTATCAATTGTGTTTCTGAGTTTAAACCAACTAAAAATAATCTAAAAGACATAGTACAATCAGGTCACCAAACAGCTGAGGTAAAAGAAAACTCAATCGAGAAGACCATAATACAATCACGACACTAACCGGCACACAACTCCCCATTTACGAGTTCGTATCCAGGATTACACGAGCAGTTGTATCCAGGTGTGATGTCATGGCAGTGGTGGGAACAGTTGTGTAAACCCTCCGCGCATTCGTTAATATCTATGCAAACAAACATGCAAACAGTCAAAAAGCTAGTTTTATGTTACCGTATATGATTATTCTTTAGTTTGATTAAAAATACTATTATTTTAAAGTCTTGCTGTATTACAATGAAGAGCTTTAAAGATGATATCTTGTTTTATAAAATCTCCCTGTTTCTTCTCTACCAGCAGCGTTCTAACGCCACCGAAACGATGCTTAATTTCTCGGTCTCGCATTGGAGGTTTGTCTGCAGCATCTCCGTTCGATATAACCCTGGCTCGTAATCGTTAGGTCGTGCGTTCAATGCGCGCATAGGTTTGCGTTGCTGTGATCTTCGATAAAGCATTTCATCTCAATGTTTACTCTTCTCTCGTAAGCTTGACGTAGAAACGTACTGCTTCGCTAGAACCGGTAACTCCGACGCAGATTTGAACACAGCACTGTTCTATGCATTACCGCTGAGGTTTAATTGTGACCGGAGAATAACAAATTTGGTAACGACATGAACAACAACAGCTCTTAACAATATGGCAGCGGCATTTACATAAACTTTTCATCAAACACTTCCTCACTCGTGCAGTTTCCATCCACCGACCGGAACCCATCATTACAAGTACACAGGTTTGGTCCTGTGCAAGACTCGTGCTCTCCGCATGGATTATCTTTGCAGGAGACTGCAAAATAAAGATTCATAACGTAAACAATACATGCTTTCGTAGAAATAAGATCCACAGCGACATCTACCAATACTGATACTGATGAGATTCACAGCGAAATTTATCGATACTGATGAGATCTTTTTCGTCACCACATGCCAGTGCACCAAAGCCAATAAACGGTGTTTATTGTTACCTAATATCAGATCGTGACAGCTATGACCGCCAGGAAAGTATTAAAAAAACAAATCATTTTGATCAGACTTCACCCATGCAAGTAATATTTGTGAACCTTTGCAAGTGACTCCATCATCAACGAGTTCGTATCCCTCATCACACCAGCATTTGAACCCAGGATCAGTATTGTTACAATGTTGAGAGCAGTTGTGTGTTCCAACTTTACATTCGTTGATATCTGCAACAACAGCAACAGGAGGGTCAACATCGTTGCAATGAAATGAGTTGTCTTGCTAAAATATGGTGAGGATCGATCACAAACTGCTTGTGAAAACGTAATATGTGGGATCTCAAAGTATCGACTACCTTACCGGTAATGTTGAAAAAGGGAAACATGCAAAACTCACAAAAAGTGTTTTTCAAAACAATTTATATTAATTGGAAAATTGTGAGAAATTGTTTTCCATTTTTAAACCAACTAAAGAATGATGTTCAATTTTACATTTTAAATCAACCAGCGGGTCTATTGGCTTGGGCCAAGGGAAGGGTAAAGTTAATTAAAGCGCTCGAGTAGGAAGAAATTGACGGACGTGGATAATAACAAAACACTCACCGGAACACGATCTCCCATTTACGAGTTCGTATCCAGGATTACACGAGCAGTGGTATCCTGGTGTGATGTCATGGCAGTGGTGAGAACAGTTGTGTAAACCCTCAGCGCATTCGTCAATATCTAAACAAACAAACAAACATGCAATCAATAATCAGTACAGAAACATGAAGCTATTGTTGCATTACACAAGTTGTGGAGAAAATGCTGGATTTTTTGTTGGGATTTCGACTGTCGGACGGCCCTTATCTCCCTCTCGTCATCTGACGCTTTTACAGTTTTTATTCAAAGAATTTGTGGCAAGCATCAAATTCTTTCTTTTTTAATAATAAACGATCCACAATGCTATTTTATTAGTTTTTTTTTTTAAACCATCAGAGAAATTATATGCAACAACCAGGAAAAAGTCAGCCAGTCTTACAGCCAGCCAGTCACAACATCAAGCAGAGTAAGGAGTCGCTTTTTCTGGTCGCTTGTGATCGCAAATGTAACCCAACTCCAATATCAACTCCATGAATAATCATGGGTTCGAATCCCAATCTATTTCAGTTACTTCTGATGGCTTGGACGCTGTGTTGTTTGGTCGCCATTGAAATTAACACTTTTATTCAGGCACAAGAGCGCACGGGTTTATCTTTAAAGCAAAAATATTGTTAAGAATACAGTCTAGAAAATTATAATGTCAAACCTTTGCAAGTGACTCTATCATCGTCGAGTTCGTATCCTTCACCGCACCAGCAATGAAACCCAGGTTCGGTATTGGTGCAATGTTGAGAGCAGTTGTGTGTTCCAACTCCGCATTCGTTGACGTCTGCAACAACAGCAGTAGGGTTAACACTGCTGGAGAAATTGGTTTGATAATAAACGATCCACAATGCTATTTTATTAATTTTTTTTTTTAAACCATCAGAGAAATTATATGCAACAACCAGGAAAAAGTCAGCCAGTCATAACACCAAGCAGAGTAAGGAGTCGCTCTTTCTGGTCGCTTGTGATCGCAAATGTAACCCAACTCCAATATCAACTCCATGAATAATCATGGGTTCGAATCCCAATCTATTTCAGTTACTTCTGATGGCTTGGACGCTGTGTTGTTTGGTCGCCATTGAAATTAACACTTTTATTCAGGCACAAGAGCGCACGGGTTTATCTTTAAAGCAAAAATATTGTTAAGAATACAGTCTAGAAAATTATAATGTCAAACCTTTGCAAGTGACTCTATCATCGTCGAGTTCGTATCCCTCACCGCACCAGCAATGAAACCCAGGTTCGGTATTGGTGCAATGTTGAGAGCAGTTGTGTGTTCCAAGTCCGCATTCGTTGACGTCTGCAAAAACCACAGTAGGGTTAACACTGCTGGAGAAATTGGTTTGATTCGTTAAGAGGATGGCATACACTGGCCACAAATTGTTCGCAAGTTTAACATTTGTGGCCTCAACATATTACCAACTTTAAAGGGAATTTACAAAGAGTAACTACATTCAAAATCTTTAACAAAAGATTGCAAGTAAGATCTTGTATTTGAACAATGCTATCAATTGTGTTTCTGAGTTTAAACCAACTAAAAATAATCTAAAAGACATAGTACAATCAGGTCACCAAACAGCTGAGGTAAAAGAAAACTCAATCGAGAAGACCATAATACAATCACGACACTAACCGGCACACAACTCCCCATTTACGAGTTCGTATCCAGGATTACACGAGCAGTTGTATCCAGGTGTGATGTCATGGCAGTGGTGGGAACAGTTGTGTAAACCCTCCGCGCATTCGTTAATATCTAAGTACATAAACAAACAAGCATGTAAGCAATATCACAGTGTAGAAATATTAACATCACAGCACCGTTTTACAACAAAGTATGAAAACGTTTTACGCAAGAGGTTTCAGAAGGTTTCAAACGTTCCATGACTCAAATGCAGAAGAGTGAAATGTTGAAAAGGATTTGAGGCAGGCTCGATTTTATTTAACTTTTTTTCTCTTAATCTTAGTAACAACAACATTCGGTGGATGAAACATAATTTTTACTGTTACCACATGCTTACGCACCAGAACAAGCTAGGAAAAATTGATGCGCTTTTAACCCTTATCAGAGCATATGTTGGCATTTGTCAACATTGATTTTGTTTATTTGTTTGCACTCGCCTCCTGTACGCTAGCTCAGCGCCATTCACCTACAAAGGAGAACTTCTTATTAGCTTACTACTGTATCAAAACCCCAAATTGTTTCCGCAATGAGTAATTTTCGTTTTATACTAATCGCAACTTTGACAAAAGTCCACAAATAAAACAATAGCAGATTAACAGAGACATAAGGCCTTTAAGATTTACAATTTTAATATAGTTTTAAAATAGCTGTTTTAGAAATAAGCTTTTCGTGACGCTCTCATCAGTGGCGGCATCGCGTCAAAAAGGGAAGAGCTAATATGAGTAAGTGGTTTTATGTGAGCAATAGGAACGGTAGACAATCAGGACTAGCCAATGATAGTGCTAGTATTGTAAAACGCGCCAAATAAAGAGATTTTCCAATAGCGAAATGCTAGAGCAAGCGCAGCAAGAGGTCAAATGAGAACTCCCGAATTATCAAAAGAGTTTGAGAGTGTCGACAAACTCTTTCTGTCTGCATAACACCGGGTGTTGAGTCTTGATATAAACAGCCTTCAAGGGATTGAAGAAGATTTACGTTTCAACTGGCCCTCAAACAACTGCAAATAGCTTCTGATGATGTTAATAAAGACTTTGATGCTGAGGCTACAAGCAGCGGCAAAACGGAATCTATTGATGATGATGACGAACTTCGTTTAGAAATGGAACTTTTGACATAGATGTGTTTGAGGAAGAAAATAAAAATGATGGTAGTGATGAGGATCAAGAACCTAATGATAATGATGGTACGTAGCTCAGAAGATGAAGCTCAAGTAGTAATAACAGCTGGAAATGCAACGTTTTATGATAATCCTTTTCTTAGCAGCCTTAGAAGAAGAAATATATTGACACAACAATCTCGAATTGTTGCTGCTGCTGCACATAAAGTGGATGCCTTTAAAATATTTTACCAACCTCAAATTATAGCCTACTTCAGATAGCACGTGAGATGATTAGAAAAGCAAGAGACGTGAGACATAAATGTAAATTGTTGCCAAACCCTGTCAACAAAAACTTTACATCTCGAGAAGTAGAAGCCGCTCTTGTTATTATTATTCGTGCTGGCTTGGACAGAGATAACTTCATAGACTTACATCGTTTGTGGGATCCTTCTGACAGTAGACCATTTTATAGGGTCAATATGGCTTTGAACCGATTCAAATTTCTGCTACATTGCATGCGTTTTGCTAACTATTGTAATTTACCAGTAAGACAAAGAAATGATAGATTAGCTGCTATCCGAGAAGTATGGGAATCATCCAATCGCAATTTGTGCAACATCTACGTCCCTAGCGAGGCCTTGATTGTGGATGAACAACTTGTTGGGTGTCGTGGCAAAATTCCCGGAAGAGCATACATGTCATCAAAGTCAAAGAAATACGATGTTAAGTTTTTTGGCTATGCGAAGCCGTAACAGGTTTCGCTCTAAATAGCATGATTTATTCTGCGAGAGCATCTGACTAGGGACCTCATAAAAACCTTGCCAATGATATTGTAATAAAATTGTGTTCAGTTTGTTTTGGTGCTGGTCGAAACCTATATGTTGACCGGTATTTTACCTCTCATGGTCTGGTGTGCAACCTTTTGCAGCAAAATCTGACAGTAATTGGGACAATTATGGCTAATCGGCGTGAAGTACCATCGCAGTTTAAAGCAGCAAAAGGAAGAGAGGTTGAAAGCACTAAGGCATTGTATGACCATTCAAACAAAATTCTACTACTGTCATACGTCTCCAAACGCAAAAAGAATGTGCTCATAATGTCCTTTTCACACTCTTCCATTTCAATCACGGACTGCCTCAAAAAATCTGCAGTTATCACAGATTACAATAAGCATAAAGGAGGAGTTGACACTCTTGAAGAAAACTATGAAGAATTCAGTTGCTTGAGAAAAACAAATCGTCGGCTAATGGTTATCAATTACAATTTGATAAATGTTGCCACTAACAATGCTTTTATCGTAATGGGAGGCAGTAGAAAAAGTGACAAAAAACAGATTTTCTCAAGCAACTAAGCTTTGAGCTTGCTCAACCATATGTCAACAACCGAAAATTGAGAGAAAGAACAAAGCTACTTGCCGTAAAGATGAGGTTTATTGATGATGCTTCAAACACCATGAACCACACAGTTCAAGGCATCAAACGAGGAAAATGTTATAGATGTGTAAAGCACACTCGCCTTGCATGTATTAGGCTGGCAACTAAGTTCTTGCCGTTTTTAAAATATATTGTGTTTTGAAAATTTATTTGTTTGAAACAAAGAACTTCATTCGCGTAAAACGATGTTGCGTGTATGGTGGGACTGGGAGGGGATTATTCATTACGAATTGTTGGAAAGAAATCAAACAGTCAATGCGGAACTCTATCTTCAAGAGATAGAAAGACTCAAAATGGCTATTCAGGAAAAGAGACCTAATCGACAGCACAATGTTCTTTTAATGCATGACAATGCTCGCCCTCATGTCGCAGACATGACCAAAGAAGCTATTCAAACACGCGGCTGGGAGGTGCTGCCACATCCACCATACTCACCTGATTTGACACCAACATATTTTCACCTTTTTCGATCACTTTCAAATGCTATGCGTGGGGTTTCGTTTAACAGTGATGCAGAATTGAGAGCTTGGTTGGATGAATTTTTCGAGTCAAAATCAAATAATTTCTACCGAAAAGGTATTGAGAATCTTGTTGAAAGTTGGTAAAAAGTGGAAGACACGAATGGAGAATATATCATTGATTAAATATTTGTTAGTTCTTATTTTTCTTTTTAAAATGTATTAAAAGAATGTATAAAAATGTTAATAGATCAAAAAACGGCAAGAACTTAGTTGCCAAGGCATAATTGGCCGCCGAAGTGCTTGTCCGCAACACAGAAAATTACCAAACAGCACATATTGCTCGGAATGCTGAACAATATGTGATTGCACTACGTCTTTATGGTTATACCACATTTTGTTGTACTTCAGCTAAGAGCTAAACAAGCTAAACTATGCCGTGGGTAGGAAGCAGACCCTGGATTTCAGATTCAAGATTGTAATGTTTTGTCAAAATCAATAACCGTAGAATCAATGGATCGCACAGCGCAATCAATCGATTGCACTCTGAGATTGATCAATCGCGCATATCGATCATAAGACGACTACGTATATACTTTGAAAACAGCACATAAGTATTGAAAACACAAGAAAATGGCATGTTGACAATCACCAACATACGCTCCGATTAAGTTACATAAAAGCACTTTTCTGATGGAAGTTAAGTCCTAAAAAGATCAGGTGACGTAATATCGCCATTGATGAAAGCGTCATAAAAGCTCATTAGATTTCAATTGTTCTCAACATTTTTCATTACACAGTTTTTGATGTAGTGTTATTACGTTTGTTTGGCGCAATGTTTTGTCACAATTGGTCATTCAAACTGATCAAACAAAAGATTGTGTGAGAAGAAAACGCACTTTCCAAATCAGCAGCCCGTTGGGCATCTCAAACGTCATGAACTTCCTTAACTACACCGAATCGTGAACTAAAAATGAGTCTTGTTATCAGCTTTCCTGCTTTATCTAGCAATCATGGAATGAAACGTTAAACTTTCAACATGGCACTGCCAACAGCCTGCCATATTTGCAATAATCACAACAGTACTGGCCGTGTTGCTTATCACGGTGCTTTCAGAAGCTCGCCACTTCTGCAGTACACACTGCAGTGATCCAATAAGAGTAATTATCTGCTATTTGCATAAACTTTGACCACTCTTCCTATCAAATGTGAGAAGCTGCATCACTTTATCTTCTCCATTAACTCATTGTCTACTTAATTCTGTTACATAGCAGCAATAATGCAAGTTAGCATCTGGTGTATCAGCGACAAAACATCAACATCCACTCACTTCTGCAAGAAATTCCTTCTCGCTTGTATCCTTCCTCACACGCAGACTTTGTCAAGAAATACCTGCAAAATAATTTCCACCAATTTTTAATGTAGCTTAGATATTTTAACATAGCTAACTGCCAAACAGTTAAAATTAGCCTGCACCAAATATCCAACAAGAAGTGCGATCAAAAGTCAATCAAGTACATTATTTTCGTGATAAAAATTGGGAAAAGCAAGTGTGACGGACAAAACTTTAATACTAGCAAAGTTATATTTTCAATATAATTTAAATTATTTCTTATTGGTCAAATTTTGCTGTTAGGTCAATTTAAATTTAAGCACCAGATTGATATACCTTTAGCCATTTGATGCCAATTATCTTAGGAGACAGAAGGATGCCAACAACCAGATCACGCTCATTTTATTGCATACCATTTAATTTTTTACTTTTATTTTCAGCATTTTTTAAAAAGTGAATAAAACTATATTTTATTTTGCAACCGATTTGGAAGAACACTTTGGATAAATGTCACCCAGTTCGTTTTCGCCACCACTGCACTACGTTAGTTACGCAAAACATTTTGATAAAAAAGTTGTGCCAGGATTTTTAGTGAAACGAGAATAAAAGCTTAGATATGGCAAAAAGTTTTGCTGCAACTTGTACTGAATGCTGCGAAAAACATGTTCTTCATGCAGTAAATGAATAAATCAATTGTTTATAACATTATTTCTGTATTTTTTCTTTCCTATTTAACTTACTGAATTTACCCCAAAAACTCAAGCTGAAATTGATCTTTTACTTTCTTAGCTAGTTGATGATTTTTTTGAAATCAACTTTTTATAAGCAGTTGATTTTACGCCTTTTAGATTAGTTGATGAACTTTTTTTGGAGATGAAAAATTACCTTGCAAAGTATAGAAAGCTACTTTTAGTTAAGAAATGACGGTAGAAACAGAACACAACCAAAATTTTGTATTTGTTTACATCAATATCATTTATATTGGCTTTATGTTGTTAAATTTTTAGTCATTTTTTTAAAAGTCAACAAAGTCAATTATTTGCAAAAGATATTCTTTAAATTTTTAGGTAAAAAATAAATCATATTATTAATAAACAATGTCATTGATTTGAAAAAAATGCTATATAAGCTGTTTTTGTTAACAAAAGTTATCTAGATATATTCAGCTTCCACAGATTTAATGGCAAAAATTAAACAGTTCAACCCCGTCTGTCTTTTTTCTGTTTCACTGACCTTTTGTCAGTTTGTCTTTCGGTATCTTTGTCATCCTGTTTCTCCCTGTGTCTTAACTCCTCCAAAACCATTGGACATGCACACATAAAACTTGATATGATTGATCACCAACCCTGCTTGAGGTTCCTAAAGGGATTGGTGATGTCACCAAGACGTCATTGCTTTGTCGGAACGCTAAGTGTTGCCCTGTGTCTGATACCCTTTCAGCAATAAATCTCATCTGTACTCATATAAACTGCTGTTTTAAAGCAAATGCTCATAGTAAAATTTACTCATGTGTTTGATTGCAGTTACAGCAAAATAACATGATGCAAACCCATAAAACTGGTTTTTCAATAACGCAATGGCAAAAATATAAATCATATTAAGTGAAATGCACGTGGACGCTAGGTTAGTGTACCAACAAATTTTTAGGACTTTCTGTCCCTCAGATTTCTTTGTTTTTTGATGCTTTTGTTTGAAGACTGAACTCTTTGTCCCTCAATTTTTTTGAAGCTAGACATTTTGTTGCCGTTATAATCGAAAATATTTTCTCTCCTTGATCGGGTTGAAAAACTTTGCCGGGCTTGCCCCGCCAGCACCCCCAACTACTGGTTTAAAGGAAAATCAAAATAAAGCAACAGGCCAACTAATGTGTCATATTGCACCTGGAGAAAGCATTGTTGCTCGGCAATAGCTTGATAGGCATAGTGCGATTGCATGTAAGATGTTTAAAGGATGCTACTAAACAGTTTAGTCTGTAATCATCAAAACGATTGTCATTTTGGTGTCTTGAATACAGAGCAGAACGATTATTATTAGGTATGCAGCACCATGCCAGCCCATTTACAATAACTTTTGATTTATCCTCTTGCAATATTTTCAAGAAAAATCCGGATGAATCACAATTTTTTGATTCGTCATAAGTGAGGGACAGCCCTGCCGAGCGATGCTGGCTTGTAGTGAAATAAACCGTTGATTGCAAGCAAGTAAACACGCAGCATCACTTACCAAGTAAGAAAACTTCCAACCAGTAGAACAACTAAAACAACAATTACCACTACAACCGCACAAACAGTTTTTTTCATTTTTCTCTATTATTGTACTGTAGCTAGCTGTGACAATATCCCTTGTTACAAACATAAGTTTTTTCATGAAAATTTTAATTAAAACTGATTCTTACCCCAGTAAATTGCAAAACCTCCTTCTACATCAACCACATATTGCTGCCGGAGACCTACATTGATAATTCGTGTCTTTGTGCTGTTAGCAATTCTCAGAAATAATATCTACGACAACTAATTTTGTGAAGTTTTCATTGTCCACTTCCACATGCTCGCATGAGAATGTCTAAGATTTGCAGCACTATAAAACTGCGGCACTTCAGTCAATTCAGGTCTTTTTCAAAATCAAAAGTATAATCTAAATGTAAATCTCTGCTATAAGTTTGAATCGTTTCGGGAAGTCGCATGCAGTCACTAAGTGTATTTATTATAATCTACCGAATTTCTTGTTAACGACGAGTGCTTATTGTTACCTTATCATGTAATTCTTGCTGATTAATTTGTGACTGCATTCGAACTATAATGATAGTACCATTGATAATACCGTACATCTAATTGTGACCAATCACACTAAATCTCAGTTAGAAAGCCATAAACTTAATTGTGTACAAGGCAATGTGCTTCTTTACAATTCTATCGCATAATTATGGCGATTTATCGTCTTACTGTTAAATCTTAGTGCCATCGCTATTTGTTGCTTTAATCATTCTATTCTACTATCTACTATATTTTGCATCTAAATTAAGTCCGAGGTTTTGGCTATTTGTTTATAATTGTTTGATTATTTTAGAAAACTTGTCGCAGTATCGATACCATTTGACGTGATCAATCGAATTTTTTGCGATTGAATTAAATTTGATTCGATCATCAAGGGAGTTTTGATGCAGCGATTGAGTTGGAGCTGTGCGCTAAGACTTTTTTCCCAAACAATGTGACTGGGATATCATTAGTCACATCCGTAAAGGTGCATGTACTCACATACGTTTTTGCACGGTATTTATCTCGTACAATTTTTGCTTTGATGCATTTTTGTTCGAAAATTTTCATTTGCTTGGATATCGGAAGGAACTAAAACGCGGAAAGCCGCGGAAAATTTTCCATAGTACTAGATTCTGCTGAAACAGAGAAATTCCAGTGCGGATCAGTGTTCAGGGCTGGAATTAGGTTTAGGATTAGGTTACAGTTAGAGTTAGGGTTGGCTGGAATTAGGGTTACGGTTAGGACTACTGTCAGAGTAATTATTACAATTAGGGTTAAGACTAGTCCGTGGTTTTCCGCGGAATTTCCGCATGTTTCTAGTATCATTGAATATCTGTTTGACGTCACAGAGTATACTTTGTTGTGTGAACATCCAATTGTGCTAAAAAATCTGTTTGCACAATTTTGTTCGCGAAAACGTTTGCGCTTATGATACGTACTTTGCGAAAAATCGGATTTTCGAATAACAAAATAAACCCTAAAGCATCATGTAAATATCGGAGCAGATCGAAATATTCGTACAAAAAGGCTTGAGCAAAAAATGTACAAAATTGGACAAAAAAAGTACAAAATCTGACAAAAACCGTACAAAAATGCCCACTGTGTACAGCCACATAAAGATATGTTTACAATTGATTTCTGTAGTAATAGCAAGAAAGCTCAATGACATGAACGTGAGAAGTAATTAATCAGTATATTTGTTACAGTAAGAAAAGCCCTATAGAAAATATCCAACCCGCCCCGTGGGTCGGCCCCCTGCAGTAGCGTTAATAAAAGGTCCAGAGAATATCTTGGGAGTTGGCCACTATGTTTTTAAAAGACCCCACCCTGAGGACGTCACGATGGTTTTCCTACAAAATTCTGTGCAGTACTTATTACTTTTTTGCACTCTATAAAAAATGGGTTCTTGATTGCTGTTCAAGATTGTATAAAACATTCCTGGTATCGTTAAAATGTTTACTTTTTCAACAGAAAACTTCCTTTTGATCTACAAGTATCAGAGAAGCAACATCAGAGACCTTGTATACAATTTGAAACGGAGCCAGAAACATTTTATCAAAAATAAAAAAATACCTTTTAAGTTTAGATTATCTTTTCTTTCTTTCACAATATTATGATTTCCCTTACATTTCCTGATTGTTACCTCGCACTGCATCACAATACTCCTCTTGACTACTAACGCCTTTTTACGTCGAAGAAGCAAAACACCTAGATTATATACGTTGAAAATACACAAAGAAAACATTTCACGGTGAAAACCCGATCGAAAAACCGAAGTTGAAAAGGCATTTGATTGGGAATTCCCAAACACAAGAGCTTAGATGATTGTAGAAAACTGGGCATTTTAGTAATGATGTCGCAACAATGACTAATGAATCTTGCTTTTGCGACCAACGACAATTGGCCACGACGCATCACGCAAACGTAGTGATGCGTATCTAGTTACTTGTCGGTTACCAACTGCACTGAAGAGACCTGATAAGCCGAAACAGTGTCACTGTCTGCAGTTGGCTCAAAGTGCATCGCTGCCTTCTCGTTTTATTTTTTTCTGGATAACCTTTTCCCACTTAGCTTCAGGTCACTAATCTAAAAATATATGCTTGTGACGTCATACATTTACATTATACTGTAAGAAGTCATAAATATCGCGTGCCTATTATTGCAAAAGGAAGCTGACTGTGAAAATGGTTTCAGAAAACCCGAATGGCTTGAGATTACTGTAATTTGAGTACTTTGTTGTTCTGTTTTTCTTTCTTTTCTTTTTTGCAGAAAATACTAACGAGAGCAAAATAATTTGCCAAAAATATTTAAATCATTTAAAGCACTTGTAGATTAGGCTAACAAATGCTTGAGAAAATGATAAACAAAGCATTGCCGACAGAGATATTCTGTGTAGTTAGCTACAGAGTCAACTTTACAAAGAGTGTTAGGAGACCCTCAATTTCTTTCCAACTTGGGCCTACTGCACACATTTCCTTTCCCCCTTCCCTCGATGTAAAGCCAGTAAAAAGATTTCAAAGCATAGTCTGATAAATTTCTTCCAAAAGAATTATCCCGAAAATATGTTCAAATCCAAATAAAAGAGCTTCCGAGGTAGAATCTTCAGGGCTTCTGGTGTTTTTTTGTACATTTATCCCCTCCCGGTTACAAAGATTGTTAATTGTTTAATCAAAGTAATTGGAAGGCGTGAAAATTTGATTAAAAGTTCTTGTTGGACATTTATGAGCTCATAAAGCTGTCATTGTTTGCTATGGGTATCGCATTGCTGAAAGAACTAAATAGAGTAGGTGTTTCCAATTGAAAAGTTCGAAGTTTAACAAGCGAATAAAGCAGTTAGGGGAAAAATCGACGAGAAATTTAAGAGCTAGGACAGAAGATGAACGGTAAATTAAAAAAAATCTTTTAAATTGAGGCATAGTTTTAAATTTTGCGTGAATTTATTAGCAAAATTTTTTCGTTCAGTGCTGTAGAAAAAGTTTCGTTCACTATTTTGAGATTTCACTACTTGAAGAACATTTATCTGAAATTGAAACAGAAAAAATGCATTGTTTGTGAAATTAAGTTAACAACCTCAATTACTAGCCTACGGAAGGAGGAGGCAGGGTGGAAGAGACCATTTGCTTCTTTAACCAAAAAGTTAAAATACAAGAAAGTGCCAATAGTTTTTGAAAAAACTTGTGTCCACACACCCCATTCATTTGGCTTTACCCAGCAATTGATTACTCCGCCACATTAGCTTTTATGTTAAACCTGATAGCGTTGTTAAGTAGTGTTGTTAAGCTGCTGGTGACGCAAAGAACGAAACCAAATGGAAAGGAGTTGGTTCGCGATTTTCTTTGTTATTTGTGGTCTGCTTTCCGTAACAAACGGTCAGAAAACTACTGCTGAGCTAGAGGCCGAGATTGCGGCCCTAGAAGCGGAGTTGGCTGTCTTGCGGTCGTACGTCGCAACAGGTGAACCGTGTTCGATTTGCTTAAATGTTTTTGTCAATTTTGAGGTTTTTCACTTTAGCAGTTCAACCGTTCAATGTTTGGCCGCGACTGCATTGTTTGTTTAGTTTACTTTTAGGGTTTGTGAGTTCGCGAAGTGTGACTTTTGATGTCAAGGGCAACAGGAATCAATAGATTCTATTTTATTGGGGCTTGCCCGAAGTAAAATGGATTGCTTGTCAAGGAAATTGGAAATCTACGTCAAAACTGAATTTTCTGGGTGAAAAATAATTAGCTGAGAAACTATGAACTTTAAAAACTTATCTAGTCAAAAGTTGCCATTAACACTTTAGGGAAACTCAGTTTACTTATTTACTTATTAAATTATATCCCAATTCTACTAAAAAACACGACATCACTTTATAAACGCAGCCGTATAACTGGTAACATTTCTTTTTATAAAACCTTCTACAAAACATTTTTTAAGTTGATACCAAAGTTTGGTAAAGGATTCGAACTCGTGCTTACCAATAACAGAGAATAGCGTTTAAATTACAGCGCTAGACAAATTACTTTTATAAAGTTGTTAGTCGTGAGTTCATAGCTGTAAATTTGAAGAGTGATTGCTATTACTTCGCAATTGTATCTTCCCAATGACATTTTTTTTCAGTTCGTCCCACCAGGAATTGCCAAGAAGTTCACGACGAGGCGACGAACCCCACCGACGGAATCTACCACCTCAACATCAACGATTCGTTCATCGAGGTCTACTGCCAGTTTAACGATACAGACACCAATGAACATTGGCTGGTAGGGAACATACACCAGATGGGGCTAAAGATTATAGCATCCAATGGTAAACAATTTTACCAAAACGAATTTAACGCAAGATTAGAAGACAGGGCAGTGTTGAAAGTTTGCCTAAAAAGAAGTTGTAAATTAAGATCTTGCCACGTGCTCCGGTGCCAAAAAGGTTGAGCTCGAAGTTTATTTAAGAAATGGTTTCATATTGGAGGCACCAATTTTTCTTGGTCAATAAGGAAACGTTTTGAAAGAAAGGCTTCAGTATATTTAATGTGCAGTCTTCGTTGAACTAAAAAAGAACAGCTAATCTAGAATATAAAGGAGATGCTCCCAGGGATCATTGAATACCATTAAATTTTTTTGTTATGAAGGATACAAAACGTGTGCGCTCTCTTGTGGTAAACGAAGCTGTTAAAATTGTATTAAGAAAACACAGAGCTTGTTACAATAGCGAATCCCGGGCTCAATTTATACCTCAAACTTAAAATGATAAGAAATTTAATAAATATTGAAAACTTACACAGCACATCGAACACAAGAGGAAAGTTTGGCAGACCACGAAGCGAACTGTTGGTATTCGAGTTATTAATCATCCATACACCTGGTTGGCGCAAGAATCTGAAGCGTGAGCTTCAATGCAAACGATGGTTTCGCTTTGTCATGCCATATGCAACAAAACGCTCTGAGTGCTGAATCCACGGATATCCAACTGCTAGTTTGCCGCTTAGTTGGTCAGCTCAGGCTGCCGAATCAAAGGAAATCTGTTTCAGGTCTTCCAACGTCGCAGCAATGGCGTTCAGGATTTCTACCTCGGCTGGGACAATTACACAAATGGGTTCGGGAATAAGTCGCATGAGTTTTGGATTGGTGAGTGACAATCAAACGACGATTAGTTCAATTCGGAAACCTGTTCCGTTTTGTTGTGCCCTTTGAAAAAGCAGTCTACGGTAATCCTAATTTCTTTTGGTGGGTGGTAGTGCTTGTTGTAGAAATGCTGTGTACCAGCAGTAGCAGTGGCTTCCAAGCAGGTGGACGCACAAGTTGTTCTAACAATAACCGGAAAGAATTTTCTTTCACCGTAGAACTGACATATAAAACCAACCAATCAACAAAACCGAAATTGTCTCGAGAACAATCATTAATTATATCGGTGACAATGCAAAGCAATTGATTCATTCAGCTACACTCGGTTAGCAGCTTTTCAATTTTAAGCTCACAATGCAGCTTGAGTTTAAGTTTCCATTGTTTTACCTTCGACAAACCGGTACGCAGCTATCAAGAATAGTTGTATACGATTATTTTCAGGGCTGGATGATCTACACACCATCACACAGGAAGCATCAAACCGGCTCCGAGTGGTACTGACGGACTTCGACGATAAAATATACTACGCCGAATACAGGTGGGAGTGTTACGTCATAGAAGTGAGACACGAGTTTTTTTAAACATCGTAAGACGTGAGTAATGCCAAATCGATTTTGACTGGCACAGTTAGGCGCAACGTACATAGCGTCGCTGGATTTGTTTGTGTGACGGCGTCGCTACAAATGAGATGCAAACTAACTATCGAATACATCTTTGTCCACCATTAAACGGGGCTGAATTTCAGAGAGTTTGTGCCAAGTTATGCGACTATCACTGTGGCATCGCGGCGGAGTTGAGTAACTTTCTGCATAGCTGTGACATCTCCATGGCGGTTTTTAAACTTGAGCCCTCTGTAGTCAACGCCTCTCACTTTACAACCCAATTCACTGCAGCGGAAACTGTGAGCAGATTTTAGAGAAGTCTAGACCTGCTTGTGACCTTAAAAGAGGTTGTTTCTTCGGTCCATTAACGGGGAAAATTGCCCGACTACCTGCAAGTAGAATCAATAGATTTCTCAACACTCCGAATGATTTGAAAATTGTCTCCCAAATTTCAAGCTCCCAATTAGGCTCAACAATTTTGTGTCAGAAGAGTTTGCTTGAGGGTCAGTCAGAACAAAATGCTCCCCGCTGCCTCAGCACGGCATTTTATATGGGATCTATTTACGCCTGCAGTTGCCTGATCCCAAGGAAAGGATTTTGTGGCAACAACAAAACCGGCATACGTCTTCCTTTTATAGAAAAAATAAATCCTCCTAGGACCACATCACAAAACATCCTAATTTCCTCCATTTTGCAATTTTTCGCGTACATTTAAAGAAAGTCAACGAATTGTAAAATAAATTTTGTTGAAGAAACATAGAATGGTAAAGAGTTGTTTTCGATGAGTTGATCTCAAAAGAAAAACAAAATAAAAGGTTTGTAAGCAATTCAGGTTGAAAATAGAAAACATTGACTTTCAAAACCAACAAAAAAAGGTCTTCTTGGTGTGAAATACTCAAAATAGAGCTCGGACTTACATCACAAAGTGTCGTTCTCCTTTCACTGCTTCAAAATATGGTAGGCCTAAACAACAAATGCAGTTGGTGTATTGAAACAAAAACCAAATTTGCATGAAAATATCGTCATAACTTGGAATACATCAAACGCTTTTGCTTGATGTACAAATGAGTTTTGAAGTTGTTGCTCAGATAAGGCTTCAGTTAACTTTGAAACATCTCTTTAACGTTAAGCTTTATGTGTGGTGGCTCGCTGGCAGAACAACTGTTTGTTTTTGTTCTTCAATGCGCATCACAACCAACTAATTGTGCAAGAGTCGTCGCTATTATTTATGACGTCATTAATGCTTGTTTGTTACGCAGTCAATTCAATATTTCTGGACCAGACGAAAATTATAAATTGTCGGTGTCAGGATATGACGGGGATGCAGGTAACAACGACATTATTATCTCAATTTTACATCACAGTTAATCAATAAAAAATGTGAATTATAGCGTCATCATTTCAGGCGACTCGCTTTCTTACCACGACGGAATGTCCTTTTCCACCCACGATCGCGACAACGACAACGTGGATCACGTTGACTGCGCGACTCAAAGCGTCGGAGCGTGGTGGTACAACTCGTGCTTTCGCGCCAATTTGAATGGTCTTTACTTCAGCAGCTCCGAACCCAACTTCACGGGGATTTTATGGTACGAGTGGGGGGACCGACCTTTCACTAGAAAAGCTGTTGAAATGAAAATCAGGCCAAATTAAATTTTCTGCTCAGCGATTTGCGAACTTTCAAATACATAAATAGGTGTTTAGTTATTTGAGTGTCATTGTTTGGTTTTGAGAGAACGCCAGTCAATTTTGAGTCACGAAAAAAGAGCGACTTGTTTCCGTATCTGCTTCGGAGTTATCAGTACTGCTGGTAGAACATCCGCCACAAACACTGCGACTTACCGACCAAAAAAGACGTAAAGTGTCTTTCACTACAGGTCACGCAAGCAGGCCCGACCTTTATTCCATTGTGAAGAAAATGATCACAATTTATTAATTCGACATTTTACTTGATTGACCGACGCGATGGCGTAGTGGTTAGAGCGTCCGCTTCGCAGTCGGTAGACCTGGCGTTCATTCCCCTTGTCGAGTCATCCCAAAAGACTTTAAAATATGGTATCTATAGCTTCCCTGCTTGACGCTCGGCATCTATGGGAGGTTGTGGAGTACAAGCCGGCAAGTTCGCTTGTTGTGTCCTTGGGCAAGGCGCTTAACGGGACGCCCCACCTTTATGTGGAAGACTGGTGACCCAGACAGCTCGGAAATAGCAACTCCCGAGCGAGTGCGGACTCACCATCCAAAACATAGCGATACAATTCGCTTTTTCGTGAATGGAGGACAAATATGGCAAAACAAAAAAAAATACTCCATCTATGCAGTGTACCACTCGGAGAGTTTATAGTAATCGAGATCTATTTAAAACTCTTACCTCTATGAACATAGCACGTGATCATCATACATCGATTTACTGAGTTATAAAGGCAATCTACGCGCTTTATATGCATGTTCACGCTAATGACGCGGTTATTTCACAAAGTAATAGTATTGCAAATAATAAAAGCCTCCCTCCCATAATTTGACGAGACCATCCCTGGACGCGTTTCGTCCTTTAGGACTCATCAGCAGGGCCTGTCCCGTCATTACCAAAAGCCAAAACCCCATATTTGCAATAATATGAAAATGTATTGTTCTATTACAAATTCCTTCGCACACATCACGCGCGTTGTGCATGCTATCACTTTGGCGCGGGAATCCCATCCGTATCGAAGATGCAGTGTGCCACTCGGAGAGTTTGTAGTAATTGGGATGTATTTAAAACCCTTACCTCTATGAACATAGCACGTGATTACCTGAGTCCAAAAGGATGAATCCTAAAGGACGAAACGCGTCCAGGGATGGTCTCGTCAAATTATGGGAGGGAGGCTTTTATCATTTGCAATACTATTACTCTGTGAAATAATCACATCATTTGTGTGAACATGCATATAAAGCGCGTAGATTGCCTTTATAATTCAATAAATGGATTTACTCCATCTAAATACCTAATCTGGATCTATCTCAACGTATTACCACTTCCAATATGTTAGAAACAATACTGAGAGTTAAATTCAAACCCCCATACACACCAATCAGTCAAAAATGGTTACTGGCTTATAGGTGTAAAGCATGAGTTACAGAGACCCAGCTACCTAATCAATTTTACCATCTTCAGAAGCGGTCAGTAATGAAGAAGTTCTACTTAAGTAGACTTTTTTTCCTCCGATGTAGATTTTTTCCTCCTTCTATATTTACTTGAGTATGTTGAGCAGGAAGTGCAGTGCTTAAGTGGTAATAACTTTTATTTAAGTAGACGCTGACGATTTGATGTCAGTAGTTCGGAATGCGATATACTAGCGTAGAAGGCATCTTTGATTACAAAATTGTATCTTCTGCTAATGCTCTGTGGAATCGGGAAATTTTTGGTTTAAATTCTAAAAATCCATTGATGGGCCTGCAACTGTTTAATCCAAACAGGCGAGGTGCGCTGAGTTATCATCACTGGGCTGCATCGTCATGCCTTTTGATTTGAAAAGTTTTTAGATCCGGAAGTAAAATCAAATATTCTTCAATGTTTAATTTTTGTTGTTTGTTTTGTCTTCCCAAGCATATGCTATATGTCTACAAACCAGCTGATGTGTTTGTCAAGGGAGTAGTCACTGGGGGAGCGCAAAAAGTGCAATTTATTGCTCTTCCAAAAGATTTTTCGAGTTTTGTTTTAGGCGGAATTATTTAGTGCTCTCTCAGAAATAAATATCTATATACGCTTCATCTCAGCAAATATCAATAAAATTTACTTGTAATCGTACCACTGATTCTTACTAAAAATAAAGAAGAATTTTTATCTCCAAAAATGTGATCCAAGATATAAAAATGTTGCCCCTCTTCCATTAGAAATTTGTAGCTGACTACGCCATTCGGCTTTAGCTTTTGTAGACTAAATTCTGAATATATTAAAGATCTAAGATTTTTTTGGAAGTAAAAAAATATTGGCCTAATCGATTCGCTCCAGGTTTCAACTACTTTTAATTGCTAACAAACGTTCCGTCAAAAGCACAAGACAGCAATTAAATGGACCAAAAAGAAAATGCAGTAATTATCCCGAAAATTAGGCCAACGTATCTGTACTATGTTACATGATTTAGGTCTACATCAGCGAATCTCAATTTATTTGGCATCTCGCGCTCTCTGAAAGAAAATAATTAATTTTCACTCTCCTTCCAATTATAAATTTGTCACTCATGACGTAATCAAATAGTGTTGCTCCAAATCAAAAAAAATTTCTTGAAAATGGTCTTTAATCTAAGTTTACAAAGTGCTGTTTAAAAAAGAAGTCCTTGACCCAAATTAAGGTAACTCCTTTCGCGAGTTTTAAAAGTAATGTCTCCAGTGGCAGACCCACTTTTATAGCGACGCTGTCGCCTACACCATATATGTAAAAGTTTAAGTTGGTCTGTAATGCAAAGTAAACCACAACTTGGTAGAGAGGGTCGCCTTTCTCTCATTCTATGTGATGCCATCATTCCTAACTGAGAGCCGCTGTTTTGGAGAAATACAGGAAAAACTGCGAAAAATAAAACTACTTTCTGCTTTTACTACAGTAGACGCCGCTTAATATGACCACCTTGGGACCAGACCATTTGGTCATAATATCCGAATGGTCATAAAAGCCGAAGCCTCCATAGCAGCTCCTGAATCGACGCCGTAAACCACAAGAAGTCCAAACACCGTTAAATTCATCGTTTAGCCGAAGTAACAGTGTGACGTTGGCAGTAAAACAAAGTACAGTGCTGTGACAGTACAAGTGATGGCAAAATTAAGTACAGTATGTAACAATATGTTGAAAAGACGAAGTTACAAGTGCGTGGCGGGAAAGAATACTGTACTGTAATAAGAGAGATGGAGAAAATGTTGGTCATATTATCCGAAATTTGGTCATATTAAACGGAGAATTTTAAATGGAGAAATTCCGGACCGTACCAAATTGGTCATAATAAGCGGCTAGTCATATTTTCCGTGGTCATAATAAGCGGCGCCTACTGTACTTAGGTAGTTTAATTTTCAACTATGGCATTGCTTCAAATTTAAAAACTATGACATTCAGATGTTAGACTCTTAGTAAAATAAGTACAAAACAAACTACCAGGTTGAAATTCTTTGCAAATGAGACAACGCCACCTGAAACACTAGAAGGAGCGCTTGCGGCCGGAAAGAAAATAAAAGCTTCTTTCAACCGCCAATACATGAAGTCATACTTATTGTCAGTGGCGGATTGAGCTTTTTATGGGCCTGGGGCGCTATGATAATTAGAGGCCTATTTTTCATTCTATTTGTTGTACTAAAAACCAACCACAATTGAAAAGAAAAACAAATACATAAACAAAGTATTTACTTAGTGTGCACACATTCAAATGACACATTTTTTGGATTTAGACAGTGCAAAGCTCTTAATAATGTCATCGGTGTCTATTTTTTCCAAAAGTTCGTTTTCAATGCAGAGTAGAGCTAAGGAAATCAACCTTTTCTTGCCCATAGACGAACGCAGTTGACTCTTTACTCTTTTTCAAACTGAAAATGAGCGCTCGCCCGAACAATCAGAAATCATCAGACAAAGGTACAGCCTAAAAACAACAGATACGTTAGGAAATGCATGCATGAATTCATTTTCATTTATGAACTTTAACATCTGAATTTTTTTGCATTCGTTGTTAAAATGGTGTTGTTTTATCAGTGTAGAGAAATGAATCATCTCCTCAGGCAATGACTCCTCCAGCTCATCTGGATAATATTGAAGTAAACGTTTTTGCACTTGCTTCAATTTTGCAGTTAGAACATGGTGTTTAATTCCATCATAAAAGAAAATTTTTTTTAAAGATGGTCATAGCTTCTATTCGGGTCTTCATAGACGAAAGAATATAGTCAATGATCGGAAAATATGAGTCTACTTTGAATCTGTTTGATGGATCAAGTGATGTGTCTTCAGATTCACCTTCGCTATCCAACCTTACTTTTCTTCTTTTTTTTCTTGAAATTTCCTCAGTGTAATGATAACAGCCACTTAATACTTGACCTCTTCATTTGAATTTTTGAAATTGGGGTCTAAGAAGTTGAATAAAATCATGTAGACACTGCAGCAAATTTGTGCTCCTATTCAAAGTCATTTTGCTGTCATGCATAGCCTGACTGGTCTTATGAAACCGTTCTATTATGCACAACCATACCTCGAGTGAAACACTAGTTTCAAGCTTTTCCATTGATGAAGTAAAACCCCTGGCTGTTTCTTTAGTTTGATGTTTTTGATCATTGTCATCAAACATTGCTTCAAGACTTGAAGAACCGCTTGGTAATATTTTCTTAGTGCATGTAGACAGTGGCGTGCAGAGGTCTGGTGATGCCCGGGACCACCTGCTTGATTGTATGCCCCCACCCAAGCTGTCAAGTACTCAAAAATGTGACGAAGACAGACACTAGAAATACGTAAAATCTAATGTTGAGAAAAAAAGTTCAAAAAATAAAATTATAATATTTCAAAGAGTATATTTTGTTTTAATGTGTTTAATAAATGACATATTTCTAAACATGGTGATGTCTCATCAGCATTCTCAACTTCTCTCAGTCCACACCACCATCTCATATACCAGCCATTCACAGGTCTTTCACACGAAATTAAATCTGTATTAGCTCAATGTAGACTAGTGCATTCACAGTGTTTCCCGCATAAAATCCAAATATGCCCTTCTCGGCAATTTCAGATCTCCAAAACACAAATGTTTGTATGTTTATTTCTTGACCAAAATTTCGAGAACCTCGGCATACGGCCCGCAAAAAAAATTTCCCACAAGTAGCTTTTATGCTGTTTTGATTTGCGCAGTCCTATTATCAATACTGTGCCTCAAGTTCGTAGGAAGAATAGGTTTCAAAGAGAGTTTTCATTTTTCTTTCCCGGAGGAAATGTACATGTATTTGAAAACAATGATTTGGTGCCATGTTCTCCCTTTAGCCATGATAACAAAGCAAAAAAACTGGCATAACTCACGTTTGTAAGCATGAAACCTTTGTGAAAATAATGCTTTCATCGAATTACTTAAAGGCTAAGGCATGCATTTATAAGAAAAACTCATCAGGTGAAGGGTATGCATCGAGGAACAAGACATTGCGTTTATGCATGCAAACAATTATCAAATAGGCCCACCAAAATGATCTATTGTATATATATGTAACTTCATGAGGAATAACAAGAGATAGAGTTGTCTATTTTTTTTATTAGAAATAGTATCTGAAATTGTGCAAGTGCAACCATGTAGTTTGATGCATTGTCTGCTTGCTGCCCTTAATAATTTTGTGAGCTATACAATAAAAATGCTTTAAGGACATTGTTTAGTGAAAGCAGACGAAGAAGTAACTCTTTTTATTAAACTAGAACATGTGATGATGTGAACAAATCAATTAGACTCTTGCACTTTACGATTTCTCTTTACCATATAAGTTCTCCTATCGGAAAATATTTGAACTACAGTGTTACCTCGCCCCTTCGCGGTTCAAGTTTCGCGGCTTTAGTGCATCGCGGATTTTTCAAACATATCATAAAATAAAATTCAAAAATAGCGCCATATCGCTGATTGACTGCGCATTATTACGCCATTCTCATTCACGCTGTTGACTATGTCTCGCGTATCTTAGTGTTGTGTTTGCAATTAACTTTTCGTTACAATGCTGCCTAAGCGCCGAGTCCCTGCGAAAGATTCTTCTACTGAGCCCAAGAGGAAGAAGAAAATTTGAATGCTGTGATAAAAGCTTAATTGTATGTAGGCTGGTTTGTAATATCAGCATGGAGAGGGTTCACAATCGTTTAACAGGGGTCGGCAACCTTTCGCTAGCTGCGGGCCAGAACTAAAACCTGCAAGCTCTCAGCGGGCCGTATAAATTTACTAATAACAGTGTTGTTAAAATTTGCAAATTTATGAAATTTTAATCACAATAACTACTGATTTTAACAGTTCATAACGGCAGCATAAAATACAACATACATTTATTGATACCGGCAGGAAAACGTTATTGTGATATTTCATGTTGTGTTTTATTTGAAAGTTTTTGAAGTTCAGATAATAAGTTGATGAGAAAAGAAGCATAACATCTTGAAAATGTTTATTAGTAGGTTGTGCTCTCAACTTGGTCTTGGTTAGTTTCATTGTCTAAAATAACTGTTTACACGCATAAGTGCTGCCAAAGATGGATGCCATGTTTTGGCATGTTTTACCAAGTTGGGATAACGTTTGAATTCAAGATATTTTTAAAAAAGTCAAACAATGATACATGTTCACACTGAAACTTTGGTTTTATCTTGTTGCTACACTACAGCTCAATTAGCTTCATTTGATATTTTTTTGGTACAGCATTGACCTGTATATCAAATGGAGTACTAAACAATCTGATATCATTTTCACGAGAACAAATGTCAATAAAGCGAGATGAAAATTCAGTTCTTAAATGTCGTATCATGGATACAAATAAAGTAATTCTCATAGGTTTGTTCTCCTGCAGTGTAGCAAAGTGAGCATAATTTGCATTTCCCAACTGAATTTTCCAAAGTCGTAGTTTTGTTTCGAATGCGCGTACTTAACTCCACATCGCATGTATCAATTTGAGCTTTCCCTGAAGCTGCCAATTCAGGTTGTCCAAATGCGAGATTAAATTGACCAAAAATGTCAAATTAGAAACCCATTCTTGATTGCGAAATTCGGTAGAATTTATGTTTCTTTTCAAAAAAGTTTGTTATTTTTTCTCTCAATATGTGCACTCTTCGTAGCATTTCACCTCGACTAAGCCAAAGTATATTGCAGAAATAAAGCAAATCTCGATACAAATCTCTCTTTGTAAAAGTAGTTGGCGAAATTGATGATGGTTCAACCCTCGGAACAAAATAAAGTTCACAGCCTTTACCACTATGTCTATGAAGCTCTTTAAGGTGGATACCTTTGAACACAATGCTTCCTGATGAATGAGACACTGCAACTTTATAATGTCGTTATTAATTCTATGGTCTTCCACGTGGTTTTTAAAGCAAAGACACGATACCTATATTTTTCTAACGATTGATGGGGGCTCTATCAGTCGTTGTTGAAACCAGTTTTGAGAGATTCAAATTCATGGCTTCAAGGCATTGAAATAATGCCTTCAGAATATCGGCTCCTGTATTAGTAACCATCATAAGAAGCAGTTGAACAAAATTCTCAACAACATGAAACTCTCCGTTTACTCCACTTACAAATACTGCCAGCTGATCCGTATCTGTGTTCTCATCTATCGCTATTGAGAAGAACTGTAGATCTTCAAAACAATCATTTTGGTTATATTTTACGTTGTCAAAAATCTCTCTTATTCGTCGGGTTATGGTTCTCGCTGAAAAACTGACATCAGAAAACAATTTTATTTTCTCCGAACATACGGTTTCAACAACAGCCATTACATTTTGTTTCAAAAAGTCGCCATCAGTAAACGGTCTCTTGTCTTTTGCTATTGATTGTGCTACCCTTGTTGCTAGCAAGAGAAATATTTTCCAATTTAATGGTTTGCCTTTAAGATACAGAAATCTGCTGTTTTAAGGTGGTTCTAAGTTGATCAAGCTTGTTTTTTTGCTTGGCCCGTAAACTTGGAAAAATTAGTATGCCTTGTATCATAAAGGCGCTTTATGCTAAATTTCTTGTTTACAGAAACAGAAACATTGCAAATCAAACAGGTGGATTTACCAAAATTGTTAATAAAAAAGTATTGAAAGTAATACAAAATGCAAGCGATGCGCCTTGAGCAGTTTGCTCAAAAGAGTATTTGTTCTCCGATTCTTTATTAAAAGCTCGACACTCAGCATCAACTTTTCTACGTTTTGTCGACATTGCCATATTGCTAAAAATTGATAAATATACAGGGTGTCCAAAAGGTTTCGCCCGATTTTATATTACTAGCAATTGTAAGTTTTAAATAAATTTTATTGTATGATGAATGAGAACTACAAGCACAATAATAACAGTGAGTAAATCAAACATGAAACAATAATCAAAAGGAAAGAGGTAATGTCACAACAATGTTCAAACAGGTCATTCAGACAATTCAAATTGTTTCCCGTTGTGTTCAATACAGGAAACCAATCGTGCAGCAGCATCGATACAAACCTTTTGGCATAGTTCCGCATCAATTGTGGCAATTTTGTCAGGAATAACTCGGCGATTGCCAGGAATAGTTTGTAGTTTCTATTTGTACACCATGTCTTTAAAAACACCCCATAAAAACAGTTTTAAATTCATATAAACCTTACGATTGTTATTAATATAAAATCGGGCGAAACTTTTTGGACATCCTGTATGCATAATGACTATTATTAGCTAAACTTCTGTAATTGTGGTAAATATTAAATAAAGTTACAATTAGAAATTAGGGTAAATCGTACATTTCAATCACAAAGCTGAAACGGCCAAGCACCTTTATGCAACCTTTCCTATAACTTCCACTCAATTCTCTCCTTGGGCGCAGCAATACAGTACTACTAGAAATGAAATATACCACCCAATTTGAAAGAAAGGTTGAACGCAAATGTAGCACAAATTGCTGTCAGTTATCAGTTACGCAAATAGTACGTCATCGAATAAAAAACGCTTAGTTAACTTAAGCGTTGTAAGGTGTTAAGACTCAAGTAATAGTACACAAGAAAGTAGTTGAATGCGACTTTGGCCTAAAAAAGCTTAGGAACGTAGAACAGAGTTACTTGCATTCACAATTATCACGTTTACACAACCTAATACAGTTGGAAAACATTTGTAGTGAATCAAAGCTTTACGTCAGCCCATAAAGTTCGATTTCTGTTAAGATAGTTTCTCATAAGTTTACAGTGCCAGATAATTGCAAGAGCAGATTAATAAAATAAAATACACCACCACCAGGCGGCCTGTATCATTACCAAAATTTGTAAAAGGGCTGCGGGCCGGATGATTTTGTTAGGCGGGCCGGATCCGGCCCGCGGGCCGTAGGTTGCCGACCTCTGGTTTAAATTATACTTAAATAACAAAATAAATACTTTGTCGCTATTTCGCGGATTTTCACCTTTCGCGGGTGGTCCTGGAATACATTAACGGCGAATAACGAAGGATTACTGTACCTCATTTTTCACATCTGCTAAAAGGAATTCTTTTTCATGCCGATTAAAGCAAAACTTGTTAGGCGTTCCAGTAGCATAGATGATCTTGTACATGTTTTTATCAATTTCAACTTTGAAAATGACCTCTCATAGCTTGCACTTGAAAATCCCATGGTGAGCAGTAGCCTATATGCAATACTTGAAGTTGGGAAGACATTCCCCAAACTGCAATAAGCATTCGAGAGCATGATTAGGATTAGAGGGAACTGCATTTCCTCTAGCTCGAAGGAGCATAACAAATTCAAAGGTAATTATATGTTTGGTTTTTGTACAGTACATAGCAAACTAATTGAAATTTTGTAAACAATAATTTTAGTACAAAATCTGACACTGCAGAAGATTTTCTACCAAACATAATCACACCATGCCCCTCCCTTAAGCAATATAATTTCAGATCCATGCAGCATGTGTTAGTAGACTTACGATACTAAAAGCATATATTTTTAACAATTTAATAAAATGCAATTTTTGTAATTTCACTCTTTTGATGCCCCCCTTCCTTGGACCCTCGGGGCCGTCGCCCCGTTCGCCCTTCCCCTTTGCACGCCAGTGCAAGTAGAGCATCATATCGCGCCTCCCAGCGTGTATCAGACAAAAGCTTAATTGTAGGACATTGAAGTGGTTTCAGTGCATCAGTCAGGAGATTCTACGTGGTTATTGAAGTTGAAAAGAACACATAGTGTTCCTGAACAAACATAAAAAAACGGACCGCGGATTGGCAACCCTCAGCAGCACATTTTTCCACAAGATTCAAGGAATGTGCTACACAAGGAATATATTCCGCTTGATGGTTGCGTTCTTTTATTATAGCTTGCATACCTTTATATTTTCCGCTCATGTTAGAAGCGTTGTCATGAGAACGCCTTAACCATGATACTTCTAAATTACATCTTCACTATTTTTTGAAAGTGATCGTATCAGTAACTTTTATGACTTCATTGACTTGGTATAGTGGTAGGCCTATTTTTGGGTGGGCAAGGGGCTGCAGCCCCATCAGCTCTCGCCTTAATCCGGCCCTGCTTAAAGTATGGATCAATAGCAACTGGTGATTTTGATGCTCTTTCTGCCCAAGGCTTATTTTGCAACAGAAAGTTAGCAAACGAGGCAATGAAGCCTTCAAAACTGCTTCGACACATGCAGACTAATATTCCTGGAGTAAAAAATAAACCTTTGGAGTTTTTCAAAAGAAAAAAACGAGAGCTCGAAAGACAAGTGCGATTACAGAGGGCTACCACATCAACTAATGTAAATTTCCTGAGAACAGCATATCTAGGGGCTCACCGTATTGCAAACGCAAACAAAACTTTTGCTATCGGAAAAGAACTGATTCAACCTGCCTCAATAAATATTTGCCGTGAAATTTTAGGAAAGGCTGCAGCTAAAAAATAGCGCAGGTGCTTCTTTCAGCTCGCACTATTTCGAAACGAATTGAGAATATAGCGGAGGACATCAAAACTCAATTGTAAGAGCGGATTGTAAAGTTGCCGTGGTTTGCAATCCAGTGTGATAAGTCTACGGATTTTAACAACACGGCGACGCTGCTTGTGTAAACTACTACTATGGTTATGGAGCTTGAATTTGGACAACTCTAATTATTGTCAGTGTGGTAGCGTTAAAAAAATAAATTAACGCCGTCAGCATTATCGCAAACTGCTGAAAAGATAACGCTGTTATTTATTCCGTAACATGTCATACTTACACAAATCAATCATTGTAGCTGACGACAAAAAATATTTAAGTTTTGTTTCTATTGAACCATTGCATTTTGTTCAGTGGCATATTTAAGGGAGTTGGATAAAGGGCAATGCCCTCCAAACGGTACGACAATGGTCTTTAGAACAAAGAACACACGTATTACAAGGGGAAAGCCATATGACAAGAGAATGTCAATACAGTAACTTTCGAAAAAAATTAGCTCTTTGCGCTAACACCAGAATTTTGCGAAACAAGTTTTGCCGCAACCACTTTTATTAACTTTTGGAAAATTGCCGACAATAGCGTTAGCAAACAGTTTACGCGGTTACTTCTGCGGTTTGTTTGGCGGCGCTAGCTTTATCCAGTTGTGAGAATAATAATAAATGTTAATATTTTTGGCATTATCAGTTCACGTCATCAAACATATCGTTTCCTTCTTTGCGTAGGCAAGATTTTTCACTTTAGGAGAACTTTTCAGATCATGAGCTTCACATTAGCCTACTTTACTGCTCTTCAGGTAGACTGGACCACCACGACGGGTAGACTGCTTGGCGCCCCCACCTGTCTGCCGCATAAAGATGGAGGCATCCCATTAAGTGTCTTGCCCAAGAACACAAAAAGCAAGCTTACCGGTTTTTTCTCCACACTGTCCCTTTTGTGGTGAGCAGGAAAGCTGTGAGTACCATCTTTTAGAGTTTTTGGTAGGACTTGGGAAATAAAGCCCAGGTCTACCGACATTGAATCGAACGCTACAACCACTACGCCATCGCGCCGGCCACACAAAACCAATTATAAAGAAAATGAGAAACAAGTTAAAAACACTGGGTGTATGCGCATAGACCCTTTTCCCCTTTAATCTAGCTTAGACCAGTTAGATCCCCAAAAATTACATCATTTGTGGCCTGCCAGGACTTCGCATCTGTGTAATGTGACTATCCGTAAAAACTTTACTCATCTTTGATGTTAGACATAGCCTTGATAGCAACGAGGAACACAAAGGTTTCCTTGTAAAAGTTGCTTTCAGATGGTTCAAAAATTCAGTAAAGCAGCAGTATGAAGATGACGCCTAAATGCAAAAATGATAATAAGTCTACGCAAACACAAAACCCACGCATATGCCAACCGACCATAACTAGACAAAACCGGTATGATGGCAGCTATATGTCAAGGCTATATCGACGGCACTTACGCCGACGCCACCAGCCAAAGCAAACACCATGCTTACATGCTCAAGATAATTGCATACATGAATTCAAAACGACAGAATCTCTTTTTAAAATATCACAATCATAAACAAATATACAAGCAGTTATCCAAAACAAGAAAAAATGAGAAGGGAAACATATTTATTTCAACGAAAGGTTATTCAAAGAAAGGAGCACAAGCTTTTAGTATTTGCCAATTAACCAGTTTTCAAAATGTTTTATGAAGATAATTCACTGCATATTTTTAGTTTTACATTTGTTTTCTGACTAATTTTGGTGCTGCAAATGATTATTTGATTTTAGGGCATTGTTTTAGAGGCCCTTGTTCAAAAGTAAAGGAAATTATGAAGCTGTCTTGTTGTGGTTGTTGTTGCTGTTTTAATCAACCCTCCTCTTCCTCGGGATGGAGGTACAGCGCGAACGGCAATTCAGGTTCATGCCGTCAACCTAATTGAAATTAGGCTAGGGGAAAGATGGCAGCCCATTTCGAACTTGCCATGAGTGACTGGTAGCCCCACTACCAACAAGGCGGACTGCCACTGATGGGCACCTAAGAGTCGTCTTTTACGACATGCTGGGTTAGCAACTTCACAATTGTAACCTGGTGAAGGACGGGTAGACCACCTGTCTGCCACATAAAGGTGGAGGCGTCCCGTTAAGTGTCTTGCCCAAGGATATAACAAGTAAGCTTGCCGGCTTGTTCTCCACACTATCCCTTTTTATGCTGAGCGCCGAGCAGGGAAGCTGTGAATATCATTTTTTTAAGTCTTTTGGTCTGACTCGACCTAGGGAATGAACCTTAGATGTACCGACTGTGAAGCGGATGCTCTAACCACTACACCATCGCGCCGGTGTGAAGTTGCCTTCGGTCATAGTTATGGATTTCTTGAATTTGAATGAACTGTGATTGAAAAGAAGATGGAAGCTTGTTGTTAATCAGTCTATACATGAATTTTGCCATTTCTGGAGAGTAAATGTCAACAACTTTCAGAAGAATTAGTTCTTTCGTTTTTCCGTACCGCGGCTGTGTATTTTGCGTTGAGTTATTGTTCGTATGGTATTATCTTGTCTGACCATAACTTTAATTATGTCTGACCATTTTGATTATTTTGACCATAATTTTAATTTTGTAAAATAATTAAAATATAACCATAATTATGTAAAAATGATTAAAATATGACCGTAATTAAAATTATCCTGACCATGATTTTAATTATGTCTGACCATAATTTTAATAATTTGGACTGGACGGCAGATGCTTTCTCGTAGCTCGGTCCGTGAGTACACCTGTCCTCCGAACTCATGTGATAGACCGAAACCAAATCTGTCCGAACGATAGGTCATCTACTGTTACCATTGTTCTGATAAGGCCTTGTAAGTGGCAAACGCCTTTTTCAGGGTGGGGCTTCTTCTTCGTTGTTTGAGCTATTCGTTCTAAGCATTATGTAGGAAGACGTACATGCACTGCGTATGCGCTCAGGCTCGGTTCGCGAGTCTTCAGTTAAACTGGGCCACCAGGACGAGTAGACTGCTTGGCCTCACCACCTGTCTGCCACACCCCATCTTCTGACTGCTTGGCTCCACCATCTGTCTGCCACATAAAGATGGAAGCGCCACGTTAAATGTTTTGCCCAAGGACACAACAAGCAAGCTTGCTGGCTTGTTCTCCACACTGCGCCTAGCAGGGAAGTTGTGAGCCTGCGAATACAATTTTTTTAAGTCTTTTGGTATGACTCGACTTGGGAAATGAACCCCAGGTCTACCGACTGCAAAGCATTACGTCATTGCGCAGGTTAGGGCGCGACGATACATCAAAACGTATCGTCAACAAGTTCCGAAGGTCTGCCATCCTTCAGCTAAACATCGAATGCCTCACTGCAAGCAAGATGAGCCTTCTTTACCATCTTGCGGCACAGCGTGAGGCACTCGTCATCCTACTCCAGGAGACCCACTGCTCGTCTACACAGAGGTTAGTTCTACCGGACTGCCAACTGGCTGGGTTCTCCTCAAGCAGAAAGCATGGCTTTGCCACATTTATCCATGAACGACTGAAGTGGACCCTTTTCGACTAATCTCCCCCTACATCGGAGACTGAGTGACTGTGCGTCGACGTTGATGGATATAAGATTATCAACGTTTACAAACCTCCACCGATTTATTTGCTAGTGTCCGATCTCCCAGTATTCCCACATCCCTGTCTCTATGCTGGCGACATTAATTGCCAGCATGTTGATTGAAGTTATAATGCAAACAGTGCAGATAGAAAAATGCCTGGTTGACTGGGCAAATACCAACAATCTTGTTCGACTCCATAACCCAAAGGATGCCACCAGCTTCCACTCTGGCCGCTAGAATACAAGTACCAACGCGGATCTTGCATTCGTTAGCATCGATTCGGACAGTCGTTTACCTGACAGACATATCTTAAAAAGTTTCCAAGGTCGCAATCTCGACCCTCGCTTATTACTCCACCCAGGTTTGCTCGTCCTGTGCCAAGCAAGCCTGCAACGCAATGGAACTTCCGCAAGGCCAAGTGATGCCACTATATTACTCTCACAAACAAACTTGCCAGGACTTTTCCGCCACCTGATTCACCTGATATGGATCAGGTATATCAGTGTTATTGTAACGCCATCAGCACTGCGGCGAAAAAGTGTATCCCACGTGGCCGACGAAATAATCGTATACCATGCTGGAATGCCAAGTGTAAAAACCTCTATCAAACGTTCTTACAATATCCTGAAAGGCATAACTCTAGTAGAGTTGCTACAGCTTTGCTTGCCAGGCTTGACAGGAAACCGAGGGATTATGATCTGAGGCTGTCAAGAACATCGACTTTTCACACTCTATCCGGATAGCATGGAGTACTTTAAACAATCTTACTGATAGGGTAGGACAACGCCCTCGTCAAAGTCCCGTTTCAGCAAATGCTATTGCTGGTAAAAAAACGGAAATACGAAAGTGCAAATCGAGAAATTTCTCGATTCGTTATGCAGGAACTGTCTGACTTTTGGAGGGCTACTGTCCCAGATGCAGTAAATAGCTCCGGAGATTTTTCTCCAAGAGAATTTGCTAAGGCTCTACACCACTTACAACCAGGAAAAGTTCCGGGCCCTGATTCTATTTGTCCAGAGCTTTCAATCCATGCTGGTCCGGGCTTGAAGTTTTGGCTAAGTGACTTCCTTTCTTATTACTTGCGCCAACTCAAAATTTCAAAAGTCTGGAGAAGAGCGCTGGTAGTCGCGATCCCTAAGCCCTCAAAACGGGAGACTCTCCTTGACTAATCGCAGTTTTTTTAACCCTAGCCACATTCTGCATGGCCAGCTGACTGAGCTGCAGGCTACTAGCAAGGAGAGACTGAAATCTAGATACTCGTTTGTTTCTGACGCGCGAAAACTATTGCGCAACTTATCTGAGTTGGGCATCCGCGCTGCCCAATGGACGAACTTGACATGGACGTTTCGGTTCGTCCATACACAAATGGGGTCTCTCTTCTTCAGTGAAATGCGAGTGTGGCGCTAGTGAAAAAACTGCAGACCATGTTATTTTGACATGTCCCATACATCGAGCACATCGAGAAATAATGGGTCTGACAGTTTTGGATGACATAACAAGATGCTGGCTCAACTCCGTCACTTCTAGCATCTGATCTCGGCAACACAGCAGGCTGGGGTGGTAAAAGAGTAAAGCCTCGGTCCCATCCTTTTCTTGTGTCTGACGTGGATCATAGATACCTTGCCATACGACGAAGAAGAAGAGCATGATTTCGTGGAAGTATGTATCCGCGGCATTTCCCATACATTAACTCTTTTGCTCCCGCGTGAAAAGCGAAAAAAATGTCCGTAAGGTGGCAGCGCGAAAAACTGTCATAATCAATCATAATTAATCATAATTATGTACCTCAAGTTTGTTTGTAAATCATTACTCAGCTGTTTACTTCTACATTAAATGTGATATATCGTTGAAATCTACATTTCTTGAGGATTTCAAATAGAAAAAAAACATTTTTTTTGAATATGCAAATTTTATGCAAATTAACCCTCCCAACTGGGGGGGAGTTGTCTTCAAAATTAAAGAGGTACTCTCGTCTCAAAGGTCACTACAGATTTAATTTTCTACCAATTTTTTTAGAAATGGTCGCAATATGATGCTAAGGAAATAAGCTTTCAAGGTACATCACTCAAAACTTACCTAAAAGCCTAGGTTTTCTACAATTTGCAATTTTCTGAGGCACATGACCTTTTTTTTGACCGGTACCAAATTTTGGTAGTTAAATTCAGTACCTAAAATACGATCAGTTATTATCTGCTACAGGTTAGCCTAAACCATGTAACATTATGTATTTTTGAACAGGGAATTTCTTCAAGATTCAGAAAATATCAAGTTTAAATAGAATATGCTGTCACTGATAATGAAATAGCAGCTTGTTTACACCCTTTCCATTTCTTGAGAAACAAGGGGGATACAGCAAACTTTGATTTAGAGAAGCCAAACTTCTGCTAGCTTTTAAACTTGTATTTCGCTTCTTGTCTCCTTGGAAATTTGATACAAAATGACGACTTTAGTGGTGAAACATTTGCAATTTATTTTATCTTTTTATAGGGTGTAGTTTTTCTAAAGATGATAATTTAGCGAAGGTAAGTCAAAAAATTTTTGGGGGTTTTGAACTGACATGATGTACAGTACTCATTTTTGATCAGTAAATATCATAAACCACTTAGTCTAAACTATTTAAAGTTATATATTGCTGGAAAGCAAATTTCCTAAGCTTGCAAATGTAACTGGTATTTAGCAACATATCATATTTTTTACGCACTAAATTTACTTTTATCTACTTATCATTCAAATTTGTTTGGGGGGTTTTGAGACCCCTAAAAAATTTGGAAATTCAAAAACGTAAAATTTATCAGTATCGCTTGAAATTTTGTCAAATGATGCCCCAAAAGAGTAGTTTTTAGACTGTGTTAATGATAAAGGGTTTTGTTTTGTGGTAAAGACGTAATCTGAATTTGATTTTAGCATAGTTGGCTCGTGCTGAGAATTTGGCCGATTTTGTTGTCTGCAACTGGGTTCTTGGTGTTTTTAACCGTTTTTGGGTATAAAAATCCAAGAATTAGGGCACAAATTAAACATCTTCCAATGCGTGAGGAAATAAACGTGATCTTTTGAAAATTTTATGAAAATCGGATGAAAAATAAAGTCACAAATCGATTTTTTATTAAACTAATTTTGTAACTCAATTTAAAAAAATTTGAGGTAAACACTGAAAACACGAGATCATCAATCGATGATGGCGGGAGCGAAAGAGAAGGAATATTGCAAATGACCGTATTCTAGGCTGTAGTAAAGCATGAAGATGGTTTTCTCGTTGACATAATTACGCAGTCGGTATAAAATACATGACATATGGCTAATTGCATTGAGATATATTTTATATGGTTGATCAATTTAACTTTTCAGCGAAGATTATGCCATGGTATTTAATGGCAGGAACTCGGCTGATTGAATTGTGATCATTGACCACTTGAAAATCAACATATATTGCGCATGTTGGAATTTTAATGACTACGATGTTGTTCGTCTTCATATAGTTTAAAGTTTAGCCGAAGCCAATGATCACTTTTATTCGATTCGTAGCAAGTCTTTTCTTCCAGTGATCTTAAGCGTTTTTTCGACAGAATTAAGTAGTTGTCGTCAGCTATTGTATAGTTTCAAAGAGAGAACTTTTTGAGAAGCCACCAATGAACATCAAAAATATGAGTGACCTGAAGATGAACCTTGAGGAACCCCAAAAGAAACACAATGCGCAGTATATCTCCTATTTTAGAGTACTGATATCGATTAGCTACCGATGTATCAAGAGTGTTGTTAGACCAGCCATGCTTTATGGAATGGAAACGGTGGCAGTGACGGAAAGACAGGCGGGAAAAATGGAAGTCGCAGAGTTGGAAATGGTGAGATGGGCACTGGGAGTGACAAGAAAGGACAAGATAAGAAACGAATACGTGAGAGGGACTGCGAAAATCGCAAAGCTAGTAGACTAACTTCGGGATGCAAGGCTACGCTGGTATGGCCACGTGAAACGGAGAGAAGAAGGCTACGTAGGAAAAACGATGATGGAGATGGCGGTGCCAGGTAGGAGGAAAAGAAGAAAGCCAAGGAGAAGGTGGATAGATTTGGCAAAAGAAGACATGAAAAGAGTTGGAGCTAAGGAAGGAGACGAATTCGATCGGGAGAAATGGAAAATACCTTCGCGCTGTGGTGACCTCGAATAAGGAGAAGCTGAAAGAAGAAGAAGAAGAAGAAGAAGAAGATATCGATCAGCTACCAAATAATTTTAAAGCGGTTCGTCAAATACCAAACTCACTTTCCATTTTAGACATCAGTAATTTATCATTTACTGAATCAAAAGCTTTAGCTAGATCTAAGAATAAACAACACCTTCCTAAACTTTGATCAACGTTTTATGCAATTTATTGTAGATTTTACTCATGATCAATACGGTGAAAGAATTTCTTCTGAGAACAAATTGATTTTTGTAACAACTTGTATTTTTCAAGTTAAGTGTTTCATCGGTTATACAATATTTTTTCAAAAATTTTATTAACATTGGTGAGCAGCGATATAGGGCAATAGTTGACAGTAAGTCCACAACTGCTTTTTTAAATATTGGCACAATTTCTGATGCCTTTATATTGTGATCATAAACACCCCCAAGCAAACAAATGTTGAACAACTTACTTCGGTGTTCAGAGATTATTACTTTAGCATCCTTAATACAGTGTACTCGTAAATTTGGCTTCAAAATCATAAGATCGATCAGTCATAATTTGAATTCATTTGTTTGATTGTGTTACCTTCTTTCTCTAGAGAAAGAGGTGAAAGACAAATAGAGTTGCAAAGACTTCCAGCTACTGGAGTTGAAGTATGTTGGTTTATATTCTATGGAAAGATAGGTTGCACTATGTTTTGGCCAATTTCAACTAAATAGTTGTTAAGCGATCAGCCATATCTTGTTGTGATGTGATTGTCTCGATTTCGCTAATTTTTAGTTTTGACAAAAATGATTGGTGGTGAGTTTTTGTTGATATTTGTTGGGTTGGATATGATTTTACAGATTTTTCCAAAATTGTCTTTGTCCTCTGAAAGTTTGGTAATAATTATGTTTGGCTAGTTCAATTGTTCAGTTTAAAGTGTTTCGGTAAATTTAAGATTGATTTTAAGATGTTATGTCTGTGCTAGACCTTTTGTACACTTTGCTTTAATCTTTTGATTTGAGATTACCTGTTGTCAGCCAAGGTTTGGACAAGAGTTTTTTGTTTTCTCGAAGTCGGTTGTAACCGAGTGGCTCTTTCTACTGCTTCAGTAAACTGTTTGGAATATTCACGAAACTTATCGTTTGTCGGTTTCGCAAATCGTCAGTTCATATATAATAATTAGCAGTCTATTGTCAAGTTGTTTAAAAAATGTTTCTTACTTAAAATCTTTCCTTTTACATTTCATAATTACCCGGCGAGTTAATTTTTAGACTTGATGTTTGAAGCCACTATAAACGTTGGTAAATGATGCGTAAATCATTTATTAAATATGCCTTTTGACACTACATGTTTTATCTCAGACGGGCTCGTGTGCTCTAAGACGACTGGTGTTGAAGAGTTTGGTATAGTAAAAGGAGGCTTGAAAAATGAATCGCTTCTTGAGTTGCCAATAAATCTTAAAAAGTTGCCCAATATTTTCATCAAAAGCAGCTTTTTAAACTACTGTAACATTTTTCAACCGCATATTTGCTGTCAATATTTTTTGAGCAGAAGAGAAATTTCGATATTTCGATATTAGGCGTATTTTAAGACGTCATTTTAATCCCTACGGAGCAGGGATGCACAATCTTTTCACTTTTAAAGGCTCCATCGCATACTTTATTTCAATTTACGGCCGCCAGTAAATTAAATTGAGAATTTCTTTGGGTCATGTAAAAGTGAAGACCTTTTTTCAACTGGGAATCAAAATTTTCACAGTAAACTTTTCTGATATCAAGCAAAGTTTTTTTTTAATTGAATTTTCTTTCTATTCAGATAAAGTTAAAGATCCTCTTCGGAGGGAGGAGTAACTTTAAATATATCTGCAAGACCGCATAACTTATTTCCCAAAGCCGTTGATTGTGCATCCCTGTTATAGGGGTGCAGTTTTTGCACTTCAATTTGCCGGGTGCGGACTTTCGTTTGAGCTAAAAAGAAGGTTCCTCCGTTAAAAGATGCGGTTTCAAAAACTTGTGTTTAATTATGACGTCGCCAACCCCCTTCACTTATCCCAAGGCAGTGATCAATCGTGCCAATTGTACGCCCAGTAGCTTCGGAGGAATTAAAGCGAACGCTGGTACAAGCGCTCGTACTGAAAGAACTCCGCTTTATATTACAAATCAACTGATACGACCCAATTTATTGTTGTGGAGCCATTGCTTTTTTAATATTTTTAGCTGCATTTCAATCAAAAAATATTATTTCTTGCATTTCCATCTCAAGATCATTTCTCATCTTTTCTCGACCAGACTAATTTAAATCAAGCTCTCATTTTGATTGGCTCGATTCGATTTCAGTTTTTCAAGGAATTGCAGCATGTAATCTAGCCAATCGTTTGACTTGATAACTATATTTTTTGCAGTGCCGTCAATTTTCGTTTACTTTGATCAAAATATTGGTGCTGATTTTTTTCAAAATGTTTAAGCCAGCAACAGATAGCTTACCAAAAACCAAATATTTTATGGATCCAATTAGATATTTGTAGTAAGAAATTATTGTTTGGTAACTCAGTTTATGAAAAAAGTCTTAAAATAGAATTGTATTCTTACGTAGAATTCGCGAGCCTAATACCACGCAGATGCATGCTTTGCTAGCATAACAAACACTAATGGGATGGGCCAGGTGGCAGTGCTCAATGGTTAGCAAACGCAGTTACTGGCGTGCTAGTGAATGGGGTCAAGCAATGTGGTCCTTTAATTGGAAAGAAAAGTTTGATAAAAAAAAACTAAACGTGTTTGAGGGAACATGTTCTCCTAAACTGCAATTTATTACTCCATTGCAAGAGTTGCGAACTGGTCTGAATTTCTGATGCACTCATTCCATGTAAAATATTAAACCACGGACAATATAAAAGATAATCTTCGTCAAAAAACGCTTTAACACAGAGTGGTGTCTCAAAAAAGTCATTCAGAATGTAAGCTTGCGACGATTATGCCATGCAAGAAAGATCCGCCAATGAGTCGAGACAAACATTTGAGAATCTGAGCTATATCGTAGTTGCTGATGTCTTGATCATGACATTGCTGCTAAGCTGCTTTTGTTTTGAAAACAGTGTAATCGAATGGAAAAGAGTTGGTGTGCAGTTTTCTTTGTAAACTGATCAATACCAGCCACAAGAAACAGTCAGAAAATCACCGCCGAGTTGCAAGCGGAAATTGTGGTGCTAGAAGCCGAGGTGATCATATTGCAATTGTACTTGGAAACAGGCGAGCCATATGCGATTTACTTAAATGCTTTTAGTATAGTGGATAAGCAACTTATTTGTGCACTTTGTGATAAAAGCATGAAAATTTGGATGTACATTCCACTTAGACCAAAGTTTAGCTTTAGACGTGGAGGCATTGAAGTTTCAGACCTGGGGGGCCCCAGCGGCCCTTTTTATTGTCCCCCCTAAGATTGGGTGTAATCGCAAGACCCTCAAACTTTGAGAAGTCATATCTCCATTTCCAGCAGTCTAATTTTCATAAGTGTAATATCAAATTGTTTAGAAAAGAGAGATCTTTCAAACGAAAAGAAGCAAGAAATAGTTGAGACAAAATACGGTGGTTTAACATTTGATCGTTCACCCCCAAAATTTGCAAATTCAATTTGGCAATTTTTTTATATGATATAATCTCATTTATGACCCAAAATCGATATAAATACCAAAAACGAAAGTGAGATCTTTATAAGAACAGAATGAAGAGCCATCTATACATAGGGGCAGAAGGTGGGGTTGCAGGGGATGCAGTTGCATCCTCAAAGAGGAAATTTTGTTCTTTTTTTGAGAAAAGAACTATAAATTAGGGCAAGAGTTGAGAAATTATAAACCTTTTCATCAGCAAAATGAGGCAGACAAGATTTTTGAGATTATCATAAATTAATTTAAAACATTCTGGCAATACAATAATTCCAGCCATAGAAGTATCTCATTTGCATAAACTAATGATTGAAATATTATGGGAAGGTGGGGCACAATGGGACATGAAGTACATTTTTGCTCTACATTGCAAATGTTACAAATACAAATAAGCTAATACCTGTTTACTGGTAAAACGCCCTAACGTAAAATTGTTTATCTATGTCCCTTTGTGCCAATATTCCCTTAGAAATGTCGTAAGTATAGCCACCAATTTGCTGACGTCAAAATAGTTGCGTACATGATAATATTCCAACTTTGAACCTTCTAATTGCTACAGTCTCCTGAGCACAAACATAATGCAGTGCACTTCAGTCCGGCATTTACACAATTGCAATGGCGAATGCAGCCTTGTTTGCACTTACAGCAAATAAGTTCATTATATGATTTAGCAGCCTCAGCAAGTGTTGTCCGGATGGGGTGCCATTCTCCTTCCTTCTTGATCCATCCCCAGTTAGAAGGGCTTGGAAACTGAGGATTCTGAACCAAGGACCGACTCCAGCAACGTGCTTGGTAACTGGCACGCTCTGTGTGCTGCTCCAGTGCTGCTTTTTTTGGTGAAATGGTCTCCAGAGTTCTGGACTCCTGTAGGAATACTTGCTTTCTAGCCTCATTCACCTCCAGGCATTCACTGGTTCTGTCATACTCGTACATCAGAACAACGAAGCGTTCCAACTGTATCATGCACGCGTCACTCATTTCTCCTCCAAGAATGTTTGTTATCTCCAAGAATGCATCACTGACCTCAGGAAATACTTTGCATGTTTCCCAGGCTGTTTTTTTTCCTCTTCCGCTAAAGGAAGACACAGTGTCGCAGCCTGTGAAAGCATGGAATGCCAGCAGGCTAGAACATGTCTTTGGAGTTAACGAAGAAACATTTTTATGAATGGGTATAAAACGAAAGTTCTTTCCAGTGCTGAATGCAATCCACATCTCATCGGGCTTCATCTGACTAAAGAAAGTTGTAGCTAATACCACGACATCCGTATCCACTGTGCGAACAGATACCCTTCTTTTGCCCTTTGCCACTGCATCTGCCGCATGCACTATGAGACGTGTATCAGCCTCCTCCTGTGAGCTTGGGGTGAGATCGCTAAGTTCCGCCTGACATGTCGAGCTCAAAACATCTTGCGCAGAGGTTGCGTACAATGCCTTGCCTTTGTCAACTGTTAGACAGGTGACATGTTGGAAAAGGAATTTGAATAGCTCTGTCTTATTGTCATCAACACGGAGAAAGTCTTTCCAGCTCTTGGGTATCGTAGTAGAAGGGAACACGTTTTCTGACACCCTTTCCTCTCTTTTGTCTGGTTGTCCCTTTAAAACTTTCTGGCAGATACACATCCCAGACCACATCAACACGGCTAGTTTTGTCAGTCTGTGAGGATGAGTATGGCCCAAACACAAAATCTGCATACTCTTGAAATGTTTTTGATGTACCAGGATGTAGCATATGCACAACAACAGCACCATCAAGAATTATTGCATCCACCTCAGGAGTACTTTGCGGCTTTGATGCCACGCAAGATTCAAAGCAGTGTAGTAAATCAGCCTTAGTCCCAATTCGTTGTTTACCTCCACACGATAGAGCAGGTGGGACTGCTTGGATCTCATGAGAAAAAAATTGATCTAGATCCCCACCCCTTGTTTGGCATGCAATATAGAGTCTCATGAAAAGGTCACGATTCTTCTTAAGTGCTGCAAGCTGTAACTTTTCCTTTGAAGGAGACTTTATAGTAGGGCGACTGAAGAGAGGAAAGTTGTTTTTAGACAGAGTTTCTGTTATTGGCTTCAGTGACTGCTGTAATCTCTCTTCCACAAATTTCTTGTATTGCTCTAGTCAAAGACTTTTAATCTTCCTGACAGTTTTTACCACAAATGCATCCATCATATTCTTCGTGTCAAGAACTAAGAGATTATGACTTTCTTCAAAAAAGGGATTCGCCAAATCATCAATTACTGTTACCAGGGACGTGGCATCTTTCAAGAAGCTATGTTGAACTCCTGGCTGCTGATCATGGTGGTGTTGGTTGGCTGTAACAGAATGTCCTCTGTCAGGTTCAAATTTTTTAGTAATTCGAACAATTTTAGGTCCTGCCACAGTCCATCTTCTTAGTGCCCCAGGGTTTCCGGTTAGGCCAATTGCTCCCCCCGATTCTTTAGCGAGAGCATTATTTTGTTTATGGCATTGGTCTTTGCCATCGCAGAAAACTTGTTGCTAGTTTTGTAGATGACAAATTTCCTTGCTTTGAATTCTGCCAGTACACCCGATTGTTTCTCTGACAGCATCATTATGTCACGGATGTGTACGGACAGCCACCTTGAGTAATGCGTATGATCCAGTGCAAAAAACCAGGTAACAACTTCTGCCAAAGATTCCACATACATGTCAAAATTGCGCTCACGGATTGATCGAATATACACCAATAGAAGAAGCTCTAACGACAAGGTCTTCATCCAATAATCAAAGTGAACACATTTGTTTCCTCGCATTGAACACCACTTTTGAAAAGATAAGGCATCTTCCTCATCAGCCTCATTTTGATTGGGACAACAGATGTGGAATAGTTGGTATAGGCACGGTGAATAAGTGCGTACAGATATGTAACAAAGCCTTCATGGGCATGTCGGGTCTTGGTGACATGAGTGGCCTTGATAAATGAATCAGCAGTTCCAGAGCTTGCAATTTCCGCTTGCACAAGAGCACTGGTCCATCCGCTGTCCTCGAGCCAGTGTCCGAGAAGCTGAAATAAAAATGAAAGTGACCTTTACTGCTAACTCTATACAGTAGACAGGCATAAATTAATCTGATAAAGGGTCACATAAACGAGGCTCACCTTCAAGACAGCCATCTTAATGTGCAGACCCCCAAACATAATCACAAACTGGTCTTCTCCATGAGCGCAGGCCATGTCCATTGGATCTGTTTTGCGAGTGCGAACAGCGGCTGATCTGCAGCAAGAACAGGAATCTGTCCCGGATTCAAATACTACACAGATGTCTTTACAATGTCCATAGAATGTTTTATCATTGCCACTGAATGTGCATTTTCCAGAAACAAAGGTAACAGTGCATTAATAGCCGCAGGTGGGATCTCTGTTGTCTGGATACTTGCATGGTATGCAGACCATGACACCCATTCATCCTTGGCTGGATTTCCTTTTTTCATAGCATTCACTACTGCATTCGCCAATCATATTCTTCTGCTACTGCACTGGAAGCTGTAACTTGGTTGGCAGGTGTCACTACCCCTTGGAATCGCGGTGCGGTGAACTGCTTTGTTTTGATGGCTGCTGGTGGAATGCTGGTATAGGCTGATGGCAGAAAACTGACTGATCGCGTAGATGATCTTTATGAGCCAATAATATCCCGATCACGGTCATAGCCACGGATTGACTGTGATTGATATTGCATGAGAGATATACCAGTTCCGTGAAAAGAATCGTGTGCTGTTGCATAGCTTGGGTTGTAGTCAATGTTGTCCACTGCTGCAATGGTAAATAGTCCGCGACGCATATTTGGTGGACACACAACTTTTTCCATCTCATAGCGTTGGCAGATATCATTGGCAATATCTGATTGAATTTGGAGGGCACGATCATATGTTATGCATAATCCAAGACGAAACAAAATGTCCACCAGCGTTTTACTGCGCGTTACTGCATGGACTTTCAGTCCCAGGTAAAGAGGTAGTGGAGTTTCATGGTCACGGTCATGTCGGACATTTACTGATGGCTTAGAATTACGGGATTGTTTCACACTATTGAACACCACCAGCTGTGACATCGACAGAGCAGCAGTTGTGGAGGCATTGCTGGCGAGCTGTGTCTGGCGTTTGATGTTGGGTCTATCCTGTATCTTATTTACTAGTGCCAACAGCGATGATGGACCAGAGTCTCGTTGACATTCAAGTGAAAAGAAACCATCAAATTGCTTTATCTTTATATTAAACAACTCTTTGCAAAACACGTGTGCTGCCCGCATTAAATGAACGGCATCACTGTCACCGTCGCAGGCCTTAATTAAAACCAGCCCAATATCTTCTTTAAAAGTGAGAAGAATTTCTCTTCCTTGCACATGAGCTGTGAGATCAGGGAGAGCAGAAAGTAATCTGATCTTCAGACGCGTGCTGTGAATTCTATTGCCCGCTGTGACACCTAGCTGTTGCAGCCTTTTCTTGTACAAGGAGACCATGTCTGTCAGCTTGAACACAGAAACACTCTCCTCATCTCGCATGTCCTCCATGTATGCCACAAACTCAGCAAAAGCAATGCCATGCAAATGGCTATAGTTTTCTTCTTTTTCTTGTTTTTCAGTGGCTTGTCTTGCTTTGTTATATAATGTGAGTAGTATAGAATGCGTCATTTGTCGACGTTTTAGAAGGAACAGTTAGGAGGAGCAATGACGTTACGAATTGGGGAATTTTTTGGTCATGAAGGGAATTTTTGATGAAGTATGGAAGGGGTTGGAGGTGATACGATGGTGGAGGAGATTGGGACCCTACAAAGCAGTAAAGTGTTTTGTATCACTAGAGATCGGTAAGGAGTCAATGGTCAAAAGTTGTTTGGATATAATGTAGAAAGATTATGTTTTATTTAGCTGTTTGTTAGGAATATTTGCCTCAGACTTGCCCCAGCTTTTTCTCCGCACTGTGCTTACATGATGAAAAGTCCTAAGGAAGCTAATTATATTTGAAAGAGGTCGGAGGGAGCTAATCCTAGACATTAATTTTATGTGGGAGAGGTCTGAGAGTGCTAACTCTAGGTCTATTTTTGTAAGAGAGCCAACCCCAGATCTGAGAGCACCAACTCCAGGTCTATTTTTCTAAGAGAGCCAACCCTAGGTATGAGGGCGCTAACTCTAGATCTATATCAGCTAACCATAGTTCTAAGGAAGCTAACCCTAGATTTTATTTGAAGGAGGTTGGAGGGAGCTAACCCTAGATTCTATTTGAAGGAGGTCGTAGATAGCTAACCCTAGGCCTATTGATTTTATGTGTTGGAGGTCTGGGGGAGTTAACACCAATCTCAGGAAGCTAGTTCTAACACCGTGTTATTTCAAAGAGTTTGGTGCAAAACTTATGGTTTGTTACTACATAACGGTTTTTTGATTCTGTATTTCAAGTTTTTAGCTAGACCGTGGGAATGTAGTTGCATCACTATTGCACAATCCATGACGTATTCTATTTTTAGCCATGATGCGAACTTTGCTTTTGTGTAGACAGATCCAGACTTTTCTGTCGAAAATTTTAAGATATAAAGTACCGACGCGATGGTGTAGTGGTTAGAGCGTCCGCTTCGCAGTCGGTAAACTTGAGGTTCATTTCCCAAGTCGAGTCATACCAAAAGACTTTAAAAAATGGTATTCACAGCTTCCCTGCTTGGCGCTCAGCACATATGGGATAGTGTGGAGAACAAGCCGGCAAGTTCGCTTGTAGTGTCCTTGGGCAAGGCACTTAACGGGACGCCTCCGTCTTTATGTGGCAGACAGATGGTGGGGCCAAGCAGTCTACCCGTCGTGGTGGCCCAGTCTGACGAAAGACATGCAAACCGAGCATGAGCTCATACGCGTGAATGAATGAAGATATAAAGTATAAAGATTATGTTTTATTTAGTTGTTTGTTAGGATATATTGTCTTCGTCTTGTCCAGACATGCCCAAGCTCGAATCTTTTTCCCTGTTCCGTGTTTACATGATGAAAAGTTCTAAGGACACTAATTTTATTTGAAGGAGGACGTAGGGAGCTAACTCTAGATCTGAGAGAGTTAATATTAACACGGTGTGGACGGTGTTTCAAAAATTTTGGTGCAAAACTTACCGCCATTTGGTACTTGATCTAATTATTACACATTTACATAGTGGTTTTCAGGGTGTGATTCTGTATTTCAATGATGGAATCGGTTTTTAACTAGACCGTGGGAATGTAGTTGAATCTCTATTGCGCAATCCATCATGATGTACTCGATTTTGTTTTCAACCAGACCGTAGGACTCCAACCCTAACCTAACTCTAATTCTAACCCTATGTAAGAGATTCAGCTCTAGGTCTATTAATTTTTGCGAGCTAACCTAAATCCGAGGGTGCTAACTCTAGGTCTGAAAGAGCTAATTATAGTCCTAAGGAAACTAATCATAGGTCAAAGAACACTAATTTTATTTGAAGGAGGTCGAAGGGAGTTAACTTTAGATCTGAGGGAGCTAAATCTAGTTCTAATCCTAACATGGTGTGGTTGTCATGTAGAATATTTTAAAGAATTTGGTGCAAACCTTGACACCTTATGATAGTATTTGACTTACCGCATATGAAGTTATTGCACAATGATTACGTAATTTTTATACAATTGTTTGTTTGGTATGGTGCAATCCTTATGTGCAATCCTTATGCATAAGAATTATCCAATATGAGATAATATAATATTACACAATGGTTTCATAATTCTGGTACAATTGTTTGCTGGGATGTGACGCAATGACGTTAAAGCAAAGTGTATTATATGACAAAAAGTCTAAACTTAAGATTTACCAAATAATTTTAATTTTCGTCGCTATGTCCATCAAACTTGCAACGGTTAACATCAACGAATTTAATTTCAAAACAAAATCTTATAAACTTGCAATCTGCGTATATCCATTAGTTAAAATTTTCATGTAATTATTTATTTAGTATTTATTAGTATCATGTAATTAGTATTTCCGTTTTGTTTAAAATAGAACTATTGGTCGGTTGTGTTTCTGATAAACTACAAAATTTTTACTATAAAACGGTTAAATTATACTAATCTAAAAGAATAATATTGCTTTAATTTGTGACATGTTGGTAAATGTGTCTTTCTTAGTAGATTGAGCAACATTTTTGACTTTTACCTAAGATCTGTAACATTGAATAACAAGTCTACGGCTTGATCAGATGAGCCTTTGCATAATAAGTCTATACAACATCACTGTTTACGAGAGTCTTTGAGTAAAAACGCTGTCATATAGAATCGAGACTGTTTAAGTAAAACTTTTGACTTCGAAGTTGTTTCTTGGTCTGAAACCGTGTTTGAGCATGGTGCAGATCAGGGGTCGGCAACCTGCGGCTCTTTCGCCCTACAACTGCGGCTCTTTTGCTAGGCTTACCATATTTCCCTGATTTAAATACTGGAAGCGTCAGGCCAGCAAGTCTGCCTGTGGAGCACACCTTAGCATTACTTCGGCTCAGCCGCACCTAGATCAACAGCTCGCAAATCGGGGGTGTCCTCCAAAAAAAAAAAAGGTCACCGCCTTAAGGAATAGCTAGCTAAATCAATACATCTGTTATCATAAAAGCGTGTGAGCATTTTTTTGGAAACAAATATGCAACAGACTTTGAACGATCCTAATCGTAAAATGTTAAAAAACAGCTCGCCTCAAAACCGTATGCTTTGGATAATTCTAAGAGCGACGTTACATTTTGCTAACTTTTTTACACCACTTTGCTTTAACGTCATTGCGTCACATCCCAGCAAACAATTGTACCAGAATTATGAAACCATTGTGTAATATTATATTATCTCATATTGGATAATTCTTATGCATAAGGATTGCACATAAGGATTGCACCATACCAAACAAACAATTGTATAAAAATTACGTAATCATTGTGCAATAACTTCATATGCGGTAAGTCAAATACTATCATAAGGTGTCAAGGTTTGCACCAAATTCTTTAAAATATTCTACATGACAACCACACCATGTTAGGATTAGAACTAGATTTAGCTCCCTCAGATCTAAAGTTAACTCCCTTCGACCTCCTTCAAATAAAATTAGTGTTCTTTGACCTATGATTAGTTTCCTTAGGACTATAATTAGCTCTTTCAGACCTAGAGTTAGCACCCTCGGATTTAGGTTAGCTCGCAAAAATTAATAGACCTAGAGCTGAATCTCTTACATAGGGTTAGAATTAGAGTTAGGTTAGGGTTGGAGTCCTACGGTCTGGTTGAAAACAAAATCGAGTACATCATGATGGATTGCGCAATAGAGATTCAACTACATTCCCACGGTCTAGTTAAAAACCGATTCCATCATTGAAATACAGAATCACACCCTGAAAACCACTATGTAAATGTGTAATAATTAGATCAAGTACCAAATGGCGGTAAGTTTTGCACCAAAATTTTTGAAACACCGTCCACACCGTGTTAATATTAACTCTCTCAGATCTAGAGTTAGCTCCCTACGTCCTCCTTCAAATAAAATTAGTGTCCTTAGAACTTTTCATCATGTAAACACGGAACAGGGAAAAAGATTCGAGCTTGGGCATGTCTGGACAAGACGAAGACAATATATCCTAACAAACAACTAAATAAAACATAATCTTTATACTTTATATCTTAAAATTTTCGACAGAAAAGTCTGGATCTGTCTACACAAAAGCAAAGATCGCATCATGGCTAAAAATAGAATACGTCATGGATTGTGCAATAGTGATGCAACTACATTCCCACGGTCTAGCTAAAAACTTGAAATACAGAATCAAAAAACCGTTATGTAGTAACAAACCATAAGTTTTGCACCAAACTCTTTGAAATAACACGGTGTTAGAACTAGCTTCCTGAGATTGGTGTTAACTCCCCCAGACCTCCAACACATGAAATCAATAGGCCTAGGGTTAGCTATCTACGACCTCTTTCAAATAAAATTAGCTTCCTTACAACTTTTCATCATGTAAGCAGAAAAAGATTCGAGCTTGGACAAGTCTGGACAAGACAGAGACAAAGATTCCTAACCAGCAGCTGAATAAAACGTGATCTTTCTACATTATGTCCAAAAATTTTTGAGAGACAAGTCTGGACCTGTCTACACAAAAACAAAAATGCATCATGGGTTAAATACGTCATGGATTGTGCAATAGGTATGCAACTGCATCCCCACGGTTTAGTTAAACACGTCACTGAAATACAGAATCAAAAAACCAATGTGTAATAACAAATCAAAAGATTGGCATTAAACTTTTTGAAATGATACCGTGTTAGAACTAACCTCCTCATATTGGTCCCTCAGACCTCCCTACATAAAATTAATAAACGTAGGGTTAGCTATCTCCGAACTCCTTCAAATAAAATCTAGGGTCATCTTCCTTATAACTATGGTTAGCTCACATAGACCTAGAGTTAGCGCCCTCAGACCTAGGGTTTTCTTCCTTAGAGCTAGGGCTGGCTCACATAGACCTAGAGTTAGGACCCTCAGAACTAGGGTTAGCTCCCTTAAAACTACAGTTAGCTCTCTCACATAAAATAGACTTAGCGTTAACACTCTCATATTTAGGATTATCTTCCTCACAAAAAGTAATAGACCTAGGGTAAGGGTTAAGGCTAGGGTAAGGGTTAGGGTTAGGGCTAGGGTTAGGGTTAGGGTTAGGGTTGGGATTAGGGCTAGGGTTAGGGTTAGGGCTAGGGCTAGAGCTAGGGTTAGGGTTAGGGTTAGGGTTAGGGTTAGGGTTCAAAAATTCCCCCACTCGTGACGTCATCGCTCCTCCTAGCTGCTCCTCTTAAATTGCGACCAAATGGGCCATCCTATACTACTAATGTGGTCAGGCAGCTCCGATGATATTTGGCCTCAAGGGCAATCATATCACCTGCAGACAACTTTGCTATTAGTTCTCTGTCTTCCAACTGCAAAGCACATCTTTGCACCTTCATGACTAACTTATGAGTTGAAGCTTCATGCAGGTTTGTAGTGCCAGCTGGTTCATTGCAAAAAAGCAAAGATTTAATGCTGCTGTATGGCTGAAAGCTGAGCGTGTTTGTACACCAGAAGTGCCAGCATTTTGGCTCCTCTGCTTAGTTTGTTTTCTTGATACTCGCTGAAGAGCTTGTTTATTGAATTTAAGGGTGGAGGTTTTGTGCCACTTGGCACTGTGAATCATCAATGTTTCCTGAATACCAATCCCTTCATCCAGTTTTTCTACATCAAGATCCATCGGTACAATGCCAAGGTCATTAAACTGATTTAGATTCTCCGCTAGTGACATGTAACCACTGCCAACAGGAAGCTTCGAAGACCTGGCGGGGCACTGCAATGTTTCATCAGTTTCTGTTTGACAAAGAACACATAGTTCCCAATTTATTGCAAATGTTGATTTGAGCTGCTTGGGAGTAGAAGAGAGAGCTGGGTTAACCAAAGCACGCCGCTTCATCGTGATAAACATTGACAGAAACACCACCATATAATATATTTACTACACAAAACGCACGCTTTCCACCGGTACGCTAGACAGCAACCTAAAACGACAAAAGGAAGTTTATTAGAAACGACAATCGGCTACCACAGAGACAAACAGCAGGGTTACCCAGTGGATACGAAATATGCGCATAGGCACACCGTCCGCTATGATCATGTGCCGATACACTAATGTGCTAATGCGCACCACAAGGTGTTCAAGCTAAGGTATATGGTTTCTTCCAAATATTTTTCAGCCTTTCTAAATTTAGAACAACTTTGATCTATCAGCAAGATGCAGCTTTCACAGTTGGAGTGTGAAACAAATTTTCAAATTTTGGAGGTGCAAGGACAAGGTCGAATGTTAACCACCGAATTTTGTCTCAATAATAAAGTGCTTTTTTCGTCTAAAAGGTCTCTCTTTTCTGAACAATTTGACATCAAATTTATCAAAATCGGACCGCTGAAAGTGGAGATATGGCTTCTCAAAGTTTGAGGGCCTGGCAATTATGCCCAATCTTAGAGGGGACCATAAAAAGGGCCGCTGGGCCCCCCCAGGTCTGAAACTTCGATGCCTCCACGTCTGAAAATAAATTTCATACCATATGCTAACACTCCTGAAAGTTTGGTGCTTTTATCAAAAATTGCACAATTCCGAATTTTTTTGAGCTTAACCACAGCACTATTTTCTTCATCCTTGAGATTGTTTGCTTATACAATTTAATGTCTGGCCTCCATTAATCATCTTGCTCTCTTTGTTTGCTTTGTTTATTTTAAGGGTTTGTGAGCACGTGATGTGAGGTTGGATACCAAAAATAACATAAATCAATGAAATCTAGTGCAGTATTAAAAGCTACCCCAGCTAGCATTGAAATATGGGACCCATGTCTTTTTTAGATGGGCAACTATATGGGCACCATATGGGTTGCCCACCTGGGCCCAGTATCAACTTATTTGTCCAGAAAACATAGGCTTTATATAAGCTACCTACTATATTGTATGGATTGTTTATCTTGTTTTCATGTAGATCCCATCTAAACAGACCATTATGAAACTGGGCTTTCCCATACGAATTTAAAATTACTCTATAACAACTTATGTGATCATGTACATGTACAATTTCAGCTGAATTTACACTATGACATCTTTCTTTTTCAGTTCATTCACCAGTAATCGTGAAGAAGTTCACGACAAGGCAACAAATCTTACCGACGGAATCTTCCATCTCAATGTCAACAACCCGCTGTTTAAAGTCTGTCTTTCATATAAACGATACCAACACTGATCAGCTCATGTGAGAGTTGAACGACCGATTGTTCAGTTGTAGTCAAATTATAAAACGGAATTTCACTTTATTTGTGGCAGAAAGCGTTCTGCAGTTCAAAGGTTATTTATGGCGAAAAGTTCCCTGTCAACCAATCGCGTTAGTAAAATTCTCGCCAAACGTAATCGTTTCGCGATGTGCGACAGGTTTGTTGTCGAAATTTTTATGCAGGGCGCGTAAAGCGTCACATTGTATGCGAGAGAAGGGTGGAACCGAGGTTAGCATACACTCTCACTACAGTTTGCGCTGAAGCGACAGGCAGGGCCGGTTTCAAGCCGATTTGACCGATTTTATCAAATTGGGCCCCGCACCTTGAAGGGGCCCCGCGCTAGTGGGGGTCCTTTTCTGTATTGTGAGGTACAAAATACTACTGAAAACGTAAAATAAAAAGTGAAATAATCTTTCTCATAATATTAATTTGTTATGCATGGTAAATTATCGTGATTAGCAATGAAATTCTTTTGTTCTGCTTTATTTCAGAAATTCAGATTAACATTTTTGTACTGTTTTCTAAAAAAGATAAATATTATATAAAAAGGCCTTACATCATGGGAAAAACTAGCAGAGATCGAGATAAAGGGCGCAAGTATTTAAGTGGTAACCAGAAAAGAGGATTGGCGAAGGCAAAGGAAGCTGAAAATGAAAAACATAGAGGTGCTATCAATAAATTCCTTGTTACCCCATCTTTGAAGCGCCCAAGGATTGAGAATGAAGAAAATAACAGCAATTCAGAAAATGATGTAACCATGAATCCAATAACAGTTGATCAATACAATTTGGACATAAATGGCAAATTAGAAAAAAATGACACAGCTGTGAATAAAATTGAAGACAATCTCAATTCATCACAGGACAGTCCCAATACAGAAAGCATAATCATAACCGGAAAAAAGCAAGCCCAGGCGTCATACAATGATGTATCATCCATAAGTACAGCTGTAAATAACATGAACGATGACCCAGCAAATTGGCCAACTGCTGTGAATAACAATGCTAGAGATTATTTAGCAATGAAAGGTCCCCCTAATATTCCTGGGAACAGCTTTCCAAGAAATGGGAAAGGATTGTGTTTTTCAAAGTTCCACTGTAAGAGAAAATTTCTGAATGGGGAGAGTGTTGAAAGACCTTGGATTATATACTCTAAGTCTGCTGATAAAATTTATTGCTTTTATTGCAAACTTTTCATAAAGAATGCATCGACGGCCTTATCAACTAGTGGATTCAACCATTGGTCTAATGTTCACACAAGATTATGTGAGCATGAAAAATCAAAGAACCATATGGAAGCTACATGTAGTTACTGGGAGTTACATCAAAGACTTTGTAGTGGACAGACAATTGATAAAAAGCACGAAAAAATCATCAATGAGCAAGCAAAGCACTGGCAGCAAGTATTCAAAACGCTAGTAGCTATAGTGCAGTTTCTTGCAGAGAAAAATTTAGCATTTAGGGGAACAAATGAAGATGTTCGTAATGAGAGTGTTCACAATGGAAACTTTTTAGGTCTTGTGGAGTTAGTTGGAAAGTTTGACCCTGTTCTTGACACACATTTGCGAAAAATCAAGACACACGAAATTCATAATCACTATTTAGGAAAAGATACTCAAAATGAACCTTTAGATATCATGGCTACAGCTACTTTGAATGAGATACTAAAACGTGTAAAAGCAGCAAAGTACTATGCCATTATTTTAGACTGCACTCCTGATATAAGTCACCAAGAGCAAATGTCTCTAATTATCAGGTATGTGTCTGATGGTAACTTGGCTCCTCCAGGTGTTTATGAACATTTCATTAAGTTTATACAAGTTCAAAGTAGCACAGGAGAAGATTTATATAAAACACTATTAAGCACACTGAAGCACACTGAGATTTAAAAGTGCAAGATATTCGAGGCCAAGGCTACGACAACGGTAGCAACATGAAAGGTCACACATCTGGAGTACAAGCGCGACTGTTGAAAGAAAATTCAAGGGCGTTTTTTTGTACCCTGTGCATGTCACAATTACAACCTTTTACTCGGAGATGTGGCCAAGTGTTGTCCAGATGCTATAACATTCTTTGGAATCTTGCAAGCGATCTACACATTGTTCTCAGCATCAACTAAAAGGAGGACTGTTTTTAAAAAATATGTACCTGGGTTATCAGTGAAACCCTTGAGCATTACAAGATGGGAATGACGCATTGACAGTGTTAAAGCTATTCGTTATCAGGTTGGAGAAGTATATGATGCTCTTGTTGAAATATCAGAGATAACAAATGAGCCGATGGTAAAAGCAGAAGCTGAATCTTTAGCAAACCAGCTAAAAGACTACAAATTTTGTGTTTCTTTGATATTTTGGAATGAAGTACTTTTTAAAGTTAACTATGTGAGCAAGGAACTACAAGGTGAAACAAAAGATATTAATGAAGGCATGGAGTCATTTGAAAAACTCTTGTCATGGCTAAGAAATTATAGAGAGGAAGGCTTTAATGACGTTCTACTAGGTGCAAATGAACTGGCTGAATCGATTGAATTACCAACGGAGTCTAGAAAATTTTATGAAAAAAAATACGTCGAAGGAAGCGAATGTTTTTGTATGAGGCAAATGATCAATCTTATGATGATCCAAAAGAAACGTACAGAGTTCAGTGCTTCAACTTAGTCCTAGATTAAGCTATTCAGTCATTGAAAAGTAGATTTAAACAACTTAAAAATCACGTAAAATTATTTGGATTTATAAATAGTTTTCAAGATATACCTAAGAAGGAAATAAGGGAATACACATCAAAACTTGAAGCTGCTTTAACAATTACCACAATAAGACAGGACGCTGAAGGAAAGATAGTTACTGAAAAAAATAAAGATGTTGATGGGTATATGTTGGCTGAAGAACTTGAAGCTCTGAAAACTTTCCTTCGACCCAGAATTAAGCCTTATGCCCTGTTTGAACACCTGATAGAAAACAATAGATTTACAACATTTCCTAATGTTTTCATTGCATTGAGGATTTATTTAACGATGCCAATAACTGTTGCATCAGGGGAAAGAAGCTTTTCAAAGCTGAAATTAATCAAAACATACTTGAGGTCTACGGTCTCGCAAGAAAGACTTAACAGTTTGTCAATGCTTTCTAAAGCTATTGACTTTGAAAATATTTTGAATGATTTTGCTAATAAAAAGGCTAGAAAAGTTTTTTTCTGAAAAAGTATAATGTAATTGCCTAATTTGCCTTTCTTGATGTTAAAAGTAAAACAATAAAAGCTTACACATTACCTTAAATTTGTTTTATAGCAAGTATTAAATGTCTATTTTTTTTGTATGTATGTTTTTTTTTATGAAATATAAACATCCCTAAATTTTATTATGAAGAGTAGGGGCCCCGCCATCAGATTTCTAATTGGGCCCCGCAGTTCCTAGCACCGGCCCTGGCGACAGGCATGGGTGATTACTAATGTGAAAACTGCAAGCACACTTTGCAGGCTTCCGAACCCTCCGTTCGTTTTCTTCCGATTAGTTCTCGCTCTTAATTCAATTTCACTTTCCTGACTAACAAAAGTTTTAATTTTACAACAGTGTAGAAACCATGAGGGCATTGATCTCGCAATCTGATGTTTTGGAGCCAATTCCTCCTCATTCAACTAGGCTGCTATGGTGCGGCTAACCTTGAGGCAGCGAAGATTTCAATTACCGGTAGGCCATCTGATTGAATGTGTACTGTCAGGGAGAAAGGGTCAGGAACGGAACAGGAACAATGTACAAACGTCAGTAAAAGGCGATTCACATGAGACTAATTTAGAAGAAAACTTTAATTTGTCGTTTGTTGTTGCAAAATGCCGACGTAAAAATTTATTTAGTTAATTGACGATGTGTTGATACATTTAGATAAGTTCGTCTTGCTGTTGCCATTAATTGGAACGCGGAGGTAGATACAAGGATTTAATAAAATCTTGTCAGTAATTTCAAATCGATGATAAATAATCAGATAGACCTAAGTTCTATTCCTTTGTTGGCAAGAAATTACAGTATACTAATATCAAGGCGTCCTTTTCACGTTCCTTATGTGCATGCACATCAACTTTAGTCAAAGGTCGAGTTACCATCATCGATTTCGTAGAAAGCTTGAAACGCACGCAGCAGCTTGTCAAGAGGTAGCCGTTCAAAGTTAGTGAGTTGTGAGGTTGCCAGATGTGCTTGAAATTTAATTTTAGTGCTACGTACATTTCTTGGCTAATTTCTTAGCCTTTGGCCTCTTTAGTTATGTGTAAAGGAAATGATCACAATTTATCCGTATGGCATGTTTTTGTATCAAAAGAAATATTTATTTGATCTACTGTAGGTCTTACTACCCCTTATATTGATTGATTCTGAGAATGGGGTTCGAACCCACATTCATTCTAACAACTGACAAATTTCTTTGGCTTTCACCTAGCCTTCACCGAAATAAGAGCTTGGGCAATTCACCTGCGCCAACTCGTTGTTTGTCGCTTATTCAGGTTTTTTAATTACTTTCGAATTTGCAAAACTACTCCTATAGTTAGATTGGCCGATTTAGTGACTATTTGTCGCCTAGGCTCAATATAGCGCAGTGTTCCCCAAAATTCTTTATCGCATTTCTCATGTAGGCCTACACGTTCGTAGATCCCTTCATTCTTTCCTAATTAAAATAAAATGAAACACATGCATCGCTAGCCTCTTGAATTACAAGGTCTTGTCTTTCACATATTACGCTACCGGTGCTTAGTTGAAATTGTGCGACGCACTATCTAAAAACATCATGATCTCGCCTACCTCACATTATGCTCAACTAAAGATTTGCCATTGCACAACGCATATGCACAACAATGCAGGGAGTAGTACACAAATATCCTATGATCTCACAATGAAGAAGCAATATGTTTTTATGCTTCTTGATAACCCAGCAAATTAAACTACTGGTATGTAAAAATATCCAGAATAAATTGTTTAATGGGTGCAACAGCGCGGCGAATGTGTTAATGTGCGTGCATGTGTGTGTGTGTATGTGTGTGTGTGTGTTTGTGTGTGTGTGTGCGTGTGCGTGTGCGTGTGCGTGTGTGTATGTGTGTGTGTTCGCAGAAGGAGAAAGTGCCCTTTTAACAATGCATTTTTGAAGTTATTTTCCTTAAATTTTGTAAACTGCAAAAATTTCTGCCAACTTTTATGGCAGAGTTTTAGCAGGGTCGCATTTGCAACTTTATTAGGATGAAGACCTTTTTTTCATTGGAAATCATCTTGTGTCAAGGGGTCATTTGTACCTTGTTTTGCAATGTCCTTCTTTTTTGAGGTGCGCTTGTCATGAAGGCTCTTATGTTAATTCTAAGCAAACGTCTTGATGTTAAATAAAAGTGCAGGAGGAAAAATGAAAAGTGCTTTTTTCTGCCAAGCTTGACTCCTGCCTAGCAATCTTTCAGTAACTATGTGCGTGTGAATGCATTTGTGGAATCAGATTACTAAACAATTCATTCATTTATTTATACGTATGAGCTCGTGCTCGGCTTGCATGTCTTTCGTCAGACTGGGCCACCACGACGGTGCATGAAAGATTATTCTACTTGGCCACGTCATCTGTCTGCCACATGAAGATGGAGGCATCCCGTTAAGTGCCTTGCCAAAGGACACAACAAGCAAGCTTGCTGGCTTGTTCTCCACACCATCCTTATGTGCTAAACGCCAAGCAGGAAAGTTGTGAATACCATTTTTAAAGTCTTTTGTTATGACTCGACTTGGAGAATGAACCCAGGTCTACCGACAGCGAATTGGACGCTCTATTCGCCGCGCCATCGCGCGGGTACTAAACAATTAAGCAATGCAAATGCGTGGAATAATCCTGAAATACAAATTTTCCGATAAATGAAATAAACTGTCATAATACGTAAGCTTTAACTTGCAAATTTGAAATGTAGAAATTACTCCCCTCCCTGGAGAGGAATTTCTCCACGGTCAAAAACCACTGCTGCAGCACAATGCTTCGTTAATTCTATAAGTTGATGATTACTCTTCGAATGGTTTGCTGAGATGTGAGTTCGGATCTTACTACAGTCAGATTTTGACAAATTAATGCTGGAAGTTGTAGAATTTAAAATCAGACCCAATAATTTTATCCTAATAAATTAGTACATAATTTAATTATTGATTCAGTTATTGATTTGAATAGATTCAACTAGCTAGACGCTAAAATATAGCTTCAGTTGGTTCAAAAAATCAAAGTCAATAAATGAGTTGCGATATCAAAAAAATTTGCTGTATTGAGCCATATTTTGGTGATCAATGAAAGAAAAAAACTATAAAGTTGTTGAATTTCTTAGAAGGCATAGTTCTCTGAAAAATGAGCAATTAGCTAGTTGCCACGTAGTGCAGGGGACTTGCAAGAGTTGTTGGACTGGGGTTGCAAAGAAAGCAAAAACTTACTGAAAGAAGTCCATCATCCCATTTTAAATATGCCTTAAAAAATATGGAAAGCTCATTTATGGATTCCGTTTCTTGTGTAGGCCAGTGATGCGGAATATAAGGAGATCCTGGTTATGAGTTAGTGCGCTCACAATGTTAAAGAAGACATGGCGGTGAAAGCCATTTCTACAAGAATATGAAACCAGTTAAAAACCATAATTTTGTCGCAAAAATTGTTTTTTCAGTGACAGCATTTTCACTGCGATTTTACAAAATAAGGAATTTCTAGTTGATAAGCTTATCCAATATTTAGTGACTGGCATCCAATGTTTAGTGAGTAACATGCAACTACGCACTTTGGGGATCAAAACTTAAACAGGTGCTGCAGATGATAGCGATTTATGACCAAATGATTCAAAAATTTTAAATTCCTATTGTTGTGATACATTCGATAACAAAAAGTAAAATATAAAAACAGTCGCTTTGTTGAGGTTGTTGTTTACTTGCTGTTATGTTTGTTTACTTTCTGTTACTTGCTTGCATAAATGCACATTCATGTAGAGCAACTTTCCTCGCGATATTAGAAGACCGAGTCGTGGCGCTTGAGAAACAAATCGACGAACTTCTTGCTCTGGTGGGCGACGAGATGGATCGTGAGTTCATTGAGACGTAGATATGGCTTTATCTAACCGTCAGCTGGCGACACAGAACACAAATTGTAATACTTTATTTGGGAGAAAGGGAAGCAGCCATAGTGACTGGGTTTAGTGGGGCTTTTAAAAAGAAAACCCAAAGTAAAGGGAAATCCCATGTTACTGCTTGGTCAATCCCACGAAAGGGATATCGTGGGAATGCGGAATACCAATGCGTTGTGGTCCGATGATGCGAGCCGTTTATATGGTAAAGTTGATCGCATGATTTCAAACGCAACGAACGGTCAGAAAACTACTGCTGAGCTAGAGGCCAAGATTGCGGCTCTAGAAGCGGAGTTGGCTGTCTTGCGGTCGTACGTCGCAACAGGTGAACCGTGTTCGATTTGCTTGAATGTTTTTGTCAATTTTGAGGTTTTTCACTTTAGCAGTTCAACCGTTCAATGTTTGGCCGCGACTGCATTGTTTGTTTAGTTTACTTTTAGGGTTTGTGAGTTCGTAAAGTGTGATTTTTGATGTCAAGGGCAACAGAAATCAATAGATTCTATTTTATTAGGGTTTGCCCAAAGTAAAATAGATTGCCCGTCAAGGAAATTGGAAATCTGCCTCAAAACTGATTTTTCTGGGCGAAAAATAATTAGCTGAGAAAATACAAACTTTAAAAACTTATCCAGTCAAAAGTTGCCATTAACACTTTAGGGAAACTCAGTTGACTTATTTCGAAAGGATTGGAAAGTAAATCCCAATTCTACTAAATAGCACGACATCACTTTTTACACGCAGTCGTCATAACCGGTAATATTTCTTCATTATGGAATCTTCTATAAAGCATTTTTAAAGTCAATGCCACAGTTTGGTAAAGGATTCGAACTTGTGCTCACCGATAACAGAAAATGGCGGTTCCAATGGCAGCGTTAATCAAATTACTTTTATAAAATTGTTAATTGTGAGTTGAAAACAGCAAAATTTAAAGTGTAATTGCTATTACGTCGCAATTGTACATTTATTTAAACAATGACATCTTTAAAAGATTAGAAGTGGTACAAAATTTCAATAAAGCTTTTGTTATCGACCATTTCATTGTACTCTTTTAAAAAGAATGAGTGAAAACTAAAGTTCTCGTCTAGCTCTCTTCAGGAGTTATCGCTAGAATAAAGCCTGGTACGTGTGCCGCTGTGATTGTTGGTACGCAGGCCGCACATCTCAGACTGCAGGATAGAATAAAACAGCACATACCAAAAGCAATAAGAAGCCAAACTCAACCAGATCGTGACTCATTTTAATCCAATCCTACCAGTACTTCGGCAATAACAACACCTCCTCAACAATAAAAAATGCGCCTCTTGCTACGATGACATCCGATTATCTATTTTACCCAAAGGAAGAACACTTTTTCATTTATCAACCTTGGAAGCAACTTTAATCAAATTGCTTAAATCAGAGCTTTGTCGCCAGAAGGAATTCGTCTACACACTAAGATAACATCATTGATTTGGACTCGACGAAACGTCTGGTTGTCAACCAATCAGAACGTTCCAACATTTTCACCAACTTCAATCGCTCTAAATATCTCGTCATCAACACCAGGCTTCATTCTAGCTATAACTCGTGAAGAAAGCTAGACGAAAACGTTAGAGTTTTTACTTATCTTTTTAAAACAGTACAATGAAATTGTCGATAACAAAAGCTAATAATGTCATTTTTCTTTTTCAGTTCGTCCCTCCACCAATTGCCAAGACGTTCACGACGAGGCGACGAACCCCACCGACGGAATCTATTACCTCAACATCAAAGATTCGTTCATCGAAGTCTACTGCCAGTTTAACGATACAGACACCAATAAACATTGGCTGGTAGGAAACATACACCAGATGGAGCTAAAGATGTGGCGTGTCAACTGTAAAGTACGTAGTAAAGTAAAATTTTGCAGAGTTTAGTACAAATCATACAGCAACGAAAACGTTCCTCCTTTCCAAAGACAAATCATACGGCAACATATACGTTTTTCCTTTTCAAAGACAAATCATACAGTAACGAAAACGCTTTTCCTTTCCATAGACAAATCATAAATGCTCAACGAAAACACGGTGAAGTGCGGTCTGCAAAATAGCACCACTTATAAAATAGTGCTTCGTGCAAAATATGTTCTGAAATTTTTGTGGTAATTCGAAAGCGGCGAAGTTTGGTTAATAGCAAAACAAAGTCTTGGCCCACCAATGAATTCCAACACATGTTACTGTAAACCGAACCTCACAGCTTCCGAATTACCACAAAAATTTAAGAACATATTTTGCACGAAGCACTATTTTACAAGTAGCGCTATTTTACCGACCACACCATACCGTGTTTTCGCTGCTGTATGATTTGTCTTTGAAAAGGAAAAGCTTTCGCCAATATATGATTTATCTTTGGAAAAAATGTTTTAAAAGGGTCTGCTATTAATAAACAGTAATAAAGTCAGCTCAGACATTTATTTGCCATAGGAAAAATTAATTTCACTGGTGCATCCTCAGTTTCTGCAAAAAAATGATAAAAATCGCACAAAAAAACATTAACTATTTTCAAACAAACTAATGGTAAACTAGAGAAAAGGCTGTACTAAGATAATAAAATCTTCAAAACTTTACCGAAAGCAAAAATATTTATCTGCACGGGGTCTACAATAATAATAATAAACAGCTATCAAAACTACAAACCATAAAACTAGCTCCGACTCCTTTCAAAATATATTCAAACTAATATGATAGGTTAAGTTATGTAGAAATAGATGTGAGATGAAAGAGACGTCCAATTACTAAATAAACAAAGGGCAGTATATCATAATAATGACTGAAAGGTCAAAACCTATAGAAGCCATGACGTAAGTGATAAATAACGCACTGAGACATGAGAAGAAATAAAACTAAAACAGTATTTCAAAAACAAAAAAATAGTTACAAAATCACTTAATTGAGGGCAAGAGAATTTTATTTATGTCAATCGTGGCATTAAATTTGTCTAGCCATGTGTTTTTGTAAATCGATAAAAGTTGTTTGGGCGGTTGATCTACAAACGTTACAAAAAAGCAATCGGCAATATCTGGTTTTGTCTGCAATTTGAGTCTATGGAAGGTGTGGTAATGGTGTAATAATGCTGTATTATCGTCAATGTTGTCGTATTTAAATTGATTCCACATAAATTTGTTGTGGCACCAGCGTTTTAAAAATTTGTTTATGGTTTGACCAATATATTGTTTGTGACATAAACGGCATGTAGCCACGTATATGACGTAGTTTGAACAATCCAAGGTTTGCTTCAATGCAAAAATTTTACCATTGGCTGCTGTGATGGTACCAGTTTGATGTACCATAGATTTATAATGATTGAAATCGCCGCAAAGGGCACATTTCTTGCAAGGTCGAGATCTTCCTTGACCATTATTTTCAGTGGCTGAATGAGCTACCTTTTTATAATTGGTGAGCATACTGGCAAGGGTAGGTGGACGCTTGTACACGACGGTTATACACGACGCTTATACACTAGGCTTTTCTCTTTGGCAGTAAGTTGGAGTAAATTGGAAAAAGCGGACGCCCAAATCAGCATAGGAACTGTAGTCTTATTTTCAGTCAATGGTTTTGGTCCAAAATGATCGGTCCATGTCTTTGCTAAATTAATAATTTTCTCCACCACTTTTTCGTTGAAATAAGAGTCTATACATTTCTTTTTTAGCTTTTCTAAATCTTTAAGGTACAACTCATTTGTTTCATTTAATCTGCGTAGTCTAGTAGATTCACCTTCTTCTTCTTCGAGTCCGTTTGAGCTAGATTAAGTTGCACCAAGCCGTTTGCGATTTTTTTGGCATTGCTGTTACATTGTAAGAAGTCATCCATGGTGCAGGTTGTTCCCGTTTTTTCGCAAGTTAACAAGTGGTTCATGGTTTAAGGTTCAAGTCGAGGTGGCGGAGTGGTTAAGGCGATGGACTGCTAATTCATTGTGCTCTGCACGCGTGGGTTCGAATCCCATCCTCGTCGCACTGGGGATGTAGCTCAGTGGTAGAGCGCACGCTTTGCATGTGTGAGGCCCCGGGTTCGATCCCCGGCATCTCCACCAATAGATTCACTGAAAACAATAGATAAAAAAAATCTTTTGGTAGCTGTTTCTTTAATAAAACTAGTAGTAAAAAATCCGAATTTGTTAGAATTGTCAATTATGTGAAGAACATCCAGGAACTCCAGACTTTTTCCTGTTTGATTAGTGCTAACTTTTCTAAAAGTGAGTTGTAATGCGTACTCCATGCATGTATTCGTTAGTGCTAGCTTAATTTTTTCAGTTAATTCATTACCGTATAACAGCCAAATGATATCATCAATAAATATTTAAAAGAGTTGTGCTTGATTTAGTATGTTCTTTGGAAAGGAAAAACGTTTTTGTTGCTGTATGATTTCTACTAAACTCTGCAAAATTTTATTTTACCACGCACTTTACAGTTGGCGCCCCATGTAAAGATTATAGCGCCCCAGTTACAAACAATTTTACCGAAAACGAAATTAACGAAAGATTAGAAGACAGGGCAGTGTTGAAAGCTTGCCTAAAAGGAAGTTGTAAACTACGATCTTGTCACATGCGCCAGTGTCAAAAAGATTGAATTCGAAGTTTAATTGAGAAACGGTTTCATATTGGGGGGGTGCCAATTTTTTGTGGTCAATAAGGAAACGTTTTGAAAGAAAGGCTTTAATATATTTTCAGCGCAGTTTTCTTTGAACTAAAGAAGAACAGCTAATATAGAAAACTAGCCGGCTCTGCCGGCGTCGCCCGGCAGGGGCTCTCCGTCAGTAATGACGGGGTTTAGCATTTTGGTTCAACCGGATACGCCGACTTCACGCATGGGCTTTTATGTGAGCAGTAGCGAAAAGTGAAATGATTTCTATGCACTTTCAAAATTCTTGCACACGAAATTGTGATCATCATGTTCTCTTAATTATGACTGGCAATGCTCACAAAGAATCTTGCCACAAATTATTGTCGATACTTAAAGGAGAAGGGATTGAAACACAATCACAACTGATGGTAGCGACATAATGGTGGTTGCTTTCACAATTACACGAATACCTATTTAGTGATAAGTCTATTTTGGGATATGGTGCTGCCTCTTTCCTATGTATATTGGCCGGCTATTTATATTTGTGGTATTAAGTTGTTTTGGCTGCGCTATTTGTCTTGTTTCTGGCATAGCGACAAAAGCGGCTATGGCTTCCCCCAAATCATGCACCATATTTTAGTAGGAGCACATCAGGATGAGTTATTTTCAAACAAACCTTCAAAAATATTTGAGATAGGCCTCTTTTTGTTCAAAAGGAGCATAAAGTGACATAAAGATTGAACTGTATGCCTCCAACCACTTTCGTGCAAGTAATAAAAAGGTCTTGTGTATTAAAATTTGTTGGATTTACTGACAATACAAATGCAATGTAACTGTGACTCATATAAAAGTTAAGCAAAGTGTAGCTCTTCAAAGCTATTACCAAGCAAAATAAAAAACATTTTTCTCCTAAGTATGGTGCAATTTTACCCCGCCAGGGCACATTATCACCCGCGCCGATTTTAAAGGTATCAATTAATGCAGCTGCGCCAGCTTCACAGTACAAACATTTATGAGAGCAAAAACGAAACGACTTAATAACATTCTCTTTATCGTATTAATATTTGTGACATTAAGATTTTTGGCTGCACTATTTGCTTTAATTCGTCCATTTCATGAAAAGGGGCAATGGCTTTCCTTTGAGTCATATAACCAATTGCAATAGGTGCCTATTAAGCTTTTTTCAAACAAAATCATTTCCTCTTCAGACAAATCGATGCTATTTTTGTTTAATTTTGATCTTTTCTTAAATTTGGGACTTAATTACATTTAACTTTGCCCCTAATTGAGACCTCCCCACTTCTAAATGAAGATTAGCGTTTTGAACCAATATCCTTGCAATTATAAATATCAGTAATGGGTTTTATAATATATGTTTGCTGTCAAAATGATATGAATAATTTTGCTGCCTGCTGCTGTTCCCACTATGTAGTGGCAAGCATTGTAATGGCATTTAGCATTATGATCTCACAATGAGTTTTGAGCCCTTATTATTAGGATCGCTACTTACCACTCTTTCGTTTCTGTAGGCGAATTAATATGAACTAACGTCTCTGACTGCGTGCATGCTCCTTGGCCCTGGCATAAGTGCCGCCATGCAAAGAGCAAACTAATTCGAAATGAAGCACTCACAGTTGAGTTATAGCAGTAGCGGGGGCCTCCCATTAATAATGTCGAGTTTAAGAACATCAAATCAGCCACACCCAATTGCAAAGGAAATTGCTTCAACATTTAGATCATATGTAGCTCGACTTTTACATTTTGTTGCAAACGATAAGAAATGACCACCTTTACTTCCTCGATTTTTTCTTGGCTGACCACCAAGTGTTTTGCTTGGAGTAGGCAATATATATTAAAATTTGTAGACTTCATTTTTCGATGAACCTTTTTGAATATTTTGATTGATAATGCCAAAGATCCATGGTATCGAGAATGAATACCCAAAATGTACCAAAGGACTTAGTCTTTCTAAAAATTGCAATTTTGTGAAGTGCAGGCACTAAAATTTTGTGTGTTTTTAACCGATAGACTACATTTTATAAACGTTTGGAGACTTCAGTTTTTGATGGATCTATTTGAAAACGTCGACAGATAATGCAAAAGAAACATGCTTGTAAGGAAAAGTAGTCAAAATGCACCAAAGAGCTAACTTTGTCTAACAATTGCAAGTTTGTTGAGTCAAGTAGGATAATTGTGCGACCAAAAATGAAACATCATCTTTTGGCGTGATGTATGGCAGTCTTTATAAACTAATCGTTAGCCCTAAGTAATTGGAGTCACATATTACTGAAAAGGAAATTTCCTAAGCTTTCAAAGGATAGTAATTGTTAGTACTTTATTATAACGTTTTTGCATTAAATTCAAATGTGTTTACTGAACTCACTACTTTCAAAAAAGGTAAAAAGTTACACTACAGGTCTTAAAGTTCAATTTTTTCAGTATAAATACTAATATTAATTGTACATATTATACACTATCGGACTCGCATTGAAATAACTTTTAATTTATTGGAAAAAGTTTGAAAATCAGTTGAGAAATGAGGTCACAAATCAGTTTTTTAGTAAACTGATTTTGCAAAAAGGTTGCAATTTTTGAAAACATCTCGATATAATGATCTGCGGTAGCGAACATTTGTGTTAATCGTACGAGATATATTATGACATCATAGAGCCAGTTTAAGCGTGCAAAGAAAAAAGAGAAGAACAAATGCATAGAGGGGTTAAAGTGCTTAAAATAAAGAATTGCTCGTAGCATTGTCAAAAAGGCATTAATTATTTTAAGTTGTTTTTATCGAAAGCACCATATCAATATCTTCTAAAAAAACGTTTTATTGTGTTTGTGCGATCAGTACTTTTTGAGAACAAATAAAAAACAGATTGTGCAATAAATCATTGGTTGTGACGTCATTTTAAACCCCAAACAAATAAAAGTTTTTGAAATGTGTTAAGTCGGAAGCTGGTTTTCGTTTAAGCAAAAAGTGGTTGCTCTGTGTCAAATAATGCAATTTCTAAAAAAATTACTTTTGGTTATGACGTCATCATGACGTCGCGAATACCCTTATGACACTCACCACGGAATGGTGATCAATCGTGCCAAGTTTGATGCTTGTATCTGTAGCAGTTTCAGAGGAGTTAAAACAGACACACAGACGGACAGATTTGCGCTTTATATATTAGATAAAGGACATGCTTCCAAGGAGCATTAAATGCCATTAAATTTCTTGTTGTTATGGAAGATTGTGCGCTCTCTTGTGGTAAACGAAGCTGTTAAAATTGTATTAAGAAAACACAGAGCTTGTTACAATAGCGAATCCCGGGCTCAATTTATACCTCAAACTTAAAATGATATAAGAAATTTAATGAATATTGAAAACTTACACAGCACATCGAACACAAGAGGAAAGTTTGGCAGACCGCGAAGCGAACTGTTGGTATTCGAGTTATTAATCATCCATACACCTGGTTGGCGCAAGAATCTGAAGCGTGAGCTTTAATGCAAACGATGGTTTTGCTGTGTTATGCCACATTCAACGTAATGCTCTGAGTGCTGAATCCACGGATATCCAACTGCTAGTTTGCCGCTTAGTTGGTCAGCTCGGGCTGCCGAATCAAAGGAAATCTGTTTCAGGTCTTCCAACGTCGCAGCAATGGCGTTCAGGATTTCTATCTCGGCTGGGACAATTACACAAATGGGTTCGGGAATAAGTCGCATGAGTTTTGGATTGGTAAGTGACAATCAAACGATGATTAGTTCAATTCGGAAACCTGTTCCGTTTTGTTGTGCCCTTTGAAAAAGCAGTCTACAGTGATCCTAATTTCTTTTGGTGGGTGGTAGTGCTTGTTGTAGAAATGCTGTGTACCAGCAGTAGCAGTGGCTTCCAAGCAGGTGGACGCACAAGTTGTTCTAACAATAACCGGAAAGAATTTTCTTTCACCGTAGAACTGACATATAAAACCAACCAATCAACAAAACCGAAATTGTCTCGAGAACAATCATTAATTATATCGGTGACAATGCAAAGCAATTGATTCATTCAGCTACACTCGGTTAGCAGCTTTTCAATTTTAAGCTCACAATGCAGCTTGAGTTTAAATTTCCATTGTTTTACCTTCAACAAACCGGTACGCAGCCATCAAGAATAGCTGTATACGGTTATTTTCAGGCCTGGATGATCTACACACCATCACACAGGAAGCATCAAACCGGCTCCGAGTGGTACTGACGGACTTCGACGATAAAATATACTACGCCGAATACAGGTGGGAGTGTTACGTCATAGAAGTGAGACACGAGTTCTTTTAAACATGGTAAGACGTGAGTAATGCCAAATCGATTTTGACTGGCACAGTTAGGCGCAACGTACATAGCGTCGCTGGATTTGTTTGTGTGACGGCGTCGCTACAAATGAGATGCAAACTAACTATCGAATACATCTTTGTCCACCACTAAACGGGGCTGAATTTCAGAGAGTTTGTGCCAAGTTATGCAACTATTATTGTGGCATCGCGGCGGAGTTCAGTAACTTTCTGCATAGCTGTGACATTCCCGAGGAGGTATTTAAACTTGAGCCCTCTGTAGTCAACGCCTCTCACTTTACAACCCAATTCACTGCAGCGGAAACTGTGAGCAGATTTTAGAGAAGTCTAGACCTGCTTGTGACCATGAAAAGAGGCTGTTTCTTCGGTCCATTAACGCGGCAAATTACCCGACTACCTGCAAGTAGAATCAATAGATTTCTCAACACTCCGAATGATTTGAAAATTGTCTCCCAAATTTCAAGCTCCCGATTAGGCTCAACAATTTTGTGTCAGAAGAGTTTGCTTGAGGTTCAGTCAGAACAAAATGCTCCCCGCTGCCTCAGCACGGCATTTTATATGGGATCTATTTACGCCTGCAGTTGCCTGATCCCAAGGAAAGGATTTTGTGGCAACAACAAAGCTGGCATACGTCTTCCTTTTATAGAAAAAATAAATCCTCCTCGGACCACATCACAAAACGTCCTAATTTCCTCCATTTTGCAATTTTTCGCGTACATTTAAAGAAAGTCAACGAAATGATTGTAAAATAAATTTTGCTGAGGAAACATTGAATGGTAAAGAGTTGTTTTCGATGAGTTGATCTCAAAAGAAAAACAAAATAAAAGGTTTAACTGCAAGTTAGGTTGAAAATAGAAAATACTGACTTTCAAAACCAACAAAAAAAGGTCTTCTTGGTGTGAAATACTCAAAATAGAGCTCGGACTTATATCACAAAGTGTCGTTCTCCTTTCACTGCTTCAAAATATGATATTCCTAAGCAACAAATGCAGTTGGTGTATTGAAACAAAAACCAAATTCGCATGAAAATATTGTCCTAACTTGGAATACATCAAACGCTTTTGTTTGATCTACAAATGACTTTTGAAGTTGTTGCTCAGATAAGGCTCAGTAAAATTTGAAACATCACTTTAACGTTAAGCTTCATGTGTGGTGGCTCGCTAGCAGAACAACTGTTTGTTTTTGTTCTTCAATGCGCATCACAACCAACTAATTGTGCAAGAGTCGTCGCTATTATTTATGACGTCATTAATGCTTGTTTGTTACGCAGTCAATTCAATATTTCTGGACCAGACGAAAATTATAAATTGTCGGTGTCAGGATATGACGGGGATGCAGGTAACAACGACATTATTATCTCAATTTTACATCACAGTTAATCAATAAAAAATGTGAATTATAGCGTCATCATTTCAGGCGACTCGCTTTCTTACCACAACGGAATGTCCTTTTCCACCCACGATCGCGACAACGACAATGTGGACCACGTCGACTGCGCGACTCAAAGCGTCGGAGCGTGGTGGTACAACTCGTGCTTTCGCGCCAATTTGAACGGTCTTTACATTGGCAGCTCCGAACCCAACTTCACGGGGATTTTATGGTACGAGTGGGGGGACCAACCTTTCACGAGAAAAGCTGTTGAAATGAAAATCAGGCCAAATTAAATTTTCTGCTCTGCGATTTGCGAACTTTCAAATACATAAATAGGTGTTTACTCAATCTCCGAACGGCTGCCGTTTCTGTCTTTGTGGCGTCATCAGCGGAGCACAGAGCGTTCTGGCATGCACTACCGATTTCTCCACACCGCATCGCAGAGTGCTCAAACTGCACAAGCAGTGAGCTACGCATATTTGCAGCGCGATACGATGCTGCCAAGTAGAGTGCTCAATCTGCACTGCACGGAGGTCCAATACAGAGAACGTAATACTCAATCTCCGAACGGCTGCCGTTTCTGCCTTTGGGGCGTCATCAGCGGAGCACAAAGCGTTCTGGCATGCACTACCAACCAAGAGGTTAATATGTGCTGGAAAAACCGTTTCGTTTGTGTTTAGTTATTTGAGTGTCATTTTTCGGTTTTGAGACAATGTATTTGGTCACGAAAAAAGAGCGACTTGTTTCCATATCTGCTTCGGAGTTATCAGTACTGCTGGTAGAGCATCCGCCACAAACACCGCGACTTACCGACCAAAAAAGACGAAATCGTGGCAATGCAATGGTTTCGTTGCCAAATGGCAGCTTCATCAGAACGATTTCTTAACTGACGAGACCAAGTAGCTCAGTCACTCTTTAAACCAGTGTTTCCCAAACTTTTTTGTCTGTTGACACAGTAAAAAAGCTAAAAAAATTTTGCGGCACAACAACCACATGAATCAATTTATGGTGATCGCGAGTAGCACTACAGGTGACAGCGAGAAAGGTGATGACCTTTTTTATATTTTTGGAGATCACCATTTTTTCGGGCACGATAACACGATCTCCGACGTTATCGATCCTTATTTCATGGCAGCATTTACTCAATTTTGGTTGAAAACTTGTATAAACATTAAGCATTTAAAAAAACCGCGGCACACCTGCATATCTTCAACGGCACACAATTTGGGAACACTGCTTTAAACCCTTAATTCGTATATGGATGTTTAGCAACCTGAGCTGCCTTGTTTGAGGAAGAAGAGCAAATTAAAGTAAAAACAATACCTTTTTACAAGTGGGGTCACAAGCAGCCCAGATAGGTAATAGTAATTGATGAAACTCTTAGGCATTTAAGGAATAACATTTAATTTAAGAGCATTTGACCTTTAAAATTTGAGCTAAATTTAAAAATTCTATCGCAAGAAAAACTCTATGAACGTAAATTGTTAAGATACATTACAGCCTCAATGTACTAAACATTTTTATTTAAATTCTGCACGTTTGTGCAACTGGTAATTTTGTGTGAACTCATTCCCTTGCAAGTTTGATTTCACGAGTGGGTAATGTATTTGCATTTTATGAGGAGGGACCATGTAGTGGGCCGAAAACATTTAGATTTTAAATGAAAAGATTTTATATATTAAGGCTGCTATGTATCTTAACGGTTTGGGGGAAAAACACCACTTAGCCGAAATTCTACTAGAAACTAAATTACAAAGATTTACCAGCTGCCTCAATAGAAGCAATTATTGCGACTCCCTGTTTAAGGAAACTAAGGGCCCATGAGCTAACTTACCGGCATTTCCAACCATAATTCATTTTCAAATTCATTGCTGATTTTTGAATTTTTCTCAAATTTTAAAATTTGTTGATTTTCAGATTTCTTAAATCCTTTGATGTTGGTATTTCATTGCATTTTGCTTTATATATTCCATTATCCTACATACCTTGATTTTAAAATTTATTCGTCTGACGAGTCCTTTAAGGAGGAAACTATCTAGTCGCAGATTTTATTGTGTATTTTATGACGTGCCTCAATTCTTTTTCATAAGGTTTACTCGTGTTTAGGAACTGCAGTGTAAATTATTAAATAAAAATGAATGGTTGCTCTTCAAACATGACAAGATAATGCTATAAATATAAAGTAATGTGCAAGTTAACAGCAGAGAGTAAATCAATAAAATTTATTCAATAACACTGTGGTATGAACAAAAAATTTGCTTTTGTCTAAAATGAATTATTTTCTGTTGTTCATTTCGTGTGACTAAAGAGTATGAAATTTATTTATTCAAAACTGCTTTTTTATTTTTCTGCAGTTCCGATTTATAAATCAAATCAATATCAAATATTATTATATTATCCGAGCGATGTCCAGGGGATTTAAAGTGATTGGCTGCGAAAGTGTCTTCACCTTTTCTGATGTTGCAAAAGTGCAGCGTGAAACGACATTTTAACCAACGGCAAGTTTCACCACCATATTGTTATTTGCATTGCTTACAACACTGACCAGCCACCATCTGGCCTTGGACCGGAATCGGCCCGCGAGGAATTTGTTACCGGGCTGCGGATTTCTAGCTTAAAATCTTGGAATATTTTGCGACGTCAAGGTATTCAAGTATCTTCGACCCGGAGATAAGTTACACGTAAAATATATTAAGCACTGATGCAATAGCTTTTAGTAAGATGGATAATGAGTATTTGAAAAATCGATAAATTCTGCTGCATTTTCTAAGGATCTAAGCAACTTTTGTGACAAAATAATAAAGCCCAGGTCACACGAGGCCAGTTCGCTAGCTACTACCGTAGTTCCAAAGCTGCTAACAAACTAGCTAACTCGCCCTGTGTGACCGAGTACTAGCTTCAAACTGGCAACGCTAGCTCGCCAGTTCTGTCCGCTAGTAGTCTAGTGAATTCAAGAGCGCAAGACCCATTACTGGCAAAAATTGCTTTTATTTGGCCAGCCAACGGTCGAATTTTTGACCAGCGCAGAGGAAAATTAAATCTATTTGAATCACTCAAAAGTTTCGCGTTGAGGAAGTATTGGATTTATCACTTTAACGATCTAGCTCTGGGTTTTGCAGCGTTTATTCTTTCATTTACCCCTTGGCAAATTTCAAAAGTAAAATTTACCCCCCAAATTTTTTTTACATTCTCACTTCTACAAATTCCTATTGTAATAGATAAAATGTGAATTTTTTGCCAACAAAATTTACCCCCGAAGCAAGTCAAATTTACCCCAAGGGTAAATTTATCCCCTGTTGAGAACCCCTGAACAAGCTGCTAGATTGCATTTGGTAGCCAAAACTGAAGAAAAATTGCTGAATTTTTACAGGTAAATTGCTTCAGAAAAACTATGATACTTAGATTTTAGTCTGAAGTAAAATACCTGAAGATATCTGAAGAACTTGAAGCATTGCCTACAACCACAAAGAAAAGCTTCTTTTAATCGTCAATACATGAAGTCATACTTTCGGTATGGATTAATAGCAACTGGTGATTCTGATGCTCTTTCCCCGCAAGGCTTAATTTGGAACAGAAAGTTAGCAAACGAGTCAATAACGCCTTCGAAACTGCTTTGGCGCATGCAGAGTAATCAACCTGGAATAAAAGATAAACCTTTTGATTTTTTGAAAAGGAAAAAACGAGAGCATGAAGGACAAAAGCGATTGCTGAGAGCCACCACATCAACTAACATAGATGTGCTGAGAACATCATATCTAGTGGCTCACCGTATTCCAAAGGCTAACAAAGCTTTCGCTATTGGAAAAGAACTGATTCGGCCTGCGTAAACAGATATTGGCCATGAAATCTTACGAGAGGCTGCTGCTAGAAAATAGCGCAGGCGCCTCTTTCGCCTCGCGCTATTTCGAGACAAATTGAGAATTAGTTAGACCGGATTGTAAAGTCACCACGGTTTGCAATTCAGTGTGATGAATCTACGGATATTGACAATAAGGCAACGCTACTTGTTTATGTGCGATATCTGTATCAAGGGGATATTTATGAGGATATGTTATGTGAATTGTTGTTGCCAATCAATACCACAAGTGAACTCTTCAAGTCTCTTAATGATTACTTCATAGGCAAACAGAACTGCTTCTTTTGTGGCCGTGTGTGCACGGATGGAGCTGCCACCATGACTGGACAACTCTCTGGTTTGACTTCTAGGATTGATGAGGTCACACCTGGCTGCGAGTCCACGCATTGTGTCATTCACAAAAAATGCTAGCTACCCGAAAGAGGTCACCTGAGTTTCACAAGGTCTTGAACGATGTAATTAAATAATTGACCTGATTAAAACTCGTTCACTCAACACCCGTCTGTTAGAGTGATGTAAAGAGATACACTGTAGATGAAGAGCACATACGCTTTCTCTAACATACAGAAGTAAGATGGCTTTCCAGAGGAAAACACTAAGCAAAGTGTTCGAATTGCGTGAACCACTTCAAAGATTTCTTTTGGAGGTTAAATCACATTTGGTGGATAATTTCTGTCATGAAAAATCCGCCTTCAAGCTTGCTTACCTGTGCGACATATTTAGTCTGCTCAAGGAAAGCAATCTTTCACTTCAGGAGAAAATAACTACTATGTTTCAGTTGGCAGATAAAGTGGCTACATTCAAAGCCAAACTGGAATTGTGGAAGCGGCGAGTAGACGAAGGGATATATGACATGTTTCCAACATAGTCAGGAACTTTGGATGATGTCACCAGAGCAAGCTTTCTCTCAATTAGTGCGCAAAGTTTGCTGTTTACATGAGTTTAAGAGCTACTTCCCGAGTGCAAAAGACTCACAAACTGCAAAGGAATGGATGCGTAATCCATTTGCGTTCAAACCAGGCGAATGGACTGTCGAATTGTCTGCGTAACAACAAGATGTCTTGCTGGACATTTCAAATGATGGTAACCTTATAGGTACATTTCAGACAAGACTCTACCAATGTTTTGGATGAAAATCAAGCCAGAATACCATAACTTTGCCATAACATCACTCAAAGCTTTGCTACTACTTCCAACATCTTATCTTGGGTCTGACTTTTCTGTAATGAAAGCAACCTTGACAAAACCAGGAAATAGACTGGAAGTGAGGGACACTTTAAGGGTGACACTGACTACCATTACCCCTAGGTGACAGCGTCTCGTTACGGCAAAGCAAGCACATATCTCACACTGAATCAGTGTCATGATGAGTTTGATGACTTGTGAGCTATTAATATAATAAATGTTTATACCCAAACATTCGTTATTTTATTGAGAGCCAGTGATCAAAATTATTCCACGCTTATACCGGTTCGCAAAGCAAAAAAGTTTGCCGAGCTTACAGGAAATCAGATATGTAATATCAGAAAAATTACCGTTGATAGGTATACCGATTTTGAAGCACTGTTGACTACTAGACCAATATAAATAGGTAAAATATATCAAATAATATATAGATGATTCACATATACAGTACCTCCGTGGCTTCGAAGGTTTACCATTTCACAGCTACAGCAGATACAACAAAACGACGCATATCACTAGATTTTTAAACTCACTAAATTTGCATTCGTACTAAGCGTACTCACAAAATATCATTTTGCAGATTTAAAGTCGTATATTATTGATAATGAGTTCAGTCTACGGTTTAATAATATTTTAGTGCAGATTTAGACGCTAGGTGGCGGTAGTATTGAACGATAGCGTTCAGTGGTGAACAGAAGGTTTTTTGCGTCTTGCAATTCGCTAAATGTGAGTCGGTTGTGGCAATGCAACGAAGATTTTGTACAGAATATTAAAGAAAAGCACCTACCGACAAGACAATTCATGCGTGGTACAACAAACTCGAGGCTACAGACTGCCTGTGTGAAGCTAAACGAACAGGTCGACTGGGTCCATCAGCGGAGTCTGTCAACCCTGTGGGAGAAATATTTGCCCAAAGTTTTAGGAAATCTACAGGTCACGCAAATTGGGAGTTGCAGTTGTCGCAGCTAACTGTGTGACATATTCTATGCAAATGTTTTCATATGAATACATACCGGTTCCAGTTGTTGCAGGCGTTGAATCCCCAGGATCACAATTTTCGTCCCCTGTTATGTGTTGATTTTCAAGAGAAGCTACAGGAAGATGGATTCGCTAAGAAAGTTATTTTTTTCTAATAAGGCCACCTTTCATGTATCTGGAAAGATACAATGTACGCGTATGAAGCGCACAAATTGCCCATGAATTTGTAGAACACGTCCGTGATTTCTCTGAAGTAAATGTGTTTTGTGCTGTTTCTGCATCAAAAGTTTATGCGCCATTTTTTTGCTGAGCGAACTGACTGTTACGGGAGCAGTGTACCCAGACACGCCACAGCGGTGGCTAATACCACAATTACAGCAAGATAAAGCAAACTTCATTTTACAATAAGATGAGGCTCCAGCTCATTTTCTTGGAAACGTCTGTGATTACCTTAATGCTGAACTTCCTGGTTGTTGGATTGGACGTGTTTCTGGAAATGACAATCCTCTTTTTTCGTGGCCTCCACGCTCACCTGACCTAACCCCATGTGATTTTCTCTAATGAGGTTACATTAAAGATCGTGTCTATATACCCTATTTGCCACGTAATTTAACACAAGTGAAAGAAAGGATCGAACATGCAGTCACTGCTATCGATTTTGGTATGTTGTAAAGGGTGTGGCAAGAACTTGATTTGAGAATTGATGTCTGCCGCATCACCAAGTGTGCACATTCGAGCATCTGTAATGTACGTACAAAACTTGCTAAGTTTAATAACCCACTGATATGCTTTGTTTTGCTGTATCTGCTATAGTTGTAAACTAACAAACCTTCGAAACCACGGAAATACATATGAATTACCCTGTATAATGATTACCACAGATTTTTTAGACGAATTTAGTTTACTTGTGCTTTCTACATTTTTACAGTGATTTTACATGCTTGCCTGCAATTCCTTTTTTACGCAATCAATCTTGCTTTGTGACATGGCTTTACTATCAATGTAATTATCTTCACAGTGGTTTACTAGTAATTTTATCGTTGAAGAAGCTAGAGACTTGTTTAAAATTGGTTTTAGAGTAGTCAAAGCATTTGTAGCAATGGTAGCTATAGCTTATATCTAAGCTAATGATTTTATTTGAATCTAGATTTTGATAACTATGGTATTCGCAACTTTGGCCAAATGTTAAGCTGTAGATTTGAACCACCGATATCTTATCTATAGCCATTGTGTTGCTAATTTTCGTATTCCGGCTCGTCATTTCTCTAAGTTATCAGTTTTTTGTGATTAGATCCATTTGCGGGAGCATATTACTTATTACTTAATGTTTAATTTGATTTAGGTCCATCAATCGTCGAAGTTTAGCATTCGAGGTGGTTTGTCGTCAACTAAACAAGCTACCGATTAAATATAGTGAATTAATCCAATATATAATATGTACTCTGCTAGTTAATATTAGGTAATAAATCAATAAAAGGTGACCAAATTATATGGCTAAAATAAAAAATGTATTACAATAAAAGACGAGATACGACCTACACAAAAAAATTATCCATATAAAGTGGTGTCATGAAGAACAATGCGCTTCCGGTTGCGTCCACACATAGCGGTTTCCGCAGCCACGAATAAAACTTCTCGCCGATATTTAGAGCAGGTTTTGAAACAAGGTTCCGCTGCTTGATGCTGAGTGTAAACAGAGCACTCTTCGCACTCAAAATCAAGAAGCAAAACGTCGTTTTGAGACTTGCTTTAAATATCGGTTCGAAGTTGTATTCCTGATTGCAAAAACCGCAATGTGCGAGCGCAGTCCTTATTTATGATTTGGAGCATACTGGGCAGCTCTTCGTTTTTAGCATGAAAAAGCTCAAAAATGACACTGGTAGGCGACTTAAATAATTATTATTCAAAGCTTTCGTGAGTTACTTCTCCAGGCAAAGTAAAGAGGACACTGAACAATTTTTGTCTCGAAATCATTTATTCGTGAACAAATAAAAATTTGCTCGCAAAAGCTTGCAATATTAATTATTTAAGTAGATTACGAGTGTCGTTTTTAAGCTTTGACACGCTACTTATTAAAGCCAACGCTCTATGCAACCTTCATTTCATTGTTTTTAACAATTAATTGACTTTTTGATTGCTTTCCTTCCAGCAGTATAGCTTAATGCAGCCAAAACTACAAGCATTACTTAATCAGCTTGTCTAGCGATAATTCATCTATATTTTTGTTTGTATATATTCTATCGACGGTTGATGTAGATGTGTGTTAGAGTCTTAGTATGCTATTGATATTTAAGATTATATTATAACAGCATTAATATTTTTTCTAGTAGTGGAATTTTTAAATTTAGCAGTTTATTTTTAAAGGTTTACATACTGTATCATTAATATTTAACATAGTATAATAATAACATAAGTTTTTTCCAAGAAGCAGGATTTTTAAATTTAGCAGTTTAATTTTAAAGGTTTTAAGAGAAGTGAGCTACATGCTTTTGTCGTTTTTGCAGATTACACTGACGAAGCTGCCAACAGGCAGAGAAAGCTTTGTAATTTTAAGACTTATTTGATAAAGTTGAGCGGTATCTGTCTGAATCGATTAGTTCGTTAACTAACTGGCATGCCAGTATTCCCTGGATCCATTATTAAAAAGCAAAATGTAGGAATAGAAAGTTATTAGACCTCCCTCGGTTTAACTTTCGTTTAATTTAAAGTGAGTTGGCATTTTCACCAGTATGGAAAAATATCGTGCTGTTATCCAATATTTTTATTTGAAAGGCAAAATTCCATTGCAAATTCATGAAGATTTAGTGAGTATTTTGGCAGTCATGGTTCTTTTATATAGTACAGTCAAACGCTGGCTGGCTGAATTTAAGCGAGGCAGACCAAGTGTTGAGGATGAGATGAGGCCAGGCAACATTCCATCAAAGAAAACATCGACCTTGTTATCGAAATGATTCTTTAAAGATTGTCAATTATCACGTCGTCAAGTAGCTGATAGAATAGAAATCTCGCTTGAACGAGCATCAAGAACTCTAAGAAAGAACCTTAGTTTATCAAAAGTTTCAGTTTGTTAAGTTCCTGGTCTATTTTGACTCAGGAAAAAAAGCAAACTCAGAGCATTCTGTTAAACGAAAATTTGGATTTGTTCGAAAGTGATTTTGACCATTTTCTGGCGCAATTTATCACTGCGGATGAGTGTTGGGTTTGCTGCTACCAACCTGAGACTTAGCAACAGTCTAACCAGTGGGAACATGCATCATCCTCTGACCCCCAAAATGGCCAAAGAAATTCCATTTGCTGGAAAAGTGATAGCATTTGTATTGTAGAATTCCAAAGATGTGGTGACCATTGACTTCCCGGAAAATGCTGTGCTGTCACTAGGGCCTATCACTCATATCTTCTTAGGCGCCTACGAGAAAATGCCAGTCAAAACAGGCAAGGAGTGTTTAATAAAGATGTTCTCTTTGATTTTTACGATGCTCCGACAAACGCCTAGATGTTACCTTGGCAACAGTTTATAAGTGCGGGTGTGAGATTTTTTCTCTCCTATTTTACTTACCTGATCATGCTCCTCCAACTTTAACTATTTCTAAGCATTCAGAAAACCTTGGTTAAACGGCATTTTGCGAATCATATCGAGACAAGGCAGGTTTAGGCAGAGCTTCTTGACTCCCAAAGAGAGTCAGTGGAGGTTATTCAAGAGGGATAAAAGCATTCCAGCATTGCTAAAGCAAGCGTGCTTCTCTATTCGACAATTATATTAAAAAATATAAGCACCCGAATTTGTTTGTGTTGCTCTCCCTGAAGCTCATTACTTTTCATACATTGCTCAGAAGATCACTGTCATAATGGATTTGTGCTGAACCATATTTTCTTGCCCCGTATATTCCAATAGTAAAATCATCGAAGCTACAGTGCTTCAATTGTTGAACTGAGATGTTGGAATGAGACAAAGCACTGACTGCGAGATAGTTATGCTCTGCTCCTAAAAGCAAATGATTGCTGCCCGAATGGTTGTTGAAGCTGGTGATTTCAATCCACTTTTTGCTTTATTTTCACCTGTTTATGTTAAGGGTTGTTGCTAATGTTTATTTTAAGGATTTATTGTGAAGGATTTTTCAGGGTTACACAGTTCAACAATTGTTTAAATTCTTGGCTCAGATAGAGATTGCTTCAGTTTGCCAAGCCACGGGATGCAATTATCAATCAATATTTGATAGGTTATTCATTAAAATTAGCATTACAAATCTATACTCTCGTGACAAATAAAAAACAGATATAAAAAATGATTTGAATTCTTAAAAAGTATAAATCTTCTAAAAATGAAGAATTGCTACATAATGCAGTACTCTGCTGGATGCAAGATTTTAAGTCTGCAAAAATCATCCAAAAATGCGTAATATTTCATTTTGAGTACGTCCCTAAAAATGTGCAAGTCCATTTGCGGAATGCACTTCCTGAATCCGCTAATAATGGGAAGAAAGGATGGGTCCTGGATAAGGATGAATGCAGAGTGGTGTGAAAAACAGGGAGGAAATGATGGTAAAAACAACTCTTTGATAGATTTTAAACTAACTAAAAAAAATAATTTTATTGCAAAAAATTATTTTTTAGTAAGCTCCCTTTCACACTGGCTCCACATAACATAGATTTTTTTAGTGACAAGCCACCATAATGACTAGACGAGTACAAGAATGGGAATCAAAACTTGTACCAGTGCTGTACATAATAGAGATTTATAAAAAAAATAATTCAAGATTAGCAAATTTCTACTCTATCAATATAAAATGTAACAAAAATTTTGAAAAAATCAGTCGCTATGTTGAGGTAGTTACCGACTTGTTATTATGTTTGTTTTATTTCTATTACTTGTTTGCATAAACTAACATTCATATGTAGAGCAAATTTCGTTACGTTAGAAGACCAAGTGGTGGCGCTTGAGACACAAATTGATAAATTACTTGCTCTGATGGGCAACGAGACGGATTACGAGTCCATTGTGACGTAAATGTGGCTTTATCTAACCGTTAGTTGGCGAGAGAGGGAAATAATTTATTTGGGAGAAAGGAAAGCATCGGCAGTAACAGGCCTCAGTGGAAGTTTGCTGAGACGAACCCAAGTACGATGAAATCCCATGTTACTGCATGTTCCAACCCCACAAAAAGGATACTGTGGGTAAGCGGAATGGCAATGACAAAGTTACAATGACCTGCAACGCCGTTTTCATGGTAGAATCACTCAAAAAATCGAGCATTCACGCCTCACGATGACCGCATGATTTTGCCTTTAAGAAAAATGTTTTATAATCTTCCAACTGCTTGCCGGATTCTAATAAGCAGTAATCTTTCAAAGTAGCACCGAGCAAGCCAGTGTAAAAGCTTTAAAACCCCGAAGCAGGTCTTACGATTAGCACCACTGTCGCTGTCACGTGAGTTAGAGGGGTAATATGTAATGAGAAAAAAGAAAAACTGACTGCGAATTACATGAACCTCATGCGAATTAGTTAAGCCTTTTTCAGTTTTTTCTCACTACCAGCAAATCAAAAACTTGGATAGCAATTCTTGAAGCTGCCACGATATTCATTCAAATTATGAAATTAACAACCAAAGTTGGTGGTCAGTTTATTGAACATAAAATCGATTTTGTATATGGCATCATCAATCACGATAAAAAGCTAAACATCATAAAGAATAAAACTTAAACATTTTTCAAGCAAACTAAGCTACAAAAGTTTTAGAAGTTGTTAAATTTTTTTATGATTTTTAACCCCTTTTATTCTTTTTTCTTGCAAAGCTGACCAATCTTTAATCATTTTATAGAGAAACTTTTGCAAGATATTCTGGTTTTATTGTTGCAATTCCTTCTAGATCTGGGTTCGATTATCATATCTATATTTTTTATTTTTCACCGCATTCGCAAGCCAAATAGTGGACTAAGCCGAAGTACAGGCTTCCAATAATGGTGCAATTAAACGGGCATTATGTTTCCTCTGTCTCTTGTCTCCTGCATTCCTGTTGCAGTTGTCGATGAGGAGTGTTCGAATGATTGTATCACTGAAAAAAGATCTGAAAGTTTAAAAGTATTTTAAAACAAAAAGACCAAACAGTTAAAATCATGTAATCATGACTAAATAGTTTGTAAATTTTTTCGATTTTTAATGTTCCCTCGTAATTTGTATCACTACTGCATCAAAATTGTTTTAGGGAGCAATCCGAGTACGAAATCACTTTGATTTTTCGCTGCTTTCTAGCCTACAATCACCCGTCAAGAGATATCACTCTTTTTGTGTGTGTAAATGGGCATTGACGTGAATGTGCTCGTTCAAGTAATAAAACGACACTTCATGAGCCAATACAATAGCTCTTTCTATTGACATATCGAAGTGGAGCGATACTGCAATCAAATTTTCAGGGCTCATAAGATTAATCCGGTCATCTCTGTTAACGTAGACCAAACCGGATTTAAAACATTGGATTTCTCTCTCTCCCCCTCTCTTTTTGTCTGTTTGTCAAACTGCTCATAGATTGATATTGGATTTCGTCACTTCCACAAAACCTTCTTTTTCACACATTTACATCTTCGACCCAGATGAATTTTTTTCCAGAACTTTCCTTTCAGTTTCCTAGTGTATCCCCTAAACCGGTTTCTATGTTATGTAGTGAAAACATTTCGTGTAAATATTTACAGAATAATAAATTGGCGGGTTGGGGAAGGAATTTATTTGCAGCTCACCAAGATAAAAGCAAGACCATAATGTTGTCACAACAGATAATTTCTAAAAAACCTGCAATTTTGTAAACCAAAATTAAAAATACTGACAAGTGACGTGCTTCAGCTTCTCAAATGGCTTCGCCAGGGGGTAAATAAACATGAGAAATCAATATGAATGTTTTAAAACTCAAATGCTGTTCGGATTTTAAACAATATATTTCTCTCCGTTCATAAATATTTACGCCTGACGATGTGATATAAAGCGCTGAAGTGTTGCTGCTCATCATTTTTTTTTATGACATACATGTGTTGTGACAACATTTAATTTCTTCGAGGTTTGCGATTTATTGATTTCTTTTTATAATTTTGTAACAAACATTTCAGTTCTTTCCTCGTTTGGCACAATGCCGTTTCTTTGAAACTGCATTTTTGGTGTGAAAATACAACGGTGGTGGAAATTAGAGCAAGGCATTCGAAAGTCCATGACTTCAATTAACAGTGCAATATCTAAACCTGGATCATAATTAGTCAAGTTATTTCATACAAAACTTTTATCGCAATTTTTCCGTCAGTCAGCATGACTGATGTTGCCTGAATTTTGATCCATCTTTGACTTAAGTAAGACTTTGAACAAAACCATAAACCCGGCCCAGTGAAAAAACAAAATATAAACCAAAGTTATCTCACTAAGAATTAAGTACACGACTTCTCGCTTGCACTTACCTGCAGTCTTTACTCGTAGCATTCCCACTTGGCTGGGTCCGTTGGAGTTTTTAGTGATAAGTGTGTTGTAGCGTGCGTACACGCAATAGGTGGTTGGTGTCAGACCATCCAATGATCAGTGAGATACGGCATGGTCTTCTTGAGTAGGTGTCTGTAACCGTAAACAACCATTCTGTATATAGAACAATTTTTTATTCATGGTTCAGACACAAAACACCAAAAGTGGCGCTACTCTGCAGCATACATTTGATTCTTGCGGATCACAGCGCGATGCTACGGCAATTCAGCCCATACGAATACGTTGATATCATTCGATCTTGGTTGAATTCCTTACTGAGCTTCATCAAAAACCAACATAAATCAAGATAATGCTTTGTGGTCGAAAGAAGAAATAATGCATCTATCTTAGTTTTCTTGCAGTTGGTAGATCCATTGTTCTTTTTTCTTTCACGATTTTATATTTTCAGCTTTACTTTTTGTGTGGTAATGCGATCTACCGTTTGTCACGAAATCCTGCTCATTTATTTTCTTTTGTAGCCACGGATCTCTTCTTTTCTAAGGCATTCGGTCACATCCAAACTCACCAACGGGTAGTGTTGAAAAAATGAGGCAGCAGAAAATTAATTTTACGCAGCTAATTTAGGATTAATTTCAATTGTTATAGTTTTTTTAATTTTTGATGCTTAAATCTAACCCAGCAACTTTTTTAATATTATTTTTATTTTTTTGCATTTTTATTTAAGCTTGGAAAGCGATATTTAAGTTTTAAGTAAAAACGTAAAGCAAGGGTAAATAAATTATATTTTTGTGAAATGTGTTACGTAGTAAGTTAATTATGTTGTGGTGCAGATCTGTAGCTGGCCAATGCGGCCTGAAGAAGCTTTCGGCGCAACCGGCCAAATACTTGGAAGAAATTTTACAGTCAGAAGAAAACCTGTCTGCTAACATGAGCAGTAATTGCAGTAATGGTAGCATACATGCCTCAAACTAAAAAAGATGAAGTAGCGTTAGTAGTTGTGTCTCCGAACAATGCGTATGTATGAGAAGCTGAGCTATGATGACGTAGCCCCACATTAAGAATTGAATCCTGTAAGAAATGATGATGCAACACTCGCGTTTGCATTATTACGCCGTCAATGACTTGCTCTTGTCACGTCGTATCCTGTTTATCACTGTTGCCACTTGTGTTAAATATTTGTCTAGTGTGACTAAGCAAGCTAGTACGCAGAAAAACACGTCCCACTGTTTAAAACAATTGTGGAAAATTAAACGCGGAACCAGGATAGCTATTCAAGAATGGACAAAGAAAATATTTACTTACCCCCTCAAAGGCAAAAATACCCTGTCTTGTTTGTAAAAAAGTGGTTTCTTTGCCTAAAAAAATAGCCTAAGAGGCAACTAAAAGAGAATCACTCGAACTTAACTTCATTAATTTTGTATTACATTTCAATGCATTTCGTTAGTTTTGTATGATCGCAAAATAATACTTTTGCAGACGGCCTGCGGGAGTATTATTCGGCTGCCGTCACTCTTTTGCTGATTTGAAAGTTGCTGCAGTCTCGATTTGTATTGCCTGGCTGTCAATCAAACTGGTACCAACTCACTTACTGTGTAGCTCAACCGCCATAACCTCGTATTGCATCTTGTCTAAATGATGGAGGAACTTTCCGGTTGGTTCTTGTATAGTGATGAGGGCTTTGTAAGGGCTTGCTTTGGTAGTGGGAACGTTCATGTTTGGTTCAGTAAAAATACCTAAAAAAGATAATATTTTCACTGTGAGCAGTAAAACTCAAAAATATTAATTTCCTGATCTAGTTTTGTGTCCATTGTGTCTTTCAAAAAGACACGTCACAGCTGTTTTTCCTGCTTGCGAAAGCAACTCACAGTGCCATCAAAGCTGGCCAATTTATACCGGGTCTTGGTAAAAGTTGTTCTATGAACAGCAGCAATGGTTTTCCTGGACCGGAGGATGAACGTACATTATTTTAATTGAACAAGTGGTCAGCAGATATCGGGTGGCCGCACAAATGTAGGACAATTGATACTTCTAAGTGGGTTATACACAGCTTGAAATTGTGATTTGTGTTGCATGTAAAAGTTTAAATGATTGAAATTGAAATTGTTAAGGTTTCTTCAGAGCTGGATGGGCTTGATTAAAATGGGGGTTCTAGACATTTCTAGAAAAGTTAGCCTATATCTGATTTACACTATACTTCTCACCAGGAAACGCCAAATACAAACAAAATTTAGCAAAACTCTGTAAAGGGTGTAATTAACGAAACTTACTTTTGCTATAAAGTGTATTCTAAAGCCTTCCATATTTTTCACACACCTTTTTTGCCCAACTTTAGATGCCCTTCTGCAAACTCGCAGCATGATCTGAGCTAACACAACATCACGTTAGTAAAAATTCATAACCGCGATATTAAATTATTGCCAGCTTTCCCAGATAAATCAATTCATGGGTTTGCCTACAATTGAAAGGCAGTAGCGTTGCGCTAGTGTTGAGTGATATCGAGTTTAATATTGCTAAGTCACTCAATTACAAGCTGTGTTTTTCCTTCTTCATTCTTGAGATAGAGGCGTACATGACGCCGATAGGTCCATCCACATTCATACCACAAATCTAATCAAGATCAGGAAAGGTGAAAGCGGCAGTCTATTTCAAACCGCAAAATGCGTCTTAGCGGGGGAGCATTTTTACTATTCTAAAACGTTGAGGCACGTAAAGCTCAATAATATATAGCTTGCTGGCCCTAATATTACTTGATTTTCGGCTAAATGCCTCGTGTCGAAGACTGTTGATGAGTCCTAGCCCTCTTGGTTGTTTGTCTAAAGTTAGACAGCCATAGGCTTTAAAAATGGGTGCCTTTTGCGATTAAAAACTGAAAGATTAATATTTGGAAAATGCTATTAAAATATAGTAAAATCTATTTTACAGAGATTGTGCAAAACTTTTCCACAAAGAAAGGTCGTTAGTTTTGTTTGCTCTTCAACTCAAGCTCCTTGTTTATTCTTTGGCCTGAAACTCTAAGATTTTGTTACTCCTCTGGGATTTCAATGAGCTTTTTAGTTTCATTCTTCATCTTCATGATCCCTCCGCCACTTACTGGAAAGATCACCTGAAGATAGTCAGTTTCTCTCTATTGGATAAATGACGTTAATACTTTCGTTGAAATTTTGAAAACTTTTTTAGGTCCGCTTTTTTTCAGAATTGCGGCACAGCGACATGAGCTCAGATTTGCTGCCAAAAGACTCAGACTTGCAGCTAAGATCGTTATGTAGCAGGTGGCATGGCCAAGCAGAATCTTAGTTTGTATTAAAGCTCACGCTTCAGCTTCAAACTTTGGTTCGCGCTTGCCGCAACGACATCTAAGGGGGAGGTCATTTTGTAGTCTCCCAATCTCTGCGTTCATCTTGTGTTCGATGAGATAAGTTCTTACCTTTTCATTTCTTAAAAATTACGAAACGAGATTCTCCGAATTCCATGCCCACTTCGTGCATTGATGCCACTAAAATTACTGCCGTTATTGATTGGCACTTTCAAGCAACATACCTTAATGTGAGCTCAATTTAATGCATCTGCAAACATTTTTGATTCAGGCCGGCCACTCCCACCATTAGATGACATTGAAAGTTGAACTTCAAGGACTTTCTTGATATTTCAGGGTCAAGGTCAATGTTACAAATGAACTCTTTTTTTTGCGGTTTATTGCAGCGATACTGCACCCATCTTACGTTTTCCTTCCAGTTTCATTTCCTTTCCACATAGGGTTTGCTGTAACTATAAATATGCTGAGTAAGAAAAAGAGTGAGAGTAATTTTTTTAACCATACTTGGCAAGAAATGCGACACAAAAAAGTGCTTGTTTAAACACCACGAAAGCGCTGATTAACCAAAAGTTTACAAAGTCGATCTGCTTTTTTGCAAACAAGTAAATTGGAGTAAAATAATAAGATCAACATAGCAAAATAGAGAACCAACAAACAAAAGCAAACAAAATCCCCCGACGTCGTTATTGGAACAAAACCGAACTGAAACTGAACTGCTGCTGCTTCAAAACAAATATCACGATACCGAGTCGAAGACTAAGCTATTTTCTAGGCCAGTGTTTCTCAAACTTTTGTACACCAGGGCGCACCTATGAAACAACCAAAACTTTGAGGCGCACCATTGTTATTTATATAGCAAAATTAGTGATGAACTTTAGAAATAGGAAAATTATAAAGAATTTACTTGAAATAACCATTTTTATTTTAGAACAATATATTTTACCTTCAAATATCTTAATGGGAAACATGCGATTGGTGAGATTTTGCAATTTTGTGAATGTTTGGCCTTATATGTGATAAACATACTCTCATCTCTTCATCTATGCATTTAAGATTTGATCTATTTTTACATTTAATGTTAGTTAGCACAGAAAATCCTTGTTCACAGAGATGCGATGTGGAAAACTGCAATAAAACAGTCAAAGCTTTCCTAGCTATTGAAGGGTATTGTTCTTTGATTGAAATCCAAAACTGCTCGATGGATGTCTCTTTATGCTTGATCTTTAAGCCTCGATCAGTAGATATAGTAGCCAGCTCCTCCTCTTCTATTAACGAAAAGCCAGTATCATAAGTTGAAATGTCAATGAAAGGGTTGCGAATCCAATCGTATTGCTCGATATTTATTGATGGAAAATAATAATCCATTTTATCTTCCAAAATCGTTAAATGATCCACTATTAATGGGATTAAACCATCTGAATTGTCTTTTCCGACCAAAGGGAACATTTCTAAACACCCTGAACCGGCTTTTCTTTTCCAAATAGCTAGTTTTTTCTGGAATGCTTTAATTTTGTCGGTAGATGAGAGAAGATTTTCATTCCCATTTTGCATGGACAAATTCAGATTATTAAAATGCTGAAACATATCAGTCAGATATCTCAGCTTTGAAATCCAAAACTCATTTTTCAAGAGTCCACAAAATTCACTTTTATTTTCTTTCTCAAAAAATGCCAATAGTTCTTGATGAAGTTCAAGCACACGACAAAGCACCCTACCTCTTGATAACCATCTTACTTCTGTATGCAATAGTAAGCGTGTGTGCTGTGAATCCATGTTTTCACAAAGTAGCTCAAATACACGAGCTTTTACTGGTCTAGTCTTAATAAAATTCACCATTTCCACAACTTGATCAAAAACTTCTTTCAATTTAGTACCCAGTGTTTTTGCCATCAGGACCTCTCTATGCAAGAAACAATGAGTTGTTATGATGTTGGGATGTTGTTGCTTCACAAACGATGCAAGACCTTTAATAGAACCCACCATTGATGGGGCTCCATCAGTACAAGCCCCAACACACGACTTCCAGGATAAATTCCATTTCTTAAAATAGTCATTTAATATATGAAAAATATCTTCACCTCTAGTAGTGGTAGGCATTTCTTTGCAACAAAGATACTGATTTACTATTAATATATTGTCTGCATCAATAAAGCGAATAAAGGCGAGTAGTTGTGCTCTATTGGTTATGTCGGTTGATTCATCAACTTGGAGAGCAAAGTATGAATCCTGAAGTTTGTTAATGCAAACATTTTCTTCAATATAGTTAGACAGTTCCAGAATGCGCCTATGAACAGTATCATTTGATAAAGGAATTTTACTTATTTGTTTTTCTGCATCGTCTCCTAACATAGTCTTAACCATCTTTTTGCAAGCAGGCAAAATTAAAGATTCAGCAAGAGTATGTGACTTCATTTTAATGGCTATCATTTCTGATACTTCATAAGAAGCAATTTGAGCTTTCTCAGATACCGTTTCTCTACTTTTGAAACCAACAGCTTGCTTTGTTTGATTTTCAAGTAATCTTTTGAAATAAGATACATCTTTGTCTTGAAGACTGCGATGTAATGTTTGAAAATGCTTACTTAATTTACTCGGAACCATTGCCTCATTTGTCATTTTGCACCCACAAACCAAACACAATGGCTGAGGCTGATTTTCATCTCCAGTCCACGTGAAACCATAACTTAAATAACTTTTGTCATATTTGCGATTTGGTCTGCTCTTTTTTTTCTTAGCTGGAGGTTTTATGCCACTTAGAGTAGCTTCATTAACAGAAGAAAGTTCTTCACTGGTACGTTTCTTGCTTAGAAATCTATCCATTGTATGGGCAATTCAATTTTTTTTATAATAGATAAGAAATTAAAAAAACACTATATTTCACTGAGTGTATCGAACGAGAGCTGTAAAAAATAGTACATTTTTAACTGGAAGGCAAATTCATTAAAGTCTTAACTGACTTGGATACAATATTCATGATGTCTAAAGTATATCAAAGTCATATGATTTTTTAAAAATATAATCAGATAAAGATTAAATTTTCTGTGATCAAAAGCGCACCTGGCCACCTTCCAGGGCGCACCAGTGTGCTCTTGCACACCATTTGAGAACCACTGTTCTAGGCCATGATTAATGCATATAAACTTTGAACAGTTTCGATTTCGAATTAGCAAGCTAGTGATTGGTTACTAAACCCGGCGACTGTCGAGTTATTCTGAAAACTTTAAAAATAGTAAATTCAGATTTCCTGCATGGCACTCAGCAATAAGATTGATGAGAAGTTTGAAATGTAAAACCCGAGTTTTTTTTGAGGGATGCTCCTGCCAATGTAAACTACACTATAGAGACGTGGTAGGTGGAAGAGCTGATTTAGAAATTAATTTAAATCGGAGACCTAAAGGGAATTTATAAAAAACGATTGGCTAATAATTTTCAGAATGTGACATACAAACTGTACAACATAAATTACATTTATGTTGTACAGTTTGTATGTCACATTATTAACATCTACCGTGTTCTGAAGAAGCTCCCCGGTAACTAAGGGGAGCGAAACGTTAAATTTGATTAGAAAATTTGTCGAAAGAACAAAGTGATCTGATTGAAAAATCGTTACACTCGACATACGAGGAATGCTTGCTATATTTCACTTTTCTTGACCGAGAAAAGCGATTTTTTGCTTAAAGAAAAGCCAGTTCCCGACTAACCGACTTCAATCAATTTCACTTCTTTAGCATCTCACATGACATCATAATTAACAATTAATTGTAAAATTTGTTTTCTTAATTTACTCAAGAAGTGCTCAACGTAGAAACGCGAATAAACGGTTTTTTGAGAGGTATAAAGAAGCTGCTTTTGATAAAATAGACTTTACAGCAATTTGTGGTCAATTGATAGTGCAACAGCAGATTCTTTTTTGAACATTTTAAGTCTTCCAAACATGCTTTTTCTCTTTTTTCTGCTCGCTTTAAACTCGGACTGTGATGTCATAAAGGGTCTGATACGATCAACGCAGTGTACCATTAGATCACATAAAGTTTGAGCCCCTTGCTATTCGAAATTCACCAGGTCATCAATTTGGCGGCATCACTGATCAATTATTGCGGCTCGGCATAATCAAACAATAAAGCGACGCATTAAAATGGTTTCTGAGGCAAGCTTAGGTACTAGAGACGTAATGGTTTGGTTGTACAAAAAGCGCGACCACACAAATTGATGTCTGCAATCAGCACCAAATGACAATTCCCATTTGATTGATGACGTTGGTTGTGCTAGCTAATATTCAAATGCGTTCGTATGGTGAAATTAGGCTACAAAGACAACTTCTTTTAAATTAAATCATAAATTTATTCAGTTGCGCAGACAATTATGCAAGTTACTACTCACACATTCATGACAGTTAGCAATCTCTTTTTATTAAAACTTGTAAGGATTATCGCTTTTGTGTAAGTCAATTTTAAGATTTAGTGCCCGCAATAACACTACTTTACAAGCCACAACACTACAACACTCGTATTAAATTTTTTTGCAGTTATCAATTTGCATTTTATAGTTTGCTGTGTTTCTGGAACAGTACCTTTGCATTTGGCCAATCAAATGCATTCAAACAAGCAACTGTAAAAAGTTAATCATAGTGAATTAACAAAAAATAGAATAAAAATAGATTTTTGACCATACCCTTTTTCTGGTACACGATGGAAAAACTTTTCTCTTACAAAAGATATGAATATGATCTTTCTGCAAGTTTAAATAAAAAAACAACTTTTTAGCTCAAGTGTTAAAGAAGTGACGAGCAATTTTAAATGCAGGGTGGATTTTCCACTAAATTGAGAAGTAGCACTGGGGTCATTTGGGGCTTCTCTAAAACAACTGATGAAAACTTTTTTGGAATGATTTGTCAAATTTTCACATCCTCAAGTGAATATTTTCACAAAAATTTTTTTTTCATCCGTCTCCACTCATGAGAGGCTGGAGGAGAAAAATTTGCATGTTTTTTTTTCAAAAAATTTTTGGGTTTTTATTTGAATGGAAGCTCCTGTGTCCGTGCGCTACCACCACTTGCTCCCTGCTACTCCTTTGATCACACACCATGAGTATAATTTTCCAGTCACAATTACTGGTAACCCCAAACCTTCACAGCAGTCCTTTTAAAGTAGCCACGGGGTCCAAACGCAAAAATGTGACGTCATCGTTAAAGGACCACTTGCGGCAAAAAAGCAGGTGGACTGACAAGCTTGGTGAGATCAAATACCGATATATTTTTAAAAGATTGTTAGGAAGTGTGTCCTAGAAGTTTATGTGATTCTTTAGTGAGATAATAATTTGAAAATTTTTAGAGGCAGCAGATTTTCTACCGGTTTTCTCAACTTCTGTTAAACCGAACTAACGCGCTAGTTCGGTTTATCGGAAGCCTTAATCAAGCAAAGTTGCTAATATCGCAATTTAACTTATCGTAATGTTAACCCACGAAATCTTACCTCGGCATCTCCTCCTCATTTCGGTGGCGTTGACACCAACAAGCATCAGCAATAAAAGCAACCAAGCAAGCACACATTGCATTTTTACGGTGTTACAGAACGTTTAGTTCTTAACAAACAACGTCAAAGTTTTAAACAAGCATTGCTGGGATGATCTGGTAAGCTTCAAACAAAAAATAAATTGCCAGGTCCTTCATATCCCCATTGCTAAACTAGTTCCATTCCCGAAAAAAATTGCTACAGTTTGCAAAGTCACTGGATCAAGTTAGCGGGCTCCCGGATCTTCGACTAGAGCATGTTAGAGCTCCGGCTAAAAGCTCAGATGTCAGTGTATTTAACTACATGTTTATAATATCACCCGAATCAATTGAAAAAGTTGTAGCTGAAAGTGATTTTGAACAGATTCAACCAAAGCATGGGAAGGATGTCTCGAAACACCCTCGCTATGCAGCCTCGCTCGCGAAGATATTGAACAACATAAGGGAAAAAACCTGCTCTTGAAGCTTCCAAAACCCCTTATTAATATTATTTTTAATGCTACTCACACAGCAATAATTTTTATAAATACATCAACCGAACTAAATGACGTTGCTAAAAAAATCATTAAGTTTTACTTGATTAAAATAACCATAAGCTAGTTTAAAACTAACCATAAGTTGATTTTTACTAGGGATAATCTCAAATTTTGAGCACGGAAGTATTTTCCGATCCAAGGCTTTTATATTTATTAATCAAAATCAGCACAGTCATCTGTGTGCCTTTGTGGAGTAGTGGTCAAGTTGTTGCTTTCGACAAAAATATTCGGTTGCCAAAGCCTGGAATCACAGCTCATGACTACTGATTTGGATTGTGCGGTCGAATCAGACCAATAGCCATTTTATGCTGATGCTTCCTCATTACTGCATCAAAAGAAGCTCTCTCTATCTTATAACCTCAATTTCAAAAAACGATCTCAACTACAACAGCTAGGTGTGGAAATTTCTTGCAGTACTCATCCCTAGCTCGAGCCCTCTAAAAAGCAACTTTCTGCAGTCTGATAAAATGTACCGTAGCCCCTGATTTATTTCCTTCCCAAATTCTTGCTCTCCTTTGATTGTTCTCTTCTCTGGTTTGTCACCTTTCTTCTGATTTTGGGCATCTGGTTCTTCTTATTCTTGAAGTTAAATTAAGCTTATCATAGCAATCTTGCTGTCACTCCTTCACACTGTTGTTAAAAGTTCAATTGGCCTGAACGGAGCTGCAAGGACTGAAGATGCCTCAGACATATAGAATGTGATCTGCAATCTAAACTGCTGTGCACATGCATGGTGCTGATGATTTTAGCTCCACCTATGCAATATGATTACCAAACCAACCCTCTCAGGTTCTGAATCGACTTAAAGTTGCCCACAATTCCCGAGGAAAGTCCACGCGATGCAATGATGTTTGCGTATACTATTGGTTGAGTAGATAATTACTACGATTAATGATAATGACTAATGACTAGATAATGACTATAAAGCCAGTATCATCGCTGAGGAGCAGATCCCGGATCTGCTTCCGCGTTTTTTGTTCTCAAAAAAGCTTCAACTATTGAGGGTGCCAAAATAGAAGGTGAAACGGGGTGCCCGCGTCGCAGAGCCTCTGGTGTAAGACCTTTCTGATCAGATAGTTGAGATAAGTTTTGTAAAACTGAATAAACTTGGGCCATTTGTAATGCACCAGGGATCATTCAACATTTCTCTCATTATCAGCAGCCACTCCTTGTTATTAACTTTGACATTTCAACTGGTCCGTGCATTTTGTGTCCGATATGCCAATAGAAAACATTTTCTTGTTTTTGTGTAAACTACTACTATGGTTGTGGAGCTTGAATTTGGACAATTCTAACTACTGTCAGTGCGATACGCGTTAAAAAAAATAATTAACGCCGTCAGCATTATCGCAAACTGCTGAAAAGATAACGCTGTTATTTATTCCGTAACATGTCATACTTACACAAATCAATCATTGTAGCTGACAACAAAAAATATTTAAGTTTTGTTTCTATTGAACCATTGCATTTTGTTCAGTGGCATATTTAAGGGAGTTGGATAAAGGGCAATGCCCTCCAAACGGTATGACAATGGTCTTTAGAACAAAGAATACACGTATTACAAGGGGAAAGCCATATGACAAGAGAATGTCAATACAGCAGGGGTGGGCAAACTGCGGCCCGCGGGCCGCATGTGGCCCTCGACGAACTTTTGTGCGGCCCGAGAAAGTCTCACGTAAATAATTTAAAAAAATTAATTAATGTAGAAGAACGTGATTGGGTGCGTTTTTCTCATTGATAGACTTTGAAAATCAAATGTGCTTGCATTTTTAATTGAATAAAACTACTTTGATTCATTTATCTAATAGTTGTTGGTTTTTAATGTTATATCAAATTTAAAATGCAAGCCAATTAGAATAATATACAAATGGGTTTGTTAAAAAGTGTGGCCCTCAGATAGCTTCCATGACCGCGATGCGGCCCGCAAGCCGAAACAATTGCCCACCCCTGCAATACAGTAACTTTGGAAAAAAAATTAGCTCTTTGCGCTAACACTAGAATTTTGCGAAACAAGTTTTGCCGCAACCACTTTTATTAACTTTTGGAAAATTGCTGACGATAGCGTTAGCAAACAGTTTACGCGGTTACTTCTGCAGTTTGTTTGGCGGCGCTGACTTTATCCAGTTGTGAGAATAATAATAAATGTTAATATTTTTGACATAGTCAGTTCACGTCATCAAGCATATCGTTTTCTTCTTCGTATGAGCAAGATCTTTCATTTTAGGAGAACTTTTCAGATTATGAACTTCTCATTAGCCTATTTTGCTAGTCTTCAGTTAGACTGGCCCACCACGACGGGTAGACTGCTTGGCCTCGACACCTGTCTGCCACATAAAGATGGAGGCATCCCGTTAAGTGTCATCCTCAAGGACACAACAAGCAAGCTTACCGGTTTGTTATCCACACTGTCCCTTTTGTGGTAAGCAGGAAAGCTGTGAATGCCATATTCTAAAGTCTTTTGGTGTGACTTGGGAAATGAACCCCAGGTCTACCGACAGCAAATCGGATGCTCTCACCACTACGCCAACGCGCCGGCCACACAGAACTAATTATACAACAAAAGGAAAGCGAGTTAAAAACACAATGGATGTATGCGCATGGACCCCATTCCCCTTTATCTCAATCTGTTTACTATCCAGCGGCAGGCTTGTTTTACTACTTGGTGGGTGGGCTCTTTTTCGCAATTATGTTTGTGGCCCCCCCACTCCCTGTTTACGTCTTATTTCCTTTGTTTCCTTCTTAACCGAGGCCGGTAAAGGTGCATGTTTTGTTTCAAATATTTGGCTTTCACCTGGGGAGGTCTTTGAAGTTAATTTCAACCAAATAGCGAAAATATTTCTCCGCATACGTTGTGATTTCACAGTTTTTTTATTTTTTATTCAATTTCATAAATTTTATTTTTATTGATTTTTTAAGTCTTTGGCTGTCTTCCATTTGCTCTCTTTACTGCATGGGCATAACCACGGAAGTAAAGAAGCAGTGCCTTCTTCAAAACTTTTCGACTAAATCCGGTTGGCCTATTAAAATATTTTCAAGCAAAGTAACAAAAGCATTTCCTCATATACGGTGCGATTTCACGAAGGAGACTTATTTTATTTCTTACAAACTTTCTCAAGTCCCTCGTTGCGCCTTTTACGTCTTGTTTCTTTCATGGGCAGAGCCAGGAGGGCAAAAAACCATGACCGGCTCCCGCGCTTTTAAGGTATTTCAAGCAAAATAGCAAGCAGTTTTACCTGTATACACAAGCGTCCTGTTTTTTCATTTTCACTAAAGTTTCTCAAGTTCTCGATTTTTCCTTTTCCCCACTATTCCGTGTGTGGTAATGAGAACCACTAAAGGAGCCAGACCTCTTCTCAAATTTCTAGCCCTTGTCCCAGTGAGCTTATTAAGCCATCTTCAAGCAAAACGCCAAAAATATTTCCCCGTTGCTATGCAATTTCACTCAAAGGTTTTGTTTTTTTGATTTCTTTTCAAAATGTAGGTTTCAATAATTTTTTCGTAACGTGTAATCATGAAAGAATAAAGTGATTTAATTCATTTGCCAAAAATTAATAAATTGCTGTTAAAACCGTTTCATTGGCCTTTTGGATGCAAAATTATCGGGTTTGAAAACAGAAAATTTGTAATAGAATTTGCTCCTTTCCGAAAAACATTTCTTCCAACTACGTGCCATTGGATCCCAGTGCGTTTCATTAAAATTTTGGCTGACGTTACCACGCAAAGAGTGCGCGGTAAAATCAAATCACTCAATCTTAATCAAATCCTGTTTCTTAAATTTTCTAACTATATTTTGTGCCATGAAGTCAACATTCAGCTTTCGTCTTCTGTTTTCAACAAAGCCTTCTATATACCATTTCAATAATAAAAGTCCTTGTCTGTCTTGTTAAACGAAATTTACGCCTGCTTGCTATTCAGCTTCTGCTAACCAGGATCAAGTATTTGATAAAATCATACCATCACTATGAGGTCACCATGAATTATGACAAAATCATCGATTTGATTGTCTTTGCAAACTGCAGGCAGTGACACTGCTCCTGTCTGCAGTTTGCTAGGTGCATCGCTAGCCTTTTGCATTACTATGATTGTCTTTGTTTCACCATGTCATACACCGCCAACATGCTTAACATCACAATACCACAAAGAAGCGCAGGTGATTATGTAGGACGGCGATGCACAAATGGTGGCCAGCGTAAGAACTTTTGCACCTCGCGACTAATCGCGTGACAATTGTCTGCAGCAAAGGTCGATTTCAGAACGCTGATTTTGCCTATTTAGATATGGTATCCATAACTTAGACCAGTTAGATCCCCAAAAATTAGATCATTTGTGGCCTTCCAGGACTTCGCATTTGTGTAATGTGACGAACCGTAAAAACTTTACTCACCTTTGATGTTAGACATAGCCTTGATAGCATCGAGGAACACGAAGGTTTCTTTGTTAAAGTTGCTTTCAGATGGTTCAAAAATTCAGTAAAGCAGCAGTGTGAAGATGACGCCTAAATGCAAAAATTAAAATAAGTCTACGCGTACACAAAACCCACGCATATCCCAACCGACCATAACAGGACAAGCAACCGGTATGATGGCGGATATATGTCAAGGCTGTATCGACGGCACTTACGCCGACGCCACCAGCCTAAGCAAACACCATGCTTGCATGCTCAAGATAATTGCATACATGAATTCAAAACGACAGAATCGCATTTCAAAACATCACAAATCATAAAGAAATATACAAGCAGTTATCCAAAACATAAGAAAAAATGAAAACAGAAAAATATTTATTACGGCGAAAAGTTATTTGAAGAGAGAAGCACAAACTTTTAGTATTTGTCAATTAACCAATTTTCAAGAGGTTTTATGAAGATAACCCACTGCATGCTTTAAGTTCTACATTCGTTTTCTGACTAATTTTGGTGCTGCAAATGATTATTTGATTTTGGGACGTTGTTACAGAGGGTCTTGTTCGAAAATAAAGGAAATCATGAAGTAACATTCGGTCATAATTATGGATTTGTTGAATTTGAATGAACTGTGATCGAAAGGAAAATGGAAGCTTGTTGTTAATCAGTCTATACATGAATTTTGCCATATCTAGAGTGTAAATGTCAACAACTTTCAGAAGAATTAGTTTTTTCGTTTTTCCGTGACGTGGCTGTGTATTTTGCGAGTTATTGTTTGTATGGTATTATCTTGTCTGACCATAATTTTGCGAAAGTATGTATCTGCGGCATTTCCCCCAACTGATGCAATATTGCAAATGGCCGTATCGTAGTCTGTAGTAGAGCATGCAAAACATTGGTTTTGTCGTTGACATAATTACGCAGTCGGTATAAAATACATGACGTATGGCTAATTGCATTGAGATATATTTTAAATGGTTGATGAGTTTAGCTTTTCAGCGAAGATTGCGCCATGGTATTTAATGGCAAGAACTCGGTTGATAGGATTGTGATCATGGACAACTTGAAAATCAACATATATTGCTTTTTTTGGAATTTTAATGATTACGATGTTGTTTGTTTTCATATAGTTTGAAGTTAGTTTGTTTAGCCAAAGCCAATGATCACTTTTGCCCGATTCGTAACAAGTCTTTTCTTTAAGTGACCTTAAGCGTTTTTTCGACAGATTGTCGTCAGCCATCGTATAGTTTCAAAGAGAAAATATTTTAGGAAGCAATCAATAAAACATCAAAAAGATGAGTGGGCCAGAAAATGAACCTTGAGGAACCCTAAAAGAAGCACGTCGAGGAGCCGATATCGCACCTCCTATTTTAGAGTACTGATATCGATCAGCTACGAAATAATTTTAAAGCGGTTCGTCAAATACCAAACTCACTTTCCATTTTAGACATCAGTAATTTATCATTTACTGAATCAAAAGCTTTAGATAGATCCAAGAATAAACAACACCTTCCTAAACTTTGATCAACGTTTTATGACAGTTTATTGTAGATTTTACTCATGGTCAATACGATGAAAGAATTTCTTCTGAGAACCAATTGATTTTCGTCTAACAAGTTGTATTTTTCAAGGTAAGTGTTTCATCGGTTATACAATATTTTTTCAAAAATTTTATTAACATTGGTGAGCAGCGATATAGGGCAATAGTTGGCAGTAAGTCCACAACTGCTTTTTTAAATATTGGCACAATTTCTGATGCCTTTATATTGTGATTATAAACACTCCCAAGCAAACAAATGTTGAACAACTTACTTCGGTGTTCAGAGATTATTACTTTAGCATCCTTAATACAGTGTACTCGTAAATTTGGCTTCAAAATCATAAGATCGATCAGTCATATTTTGAATTCATTTGTTTAATTGTGTTACCCTCTTCTTCTAAAGAAATAGGTGAAAGACAAATAAAATTGCAAAGACTTCCAGCTACTGGAGTTGAAGTATATTGGTCTATATTTTATGGAAAGATAGGTTCCATCATGTTTTGGCCAATTTCAACTAAATACCGTAGTTGTTAAGCGTATCAGCCATATCTTGTTGTGATGTGATTGTCTCGATTTTGCTAATTTTTAGTTTTGACAAAAATGATTGGTGGTGAGTTTTTGTTGATATTTGTTGGGTTGGATATGATTTTACAGATTTTTCCAAAATTGTCTTTGTCCTCTGAAAGTTTGGTAATAATTATGTTTGGCTAGTTCAATTGTTCAGTTTAAAGTGTTTCGGTAAATTTAAGATTGATTTTAAGATGTTATGTCTGTACCAGAGCTTTTTTACACTTTTTTTTATTGATTTGAGATTACCTGTTGTCAGCTAAGGTTTGGACAAGAGTTTTTTGTTTTCTCGAAGTCGGTTGTAACCGAGTGGCTCTTCCTACTGCTTCAGTAAACTGTTTGGAATATTCACGAAACTTATCGTTTGTCGGTTTCGCAAATCGTCAGTTCATAGATAGCTCGAAATTTATTGTCAAGTTGTTTAAGAAATGTTTCCTGCTTAAAATCTTTCATTTTACGTTTTATAATTACCCGGCGAGTTAATTTTTAGACTTGATGTTTGAAGTCATTATAAACGTTGGTGAATCATGCGAAAGATTATTCATTAAATACGCCTTTCGACATCACATTTTTTATTTCAGAAGGGCACATGTGGTATAAGATGATGAGCGTTAAAGCGTTTGGTATAAAAAAAAGGAGGCTTGAAAAATAAATCGCTTCGTGGATTGCCAATAAATCTTTAAAAGTTGCACACTATTTTCATCAAAAGCAGCTTTTTAATAACTACTGAAATATTTTTCAACCGCATATTTGCAGTTAGTATTTTTTGAGCAGAAGAGAAAGCATATTTCGAAATTAGATGTATGTTAAGACGTCATTTTGATTCCTACAGAGCAGGGATGCACAATCTTTCCAGTCTTGAAGGCCGTATTGCATACTTTATTTCAATTTACGGCCGTCAGTGAATCAAATTAAGAATTTCTTTTGGTCATGTGATAGTGAAGACCTTTTCACAACTGGGATATCAAAATTTTGAATGTAAACTTTTCTGATACCAAGCAAAATGTTTGTTCAAATTAAATTTTCTTTCCATTGCTGTAAAATTAAAGATCCTCTTCGGAGGGAGGAGTAACTTTAAAATAATATCTGCAAGATCGCACAACCTATCCCCCAAGGCCGGAGATTGTGCATCCCTGCACATATAGTTTTTACACTTTGATTAGCCCAAAATTGGCTTTCGTTTCAACTAAAATGGAGGTTCCTTCGTTAAAAGATGCGATTCAAAAACTTGTGTTTAATTATGACGTCGCCAACCCCCTTCACTTATCCCAAGGCAGTGATCAATCGTGCCAATTGTACGCCCAGTAGCTTCGGAGGACTTAAAGCGAACGCTGGTACAAGCGCTCGTACTGAAAAGAACTCCGCTTTATATTTTAAATTAACTGATACGACCCAATTCATTGTTGTGGAGCCATTGCTTTTTTAATATTTTTAGCTGCATTTCAATCAAAAAATATTATTTCTTGCATTTCCATCTCAAGATCATTTCTCATCTTTTCTCGACTGGACTAATTCAAATCAAGCTCTCATTTTGATTGGCTCAATTCGATTTCAGTTTTTCAAGGAATTGTAGCACGTAATCTTGCCAATCGTTTGATTTGATAATTGTATTTTTTGCAGTGCCGTCAATTTTCATTTACTTTGATCAAAATATTGGTGCTGATTTTTTTCAAAATGTTTAAGCCAGCAACACATAGCTTACCGAAAACCAAATATTTTATGGATCCAATTAGATATTTGTAGTAAGAAATTACTGTTTGGTAACTCAGTTTACGAAAAAAGTCTTAGAATAGGATTGTATTCTTACGTAGAATTCGCGAGCCTAATACCACGCAGATGCATGCTTTGCTAGCATAACAAACACTATTGGGCTGGGCCAGGTGGCAGTGTTCGATGGTTAGCATGCGCAGTTACTGGCGTGCTAGTGAATGGGGTCAAGCAATGTGGTCCTTTAATTGGAAAGAAAAGTTTGGTAAAAAAAGCTAAACGTGTTTGAGGGAATATGTTCTCCTAAACTGCAATTTATTACTCCATTGCAAGATTTGCGAACTGGTCTGAATTTCTGATGCACTCATCCCAAGTAAAATATTAAACCACGGACACCATAAAAAATGATCTTCCTCAAAAAAGGCTTTAACACAGGTTGATATCCCAAAAAATCATCAAGAATGTAAGCTTGCGACGATTATACTATCCAAGAAAGACCTGCCAATGAGTCGCGACACCCATTTGAGAATCTGCGCTTTATCGTAGTTGCTGATATCTTGATTATGGCATTGCTGCTAAGCTGCTTTTGTTTTGAAAACAGTGTAATCGAATTGAAAAGAGTTGGTTTGCAATTTTTTTTGTAAACTGATCAATATTGCCCCAAGGAACAGTCAGAAAACTACCGCCGAGTTGCAGGCGGAGATTGTGATGCTAGAAGCCGAGTTGCTCATTTTGCAACTGTACTTGGAAACAGGCGAGCCATGTGCGATTTACTTAAATGCTTTTCTTCAACTTTGAGATTGTTTGCTTATACAATTTGATGTCTGGTCTCCATTAATCATCTTGCTCTCTTTGATTGCTTTGTTTATTTTGAGGGTTTGTGAGCACGTGATGTGAGGGTACCAAAAATAACATGAATCAATAAAATCTGGTGCAATATGGCTGTCTGAACAATATTAGAATTTTTTGAGAAAGCAAAGGCATCTTTTATAGAAAAACCCCGCCACTTAACCCTAACCCTAACCCTAATCTTAACCCCAGCCCTAACCTTCTTCGTCAACCATGGAACGATGAGTGCTGCAGTACTTAAAACATGATGGGGGTGTTTTTCTAAAATCTCACATTTTTGCATTAGTGGTGGGGGCTTTCTACAAAAGATCCGAGCCAGGCACTTGAAACCATGTATGAAAGTTACCTATCCGGAGGTGAGAAACAACAATTTAAAAGAAATCGGTTTTTAAAAGTAATGTCTGGTCAGGTGTTGGCAAAACCCTGAGAGAGGATAACTTTACACATTTTAAAAGCATTACGTCCCCCATTCTTTATAAACACAGCATTGCTTTGCACTAACAGTCATACATAGACTTACTTTTTGCAAAGTCAATGTCATAGTTCGAAAGAGGGTTTGAACTCGCAACCACCAGCACAAAAAAGGCTCTTTTCAAGTTGCAAAGAGCTTGTGAGTGAACAGGTTTCACAAAATGTTAAGTTTGACGTGCCAGGAAAACTCGAAGCCACTAAGATTGAGAGTTACCCTAGCTAGCATTGAAATATGGGACCCATATCTTTTTTAGATGGGCTTCTATACGTGCCCCATACAAGCTGTCCACCTGGGCTCAATATCAACTTGTCCGTCCAGAAAACATAGGCCTTATATAGGAAACCACTCTACTGTAAGGGTTGTCTATCTTGTTTTCATGTAGATCCCATCTAAACAGACCATTATGAAATTGGGCTTTCCCATACGAATTTAAAATTACTCTATAACAACTTATGTGAATATGCACATGTACAATTTCACCCATACTTATAGTGATTTCGCAACTGAATTTAAACAATGAGATCTTTCTTTTTCGGTTTGTCCATCAGTAATCGTCAAGAAGTTCGCGACAAGGCGACAAGGTGACAAATCTTACCGACGTAATCTTTCACCTCAATATCAACGACCTGCTGTTTAAAGTCTGTCTTCCATATAAACGATGCCAACACTGATCAGCTCATGCGAGAGTTGAACCAGCGATTGTTCAGTTGTGTTCAAATTATAAAACGGAATTTCACTTTATTGGTGGCAGAAAGCGTTTGGCAGTTCAAAGGTTATTTATGGCGAAAAGTTCATTCTCAATCAGTCGCGCTGGTGAAATTCGCGTCAACCGTAAATGTGGCGCGGTGGACTGAGCGACAGATTTGTAGTCTGACCACTGACAGCGTCTCATTGTATGCGGAAAGAAGGATGGAATCGAGGTTAGCATTCACTCTCACTACTGTGTGCATTGAATGCAACGACATTCAAAGGATCGGTGCGATGGCGTAGTGGTTAGAGTGTCCGATTAGCAGTCGGTAGACCTGGGGTTTATTTCCTAAGTCGAGTCATACCAACAGACATTTAAAAGTGTTATTCACAGCTTCTCCTGCTCGGCGCTCAGCATAAAAAAGGATAGTGTGGAGAACAAGCCGGAAAGCTTGCTGTTGTGACCTTGGGCAAGGCATTGGACGGGATGCCCCCATCTTTATGTGGCAGACAGGTGGCGTACCCGTACTTCACCAGGTTAAAATTATGAAGTTGCTCACCCGGCATGTTGTAAGAGGCGACTCTTGGGTACCCATCAATGGCAGTGGGCCTTGTTGGTGGTGGGGCTACCAGTTCGAAATAAGCTGCCATCTTTCTCTAAGCTAATTCAATTAAGTTGACGGCGTGAACCTGGATTGCCGTTCATGCCATACCTCCATGCCGAGGAAGAGGAAGGGTAATCACAACAACAATAGCAACAGATGCATAGGTGATTGCTAATACGAAAACTACAAGCACATTTTGCAGGCTCCACAGCTCTCCGTTCGTTTTCCATTAGATAAGTTCACGTTCTTATTTCAACTTCACTTTCCTGACAAACAAAAGTTTTGAATTTACAACAGTGCAGAAACCATGAGAGCATTGATCTCGCAATCTGATGTTTTCAAGCCAACTTCTCTCCAACTAGGCTGCTATGGTGGGATTAACCTTGAGGTAGCGAAGATTTCATTTACCGGTAGGTCATCTGATTGACTGTGTATTGTCAAGGAGAAAGAATCAGGAACGGAACAGGAACAATGTACAAACGTCAGTAAAAGGCGATTCACATGAGACTAATTTAGAAGAAAACTTTAATTTGCCGTTTGGTGTTGCAAAATGCCGAAGTAAAAATTTTGTTTGGTTAATTGACAATGTGTTGACAGATATAGATAAGTTTGTTTTGTTGTTGCCATTAATTGGAACGCGGAGTAGATACAAGGATTTAATAAAATCTTGTCAGTAGTTTCAAATTAATGATAAATAATCAGATAGCCGTAAGTTCTATTCCTTTGTTGGCAAGAAATTACAGTATACTAATATCAAGGCGTCCTTTTCACGTTCCTTATGTGCATGCACATCAACTTTAGTCAAAGGTTGAGTTGCCATCATCGATTTCGTAGAAAGCTTGAAACGCACGCAGCAGCTTGTCAAGAGGCAGCCGTTCAAAGTTAGTGAGTTGTGAGGTTGCCAGATGTGCTTGAAATTTAATTTTAGTGCTACGTTCATTTCTTGGCTAATTTCTTAGCCTTAGGCCTCTTTAGTTATGTGTAAAGGAAATGATCACAATTTATCCGTATGGCATGTTTTGTATCAAAAGAAATATTTATTTGATCTACTGTAGGTTTTACTACCCCCTATATTGATTGATTCTGAGAATGGGGTTCGAACCCACATTCATTCTAACAACTGACAAATGTCTTTGGCTTTCACTTAGTTTTTACCGGAGTAAGAGCCTTGGTCAATTCACCCTCGCCAGCTCAATGCTGTTTGTCGCTATTTCTGGTGGTTTAATTACTTTTGAATTTGTATAACTAGTCTTATCGTTAGACCGACTGATTCAGTGACTATTTGTAGCCTGGGCTCAATATAGCGCGATGTTTCCCAAACTTCTTTATTGCATTCCTCATGTACGCGTTTGTAGATCCCTTTATTCTTTCCTAATTGAAATAAAATGAAACACAAGGACTTGTTTTTCACATATTGCGCTACCGGTACTTAGTTAATATTGTGCCAATCCAATATACCTTGGTGTGATGCTGGATTGCAGTCTGTTTGGCAAACATGTCATTTGAACAACAAAGCAAAGATTGTCTCTACTTACATTTACAACCCTCGTCTTTGGCTACGTAACTGCGAAACAGCCTGCACAGTTTAGGAAAGATCTTGCCGAGCTCGAAACTCTACTCAGCTCTTAACAATCCTGAAGCCTCATAATTGGCTGCCTCGAGCGTTTACTAATATGAAGGTCATTGGGAAAGTTGACTGTTGCGTGGAATGTCGGAGGAAATCTAGCGATGACGGACATCTTTTTATGGACGAGCTTCAGTGATGCAACAACTAAAATCGAAGAAGCGTTTCTCAGACACCCCACCGCCGTGGGTAAATACCCTCCAAACAAATAATAAAGTTTTGAAGCGAAGCCCTCGAGAAAGATCTCCTTGCCATAACATAAGAATGGTGACATCCCTCCATCTAAATTCCCCTCCAGGCCATGATGCAATTGGGAAAAATGAAAATGCGTAAATCGTCACTGCAGCCAGTAGGACGCAACAAGTTAGCAATGCAACAGCGAGGCTCCACAATCACCTGCATGTAAGACACTTCATGTTCTCACCTGCCCGGTATGTCAAAATATCCAGAACAAATTGCTTAATGGACGGGATAGCGTGGTGAATGTGTGCGCGCGTTAGTAGAAGGAAGAAGCGCCTTTTTAAAAATGCATTTTTGAAGTTTTTTTTAATTTTGAAAACTATAGAAAATTCTGCAAACTTTCATGTCACGGTTTTAGTGAGGGCCGCCTATGGTGGGTGCTTCCTTTGCAACTTTATAAGATAAAAACCTTTTTGGGGGAATCATCTTGCATCGAGTGTTCATTTGTTCCTATTTTTGAGATGTCCTTCTTTTTGAAGGTGCGCTTGTGATGAAGACTTTTATAATAATTTCAAGCAAATGCTTCGATATCAAATAAAAGCGTAAGAGAAAAAATTAAAATAGCCCCTTTTTGCCAAGCTTGGCCCTACCTTCGAATCTTTTAGCGCCTATGTGTGAGTGAATACATTTTTGGAATCAATTTACCAAACAATTAAGCAATGCAAATGCGTGGAATAATCTTGAAATACAAATGTTCTGACAAATGAAATAAGCTATAATAACAAGGATGCCTTAACTTGTAAATCTTGAAATGACAGAAGTCCTCCCCTGAAAGTGAAAATTCCACCTTGGGAAAGAATTCCTCCCCGGTCGAAAACCACTGCTGCAGCGCAATGCTTTGTTAATTCTTAATAAGTTCTTTATGAAATTTTTTAAAAAGTTGATGAATAATCTTCGATTGGTTAGTTGAGATGTAAGTTCGGATCTTACTACAGTCAGATTTTGACAAATTAATGCTGGAAGTTGTAGAATTTAAAATCAGACCCAATAATTTTGACGTAATAAATTAGTACATAATTTAATAATTGATTCAATTATTGATTTGAATAGATTCAGCTAGCTAGGCGCTAAAATATAGCTTCAGCTGGTTCAAAAAATTACAGTCAATAAATGAGTTGCGATATCAAAAAATTTTGCTGTATTGAGCCTATTTTGATGATCAATGAAAGAAAAACTCTAAAAAGTTGTTGAATTTCTTAGAAGGTATAGTTCTCTGAAAAATGAGCAATTAGCTAGTTGCTACGTAGTGCAGGGGATCTGCAAGAGTTTTTGGACTGGGATTGCAAAGAAAGCAAAAACTTACTGAAAGAAGTCCATCATCCCATTTTAAATATGCCCTAAAAATATAGAAAGCTCATTTATGGATTCCGTTTCTTGTGTAGGCCAGTGATGCGGAATATAAGGAGATCCTGGTTATAAGTTAGTGCGCTCACAATGTTAAAGAAAACATGGCGGTGAAAGCCATTTCTACAAGAATATGAAACCAGTTAAAAACCATAATTTTGTCGAAAAAATTGTTTTTTCAGTGACAGCATTTTCAGTGTGGTTTTACAAAATAAGGAATTTCTAGTTGATAAGCTTATCCAATGTTTAGTGAACAGGTGAAACTATGTTGGGGGATTACAATTTAAAAATGTGCTGTAATGATAGCGGCTTATGACCAAATGATTCAAAATATTAAAATTCCTATTGTGCCGATATATAAGACAACAAAAAGTAAAATATAAAAGCAGTCGCTTTGTTGAGGTTGTTGTTTACTTGCTGTTATGTTTGTTTACTTTCTGTTACTTGCTTGCATAAATGCACATTCATGTAGAGCAACTTTCCTCACGATGTTAGAAAACCGGGTGATGGCGCTTGAGACACAAATCGACGAACTTCTTGCTCGGGTCGGCAACGACACGAATCGTGAGTTCATTGTGACGTAGATGTGGCTTTGTCTAACCGTCAGCTGGCAACGCAGAACACAAGTTGTTGTACTTTATTTGGGAGAAAGAGAAGCAGTTGTAGTAATTGGGTTTAGTTGGGCTTTCAAAAAGAAAACCCAACGTAAGGAAAAATCCCAAGCTACTGCCTGATTCAATCCCACGAAAGATATTGTGGGAAGGCGGGATGCCCACGAGTTGTGGTGTGATGATCTGCGGGCCGTTTATATGGTAGAGTTGATCGAATCATTAAGCGTTCACATCTTAAAATATCTACGTGATACTGCCGTTGAGATAAAAACATTTCACCGTTTTCCTTCCTTGGTAGATTTTATCTAACAACAAATTTTGATGGACTTACCAAAATAAGTTAGTGTTGGGATTTGGAAACTCCGAAGTAGGCTTGAACAATTGTTCTGTGCATATTTCCACTGTCTCTGTTATGAGAGTCTAGAGAATGAGATGCAATAAAAAAGTAGACGAAAGTAACGATGTTGGAAGTTGGATTTTACTTTGCTCGATGAAAACATTTGCTTGTATTTTTGAACAGGAAGAAATGGAATTACGTCAAGTGGATGTGACGATTTGTATAGAGCTGGCCACAGGGAAGACGGGGTGTACAATTATATTTTGCAAGGAGAAGAATACAATATATATTGTCAGTTCAATTACGAAGAATCAAGGAGGAACTGGATGGTAGAGCACCGAATGTCTACATTAATAATTATGTGGCATATTCCCGTCTTTTATCAGCTGAGAAAGTGTATACCTTGTTGTTACTCGTGAAGAAATGTTATTGCTACTGTACCATGTTTTTGTAAAATAAGCTAATCTGTTATTGGGCACATAAATGCTTGTCATGCAGTACTAAGCAGGAAATCATAAATGCTACTCTCAAAGACTCAGCAATGGAAATTATAATAGATTTAAAAGGCAATTCCAACCACAGCAATGTAAATTACAGTCGAGATTAAGAAGTAGACCCTGGTAAAATTTTTAAATTAGGCGGTAACATTCAAACTTTAACTGGGAGGAACAACTTGAACAACTTTTTGTACTTCAAATGTCCATCACTCTAAACTACCATCAATGCACAGGTTATCCAGAGACGCTCAGGAGGATTGATCAATTTCTTTCGAGACGCCGATGCCTACGCAAACGGATTTGGTGATAAAGCAAAAGAATTCTGGATGGGTGATTATGTGGTTAAATTTAGCTGAGGGGTCAAAAGCAGAGTAAAGAGCAGGTGCAATGCTTCTTTTATGATATCCGAATTAAGCAGATATACGCAAACAATGTCATTTTGTTAACCTAATGACTATTGCTCTCTAATTGCGATCACCTCCTCTTCATTGTTTGTAAGCATGCAGTGAGAGGTTTTACTTCTCCTTCTGCTCACGAAAAGGTGCTAAATTATAATTCTTTATTTTTTGTCGTGTTTGGAAAAAATAAATCAAAAATTGTTTTATAATGAAAGAACAATCACAATATTTTTAGAGCGACGTGGTGCACCTGTTTATTGTCGTCTTCATATTTATTTATGAGCTACACAAATGCTATTGAAACAATTACTGGTACAAACCTACTTCACGACATTGTACATAAAGAGTTACTAAACTACATTTGTTAGGTCTTCGATTCATTCATCTTCTTACATCAAGTGAAAGGTATATACTCCGAGTGGACTTGGAAAATTTTTCCGGGAATCGAGCCTACGCCGAGTACAAGTAAGTATTTGATGGAGAAGACTCACTGAACAGCGCTCGGTGGCGCTAAACACAGGACAGATATACAAACCTGCTTCAGAGTTTTCTAGTTTCAACATTTTGGAAACAGGACCTGGTTGCACAGAAAAAGAAAATTTATTGCGAAATTTCTATATCAATGGCACAGCAATGCGATCTTTGCAAGATTCGAGTATGCAATCATTGTTGTCACCATGCCAACTGCTCTTGAAACCACTCAAGTCAGTGACAAAGCATGAGTGTGCGGTCCGCACAAGGAGACCACTTGAAGAGGGCGGCAATTTTTGACTGAACGAAACAAAACTTTATTTGTGTCTTAACTAAAGATTCTAGCACAGACATTTACGATTTGCGTGATTGGAAATGGGGCGGCATTTTTATTTCCGCTTAGGTAGGCAATCCCAACGCTATGATACCGGCCCAAGTTTGAATGCTTATGATGTTTTCCGCGTCATATGCAGCGCAATTTTTTCTTCAGAGAATTTTAGGAATTCGTTGATAATTTTTAGTTCTGCTTTGTGAGACCTGCTTCAGCGCATCTGCTATTATTCTCAGAGTATATTACTTTGAAAAAGAGCTGCAACTAAATTTAAAGTTGTTGTAAACGCCTATAGTTAGAACTTATCCCAACCAGAAATTGAGAAGTTATTTCAAACATTGCAGAACATTCTCTGTTGACAATGAAACTACCAGTTGGACTCTGCACATCGGCAACTACAGCGGAAATGCAGGTGACTCATAGGCGGAAAAAGTTGCTGTACCTCTGATTGCATAACACCTCCTTTAAACAATGTACTGCCTTCAGTTCCTCAGCTAGTTGTCAATGTAGTGGTGATTATAAATATAATGCATAATTTTCAATTTCTGTTGGTAAAAATTATTGATTATGAATTCAAAATCTCTCGCAGGAGATTAGTTACTGGGTTTTTCCTTTTGCGCTACTACTTCGTTGTGATTACAGGTAACTCAATGGGAGATTTGGATGGCGCTGAGTTTTCAACTTACGATCAAGACAACGATGATTGGGTCTATAACTGTGCCGACCAGCGGCATGGGGCTTGGTGGTACAAGAGCTGCACATTTGCCAACCTAAACGGAATGTACCTCGAAAATGGGGCCGAAGATTTTCGAGGCGTTTATTGGTTTTATTGGACTCACACAGTGGCGGGGCTAAAAACCGTAGAGATGAAAATAAGACCGATTTGAAATAAAACATTTCACTAACAGAGTTTGTCGTTTCATATTTCATATTTTTTATAAATTTGAAATAAGCATTTTTTACTCACGATATCAAGGCTGGTTTGCCAGATCATTCTAAGGTTTATTTGACGCGATACAGACATTTTATAAATACGTCACGGACAAGACAGTTTTTAGAAAATTTTTTTTAAATTCACTATAATTGCGCCTGCAAAAGGTTTATTGAAACATGGCATTCTTTTTCTTGTCTTGTTAATTCCAACAATAATTCAGATTCTTATAAAGTTTTAGCGATGCAATGAGATCAAAGTAAATACAAAGCAGTTGGACAATACTATTACATTGTAAATAACGCATGGGGTGGAAAAATACACTCCCTACTGTGTATTCGCTCTAAAGGAAGGTTATTTCTACTCAAAATTTATTGGACGTAGTTTGTTTGATACACAAGAAAAATTAATGCTGCCATTTCTCGTAAAAGTTACTTGATTTAGAGTTTGTGGCAAGTTCAAATTTTTTAGTTTAATTTCTTTTTTAAAATAAAAGTTTATCCATTTCAACCAAGAGTACAAAACGGTTCATAGTAATTAATTTACTACCAGAACTATCAAATTTTCTTTTGGTGGAAAACTTTCGGCTGATTAAGAACCAATAATATATACAGTGTAATATAAAAAACGGCTTTTGAAATGCAAGAAAACGATCATCACAATTGCTGAAGTCTAAATAATTTTCCTGCTGTTCCACCGTGACATGGCGCAACTTGACAACTGCAATTCAAAAACCATGAACAGCCTCGATTTCTTTTCGTTTTTGTGGAGCTACTGATCAGCAGACGGGAAGAAGTAATAAATGTTTTACAGTTAACAGTTTAAGGCAAAACTGAATAAAATTGAGCTCAGTTGATCACTTGTTGAACAATAATAAACAGCAACAAAGTCAATATTCTCAAAAACATGATTTTTGTCGTCATAAGGTTTTGCCATGTTACAGCAGTATACCTTTTGAAGTGCCTCCGAATAGGGCAACTAAAAAATTTAATCAAATCATGTTTGCATATAAAGAAGCTTCAGCTTTATATTTGCAAAGAATATCGTTCTAGCTTAATCACTGCCCATAACAAAACCTTTTTTAAACTGTCAAATTTAGTATCATCATTTCGTAGTCGTATGTTGATATTAAAAATTACCATAAGTATGTTTTGCAGCAGATAATCAAAGCATGGATAAGGCCGCAAATGCTGGCAGATTTTGACTTTTTCTGGAAATCGAAGTCTTTTAAAATAAGCATTGAAGACCACTGCACCACACAACAAACATTCAAACAACGAGGGTAGTTACTTAAACTACATCAAGCTCATGAAGTTGAAATGACTGGAAGGCAAGCATTTTTGGCGCGGCATTTGAATAAAGCTTAACTTATGATTTCGCTGCGTGCTCCTGTAACTTTATTAAGTTACAACCGCCTCTCTGGAGGGAGAGCGTTGCTCTGCCCTTGATAGAAATCATTTTTCAATGATAGGGATGACGTCATAAGTTAGAGCTCTTTTATCCTTTGCTCCGTTTATGCACCGGTAAATTGTGACTATATCGTATCCCTCGAATATTTTATGAAAAATTAAAAATTATTTTTAACATCATGATGGCATCTTCAAATTCACTAATACTAAAAGCAATATGTTGATATCTCACGAAAAAGACATAGTTGTGTTGACTACGATGTTATTTCGCTCGGAGGGGCATTGCTTCATCACAATTTCCTGTAAAACTTTGTATTTTATGCACTTTGAATTTTATGCATGTTCAAAAAAGTATTTTCCGAGTACTTTTTGTTACTACAGTAGATACTGTGGTGAACTAAGAAGCAAGCAAAACCGTCGCATTGATTTTATATGGAAGGATCGAGGGGATAAGAGATGTCGTTACATGACAAACTTGTTAATTTTTAAAAAAGAATCAAAATTTTTTAATGGTTTGATTAAACATACTTTTTATTGAATCCGAAAATGAAAGTTTGCTTAAAGACTTTTTAATAATGCGCTACATGACGGGAGGGGGAGTTACGAAAACGTCACATGGGCCTCATGAGGGACGAAGGTGAAAAATTGCGTAACAAAATGTCATATGATTTGTGAATAGCTCCCAATGATATGTAGCTACAAGAGACACAGGATCGATACGACCTTCGTTCGAAGTAAATTCCGTGCAAATCAGTTTAAATTATGTTTCGTTTTAGTTTTCCGATGGTGTGCTTGAGTGCGCTGTCTGCGTGGGCATAATCTTGAATCAATTTTGCTCTTGAGAGGATCGTGGCAACCGCTTCTCTAAAAATTCTTTTCGAATTTCACTTCCATCAGTTTCATCCACCGGTTCAACTGGTTCACTTCCAAGCTTTGACCACACATTGACCTACTACTGGACGGCAAAGTAACCTTTTTAGTTGGTGTGACAAAAAAGAATTTTTGAAGTTAGTTTTTCTTGTGAAATTCTACATGCGTAACCAAACAAATACAGCTAAGACCTTTAAATACGATAAAAGTGCACCAATATTAAAAGATTTTTCAATTTACTTGCTATAAATTTTTTCATTCGTGCAGCTCCTTTAATTTTTATCAAAAATTTTCTTTTGCGACTTAAATTAGAGATTTTTTTCTTCTCTTAGAAATTTAATGGCACCCCTCGAGCATCGCGGTCTGGCCCTGCCTAACTACAGTTGTCATGCTAACAAAACAAGCCTCTGTGGACATTAGGCTTAGAAATTCAATGAATGACAAAGAGTCTTCTGATAAACTGGACAACAAAAAAAATGATTTCTTATTAAATCATTGGTTTTGAAAAATATTGGTTTTTGAACATCTGTTGTTTGCTTAGACATTTTGAAAAAAAATTGGCACAGGAATTTTCATTAAAGTAAAGAAATTTACCCGCTGTGCAAGAGATCTCCTCATCAGATCAAATAATTGGTCAACTCACATGCTACAAATCCTTAAAAAATTATAATTGAAATAAGCTAGCTTTAATGGGAACTTGATTTGATTCAGTCGGTCTAAAAAATAGACGAGAAATGAGGCTTAAATGTAAAAAAAGATATTTTTTTATTAAAATGCGGCAAAAAACAGTGGCTCCATCAGACATTTGATCGAGCCCTATGATATGTTTTTGGATAGACAGAAATCTACTAAAGTTAATGAAATATATTCAAGAAAATTTTTAGTTTCGTAGAGTGGTTGCCTGATACATTTTACGATCGATATTTAGTTAAAACCGTACTAATTTAAGCTTTGGTATTTGCTCAATTAGAACAAACAGAAAGTGTTTTAGGTTATTCGAAACAAAATGTAAGTACCAGATAAGATCTTGAAATTGAAAGCCAGGGGCGGCTGCTGATAAAGTTGAAAAGAGTCAGGAGCATTGCAAATATTTCCTGTTTTCCGCAACTTCTGCTGCAAAATGAACCCCTGCCTTGTGATCAGAGTGGTCTTTCACCACAGGCGCTGCTGCATTTGCGCCCTCATCCGGCTTTTTGAGGAGTTGAAACTTAATTTGAAAAGAAAAGAAATTAGAAACGAGAGCCACGGTGTATCTATCAATGATGATCTTGATTTTAAGAGGAACAGAGGTTGTGCGAAACAGGTAGCATTTGGCATACAACAAGAACGAGATTAACTAAGAAAGAGATAAGCAAAAAAAGCAATCAGCGGCGACGTTAAATTTTATTTGACTACAGAAGTGAGAGATTTTTTTAGAGAGCTGAAGCCGGTGTTGGGCAGCACGAGGTGGTCTGAAACTTTTTAAAATTATTTTAAAACTTTTTTCTAAAGTTGTTAATAACGATTGGCACACCTCTTATAATTATCAGATACGTACAAAATTTACAAGAAGCAACCTTCGTATAAAGTTTTATGTATGCGTATAAGTTAACAATTGAATTCACTTATCGAAAAGCACTGGGAAAGACTAAAAGCGTTTCCGGTGGATTCCACCGAATCCGTGCTTTCGCTTTAATCTATGTTAGATAAACTTGATTTATAATTCTTTTCTTAAAAAGACATTAGGTAAGATTTTCTCTGCCTTTGGGATAGGATGGAGACAAAATGTGATGCAAAACATACAGCTCCGCTAAACAAATTCAATTAAGCAAGTAAAAAATGGATACACTTTCCGAGGTCTAAGCATAGTACTATTTGACATATTCCCCAAGTTGAACCACATGAGAAAAAGTTTTAGTTCCAGCTTTTTCTCAATCAGCTGGTTTATGTAATATTATCAACACGTTGTTGATCGCCGCGACAACTGAGCTTTTGCCCCAGCTTGTTTTGAAAGTTTAGTCGTTGAATCAGGGAGCCGGCCAATGTACAAATATTTTGGGTAATTAATCCAATTTAGCAGTGGTGATTTGTAAGATCTGGCGGTTTTTGTTGAACCTTACCGAATTTGAATCTGGCTGACCATTTATTGTTGTTTGTTAAGAACTAAGTGCTCGGTGGCGGCGTAAAAATGCATTGTGTACTTGCTTGGTTGTTTTTGCTACTGGTGGTGGTTGGTATCAACGCGGCCGGAATGGGACGGAGATGCCGAGGTAAGATTATTTGAGATAACATTACAACCAGCTGAATTATGTAAAAGGCCCCATGGCCGGGCCATTGACGCCTAGCCGATTAAGTTAGGAGATGCAGCTGGAGATCTGCAATTATGAAACTTCCTACCAAGTCTGCTGCCCCCAATATCCAAATATCTATATCCTGTTAAGTTATTGCGCAAGTTCCGGTGGCTGACTTCCTCATAGTCTATAAAAAATGAAGTAGATATTTGATCTTTGCAAGCTTGCCATTCCAACAATTATGCTGTTATGCCCAACACACACGGTATGCAATTTCTATATGCATGCTAACGCCACATTTCTGCAACCGGGGATTACTGCTGCTTTAAAAAAATTATTGTTGAAGAGTGCGATTATTAGAAATTGTGACCAAAAAATTGTACTTATGGTATGTGATCAAGTGATTAGTTGGTAGTAGAGATGTAGGTCTTAAGAACATTTTTTCAAAGTCTTGGTCTCGGGGTTTTATGGTCTTGGTCTTTTTCTTGCGAGTGAGCTCTTGCTCGATGTGCACTCCTTCGCGACTGGGCCACCACGATGGGTAGATTGCTTGGCCCCACCACCTGTTTGCCACATAAAGACGGAGGCATCTCGTTAAGTTCCATGCCCAAGGAAATAACAAGCAAGCTTTCCGGCTTGTTCTCCGCACTATCCTTTTTGCACTGAGCGTCAAGCAGGGAAGCTGTGAATAACATTTTTTAAAGTCTGTTAGTATGACTCGACTTGGAAAAATGAACCTGAGTTCTACCGACTGCGAATCGGACGCTCTAATCAATACACAATGGCGCCGGTTATTTTGGTCTTAATCTTTAAATGTGGTTTTGAAATTTTTCTGATCTTAAGACCACTGTTGTACTTCGAAATGTTTTAAGACCGAATTTATTTCTTTGGTGAATGTGTTGAATTATTCAAGACTAAAAAATTTGCAAAGTATTTACAAAGATCAAAATGGAGGCGCATTTTTGATCAGCAACGAATCCGAAATTCCGAATCTTTGCTTGGCATTTTAAGATGAGGGCTTTTCGCAGTTGTGACTGTACAACCGCGAAGTACATAAGTAGATGAGAAGTTTTTTTGAGTGACATCGTTAAAAAATAGTCAGAAAAAGGTAGCAGCTTTTGACAATTCGTTGGTACGCTGTACCATTCCGAAATATGTGAAAAGTTGAAAGCTTCTTTCGAGTGAGATCGATAGAAGAACATTAACTTGCTCGTCAGCTAATCGTCTATCGAGATGTTTGACGACGTCTGAGCACCGGCGTGATGGTGTAGTGGTTAAAGCTTCCGCTCTGCAGTCGGTAGACCTGGGGTTCATTCCCTAAGTCAAGTCATACCAAAGGACTTTTAAAAATGGTATTCATAGCTTCCCTGTTTGGCGTTTAGCATAAAAAAGGGATAGTGTGGAAGACAAGCCGGCAAGCTTGCTTGTTGTGTCCTTGGCCAAGGCACTTAACGGGACGCCTCCGCCTTTATGTGGCAGACAGGTGGCCTACCCGTACTTCACCGGGTTACAATTGTGAAGTTGCTAACCCAGCATGTCGTAAAAGACGATGACTCTTAGGCACTCACCAGTGGCAGTCCGTCTTGTTGGTGGTGGAACTACCAGTCACTCATGATTGATTTGAAATGGGCTGCCATCTTTCCACTAGCCTAATTTCAATTAGGTTGACGGCATAAACCTGAATTGCCGTTTATGCCGTACCTCCATCCCGAGGAAGAGAAGGGATAACCATAACAGCAACAATGTCTGAGCGAAACAAACAGCTTTTCCGAAGTGTCAAATGGCATCAATGAAACATTATCAAAAGAGCGAATTTTATTTCGCAGCCATTGCGGTTGTGGTCTTTAAAATTGGAGCTCCATACTTGAACAAAAAATCCACGTTTCGAAACTGCGAGCCGTGAAAAAAAATTTAGCGATGTGTGAAACAATTAACAAGTCTCTTACTTCTAATCAATTAAATGTTATCGATTATAGATTGGTTAATATAAACTAGCGTCAGCGCTGGCAGAAATATTTGTCGGCCACAGAGAGACAGACTTTGCACTACCACGTTGTCTATGCCGATATTTCTGAAGCACAACAAAAAGAAAAGTCTAAACCGATTTAATTCCGAATTCTTTTTGTTTGATTACCAAGTTTCAATTTTCGCTGTATTTAATGGTGATAATTTATTTCTGTTCTCAATAGAAAAATGTGTAGAATTGATTTTAAGACGATCTGATATGATCATGACAATTTGGCTTAAAGGGGAAGAATGAAAGTGCAGCAGTTCGGTTTATAGTTCATACCGTAACTGGTTTTTTGCCGAAACAGGTAGTAAATTCATCAGCGCAGTTTGTTACAGTAGATGGAACCATATACAATTATTTTTACCAATAAACGAAGTAAAGGTCTTTTTGCCAAAATGTACTGTATGTTAAATTGTTTATATTCGTCTAAAACAGAATCTGACTGTTCAATAAAAATTTGATATTGCGCTTCGTTTGAGTAAGTTGTTATTAAGATATAAGCTGCCAAATTACAAGCTGTGATGGCAACGTGTTTGAACGCTGTTGATATCATTTTGCACAAAATTAGGTTTCGCCAAACCGGCCACAACATACTTAGTTATTTACACCCGTAGTTTGCTACGGGTTATTCACTTTGTACACCATAGTAAACTAGTAACCATTAACCGTACACACAAAAATATCTTTGATTTTTGGTTTATGCAAAATGATGGTCTTGGTTCTTGCTCATAACTGATCTTGGTCTTGAAAAAAATGAGCATTGCTCTTGGTCTTCCTGCTTGCGTTTTAAACTACGTCACTGATAGACAGTGATAGATGGTAGCGCATGAGCACAGGGGATTCCACTGAATAAAAAAAGAAAAATTCCTAGAAAAGCATCCAGACTCCTTTCTTCCAATCCCTCACGAGTGCTTCTTTTGTAGACACACTCAAATTGTGTTTTTGATGAAACCGCAAGAGCCTAATGTTCCGTGCTTGGCCGCGGTGCTTCTAGTACAAACTCATTGTGCCTCCAGTACTGGTGCAATATCTCCGAAGCAGGTCTGAATACAATTTTCTGTGATCATTGGATACAGATATAATTTTTAGGACCAAAAGAAATCACTTGGACGGTTGTAAATTTTAAATCAATTATCAAATGGACAGAGAGGGAATGTGCCCCTGCCAATGTAGACTACATTGTGGAGACGTGGTAGGTAAACATGTTGATTTGCAAATCGATTGAAAAAGATGTCTAAAAGGAATTTTTTAAAAAATGATAAAAAATCATCACCTATCAGCTGTCAGCCATCTCTGAAAGAAATTGACATGTTCCTTTGCTCCGATGAGGAGTGGCTTTCCTTCGGCACTCCCACTCCCATTTGATTGTGAACTACGTAACTCAAAGTAAGGTCAATTGATCTTTTACCAAATTTATTGAAAATGAGCAGATAAATACTGCAAAAACTATTCAGACAAAAGCAAGCAAGCGACCCAATACATCACAAAGAAGGCTATTAAATGCCATAATTAACTAGAACAGCTTACTCATGACTCAGCCGATACAATTATTGGGTAATATTAATTTGTCCTCTACATTACTCCTATAGCTGAGCGTCATGCAAGATACCTGTATGTGCTTTGTTGAAAATATTTTAAATGAATTGAAAGTTGTTTTTTTCTGCACTCAGTTGCTAACTTACCATAAAGAAAATAAAACTATTCAAAACTTTTATGTTAAGACTTTTATCTTTGCCTTGTCATCAAGATAACCCCTGGATCCGTATTGCCTCATCTGTTTTTGCTTGTTAACGTTTGTTGGTAATCGTTAACATTTATTTTGCTATGCTAAACTTCTCATTTTTCTCTATTTCAACTTATTACTAAGATGCATCTAATCTTTGTTAACTTTGGGTTAATCGGTGTCTTTTTGCCATTTCAGCGGTCATTTTCGAGCTTTTTATGAAGTATTGTTCAAATTTTGATAAAAAAATGCTCTCTCATTCTCACCTGTATTTTTAGTCACAGCATACCTAATTTGGAAAAGAAATGCAACTGGAAGAGCAATGTGAAATGGGTAGAGTACCGCTGTAATGAACTGCAAAGAAAAAACAAAAGAAAGTTCGCCTGCAACGTTGACCTTGATCCAGAAATGTCTGGTGAGTGATTTAACTTCAACATTCGACATCACTTGCTCGAACTGAGCTCAGTTGTTGTTGTTGTTGGTTTACCCCTCCTCTTCCTTGGGATGGAGGTATGGCGCGAACAGCAATCCAAGTTCACGCCATCAGCCTAATTGAATTAGGCCAGGAGAAAAGTGGCAGCCCATTTCGAACCAGTCGTGGATGCAAACTGCCGACTGGTAGCCCCATCACCAACAAGGCGGACTGCCATTGGTGGGTACCCAAAAGTCGCCTCTTCACGACATGCTGGGTGAGCAGTTTCACTATTCTAACCCGATGAAGCGGGAAGAAAACTGAGCTCTCGTAAAACTTAATTGAGATGTAGTTTGAAAAATCTCAGTTGAAAAATGGCAACAATTTTGAATTTCCAATATATGTGGTGGGGACAAAATCAGTATAATCTAGATCTGACAGTTTTAAGAGCAAATCCAACAACGCTTTTATAAATCAAACGGGAGAATTTTAACATAATCAGCTAACCGACGCGATGGCATAGCGGTTTATGCGCCTGTTTTGCAGTCGGTAAACCTTGGGTTCAATTCCCTTGTCGAGTCATACCAAAGCCTTCAAAAATTGGTATCCACAGCTTCCCTGCTTGGCACTCGGCATTTATGGGATGTTGTGGAAAACAAGCGGGCAAGTTCGCTTGTTGTGTTCTTGGACAAGGCATTTGACGAGACGCTCCCGCCTTTATGTGGAAGACAGGTGGCCCAGACACCTCGGAAATGGCAACTCTCAAGCGAGTGCGGACGTCCCGTTCAAAATATAGCAATACAATTCGCTTTCTCGTGGATGGAGGATAAATATAGCAAATAAAAAAAATTAAAAAAAAACGCTGTGATGTTGCTGCTTTCAGCAGCGCCGAGATTGGCCCAATTTAAGACAAAAATCAAAAGTCTCTCAAGCGATTCGTCCAAATCAAAGTCGAGCAAAGCTCAATCCCAGCAAAATTATGTTATTGAATTATGGCCCACGAGCACTACGCCACTGTCTTCTACTGCAGCCAACTCCTTATGTCACTCAAAAAATGCTGGCCCTAATTGTACAGGTACATCGCGCTGATGAATTTGCTTTGACGTAATAATGTTTTAGCTCAAACCATGTTACGAGTTTGTCGAAGGTCATCTCAAATGGGCCAAGAAAAAGTTTGCGGAAATTATGGAAGAATTAGGTACACACTTTACAGAAAAAGTGAGTATTGCGAGGTACACAATTTATAGAAAAGTAAGTGGTATTAGCATTTAACGTTTACTAGCCAGAATTATGATCTAATTCAGGGGTCTCAAACACGCGGCCCGCGATAGCATATTGTGCGGCCCGCGACGCACCTTGGATTTTCACATAAATAATTGTCTCTTTCAGGGCCTCATGCTTTTATCAGCATTCATAGCCAATAGTATCATTTCTTAGTGTTCACCCTGCAACATAGCTTTATGACGTTAGAATTGTTTGATTGTTTTGTTTTTATCCAGTCTAGAAGTTACAGCGTTTCTTACCCTCTTGCTCGTTTTTCGTACTTTTTATGTCTCTGTATTAGGCTGCGTGCAACATTAATGGCGCAATTTTGTGTTTTGTTATCGCTTTGAAAGGACACTTTCGATTCTTCATTTTTTGAGTAAAGATGGTCAGTCAGTTAGTTCTCCTAGGACTAAGTTTTTAGTTCAGCCTCTAGTTGAGGTGGTTAAGTTAATTGCCGTAGTTGAAGAGTAAATATTTGTTCTTTTCAGAACCAAAACGAAAGAGGCAATTTGAGTTGCAAAGCAAAAGTAAATACTGTAGCTATATTTTAAAAAAACTAAAATTTAGCTTTATATAATGTCTTCCAGTTCCAAAAAAAGAAAAATTGCAGACGAAAGGAGAGTTTTTCAAGAAAAGTGGGAAGAGTTGTATTTTGTCACTGCGGTCGGTGATATAAGTCATTGCCTTATTTGCCAGAAAAATATAGCAGTTATGAAGGAGTATAACATGCGTCGGCACTACGAAACAATGCACAAAGATGAATATGACGGGTATAAGGGCGAAGTTAGGAAAGAAAAACTAAAGCCCATGAAATCATCACTGTGCAAACAAAGAAGTATGCTCGCCAACATTAATCTGTCTAACAAAAATGCTGTAAGAGCAAGTTTTGCTTTAAGTGAAATGATAGCCAAGTCATCACGGCCTTTCACGGAAGGTTTGTTCATAAAAGAATGTCTTTTAAAAGCAAGTGATATCTTATACCCTAATCAAAAGAAACTGTTTGAAGGCATAAGCTTGTCGCCTAATACAGTTGCAATCAGGGTTACAGAATTAGCTGCCGATGTTGAGAAACAATTACTTGCGACGGCAAAAAACTTTGAAGCATTTTCCATCGCTCTCGACGAAAGCACAGATGTGTCAGGCACAGTACAATGTGATGTGTTCATCAGGGGTGTAGACTGCAGTTTAAACGTAAAAGAAGAATTTCTGGAATTAATACTACTGAAGAGTACTACAACTGGACGTGATATTTTTCTAGCCTTAGAAAACTGCATGAAAAAAAGTGGCTTGCCATGGGATAAGCTTGTATGTTTAGCTATTGACGGTGCACCAGCAATGTGTTCCAGTAATGTAGGCGTTGTTGGATTAGTGAAAAAGAAACTAAACAGTCTTGAAGCAAATGAAATTAAATTCATTAGTGTTCACTGCATTTTACATCAAGAAGCTCTTTGCAGTAAAAGTCTACAAATGAAGGAAGTGATGGATTTAGTAGTTAAAACAGTCAACTTTATAAGATCTCACGGGCTGAATCATCGGCAATTCAAATCTTTTCTGGTAGATATGGACTCAGAATACGATGAGCTTCTTTATCATACTGAAGTAAGATGGCTGAGTCGTGGAAAGGTTTTGAAGCGTTTCTTTGCACTTAGAAATGAAATATCTTTATTCATGAAAATGAAAAATAAAGCAATTCCTTTGTTGGATAATCCTACTTTCCAATGCAGCCTTGCTTTTCTGACAGATATTACACATCATGTGAATGAATTGAAGGTGAAACTTCAAGGCAGAAACCAGATTTTCACGCAGATGTACGATTATGTAAAATCGTTCAAAGCTAAACTCGGCTTATGGATAAAGCAGTTACACGAGGGAAATATGATTCATTTCTCATCTCTAAAATCATTAGGAACAGTTGAATCCAAATGCTTTAAAGAATGTGCCGATTTGTTGTCAACTTTAATTCAACAGTTTGATATACGCTTTGCAGAGTTTAAAGCACTACAGCCTCAATTTCAACTTTTTTCAACGCCGTTTGCCGTTCAAATTGACGATGTTGCAGAGGAATTACAAATAGAGTTAGCAGAACTTCAGAGCGATACTATTTTGAAACAAAAACATGCAGATGAAGGGATTCCAAAATTCTACTCATTTCTTTCTCGAGAAAGGTTTCCGACATTACTCTCTGCTACTGCAAGAATTATTGCAATGTTTGGAAGTACATATGTATGTGAACAATTTTTCTCGTCTATGAAGGCTAACAAGTCTGTAATATGATCACGGCTCACTGATGAACATTTACAGGCAACGTTGAGAGTGGCTACCTCTAATGAATTCAAACCTAATATTGGGCTCCTTGCTGATGCGAAACGCTGCCAGCTTAGTAGCCAGAACAAAATATAACTGTAATGCCAAGTAAATTTACGTTACTCAAGACTTATTTTTATTTATTGGGTTTTTAATGAGTGTTTTGTTTATTTACCTTTAATTGTTTATTGCGGCCCGCGGGTTAACTTGCAAGTTTTCATTTGTCCCTCAGAACAATTTGAGTTTGAGACCCCTGATCTAATTGATGGCGTATATTCGTTCTTCTTTCGAGGAAAACCGTTTTAACAGTTCACGCAGCAACTTGCACTCAGACTAGCTTTTATTTTGCCTGCTTTGATGGCAGTGCGCATTGTTTTCACAAGCACATGAAATTGCCACAAATTCTTTATATTCAAGAAGCTGTGAACACAAAACCAGGACAGCAAACTAGTATTGTTGAGCTTTCGCAGCCCACAAAAAGAAAAATTACCGTATTGTTATTGTTGTTATTTTCAGGCGTTTTTACTGAACCAGACATGAACGTTCCCACTATGACTGCAAGCCCTTACAAAGTCGACATCACTATACAAGAACCTACCGGAAAGTTTCTCCGTTATTTAGACAAGATTCAATACGAGGTTATGGCTGTTGAGTTACACAGTGAGTGAGTTGGTGCTAGTTCGGTTGAGAACAGACCACAAAAAGTTTGCAACTTCTGATCATTACAAATCTACCCCCAGCTTTATTGTTTCAACGGATCGGCTCTTGTCTTTGTTTTAAATTGGCTTACTTTTTTTAACTTTACTTTCACTTTTGATAAAGTAGCTCTTTAATTGCTGAACAGTCAGTTTTAAATTAAAAGATGTGATGTGATAGTCATTTGTAAAAAGCAAAGTTTTTGTTCGAAGTAACTTCCTTCCCTTCCACAACGCCAGTATTTGGAACACGAATGTGGTGCTTGAATGGAAATCAATTAATGAAATATGATCTGCACTGCAAGATTATTGATTCGATAGATAAACAATCGTTTTGCTAGATTACTTGCTCATTATCTCGCAGAATTGAAGAAAGTTTGCACGGTAGCTTAGAGAATTTAACCCACGCTCTCTCGATAGCTAAACATAATGGAAATCAATAGCGATATATAATCTCTTCCTTACTATTGTAGAAATTACAAACGGAACAAAATGTCCAAAACCGCATAAATTTGAACACTTTAAAGAAATTTCCATTAAATCCGCTTATCTCAAACAATCCATCAACACAATGGTAAAAGATTTTTTTACTTTTTATTAAATTTGTACGAAAGCAGATACAATTAAATCTAATACATACAGTGCAATTCTGTCTGTAGTTGTGTACGTACATACGTACGTGCTCTTTAACTCTTTTGAAACTACTGGTTGTACATACATCAAACCTGGCACGATTGATCACGACCTCGGGATAAGTGAAGTAGATGGTTTGTGACGTCATCATGAGTCATAACCAAAGATAACCCTTTTACATTTTGCATTTCTTGACAGATGGCAACTATGTTTTGTTTAGAGAAAAGCTTCCCTCGCTGCTTATCAAGTTAGAAAATATTTTATTCTTTTTGGGTCTAAGAGAACGTTACAATCAACGCTTGATACAATTTGTTATCTGTATAAACGCAATTAAAAACCTTTTCAGGAGAGCTTAACAAGATATCTTTGATAAAAAGCTCTACAGCAATTTAAGCTGATTTCACGATGCAACAACAGATTTTTTTAAGCATTTTAAGCCTTCGAAGGATGCTTTTTCTTTTTTCCTGCAGGCTTAGAACTCGTTTTTCGCTACCAGAAATCAGCATATAGTGATTTTTCAAAAATTGCAAAATTTTTACTAAATTTCTTTGATAAAAACTGATGTTTGTGATCTCATTCCTCAACCAATTTCCGAAATTCTTTTTACAAATTCAAGGTTATTTTAAGACAATCCCGATAATATAACACGTATATTTGCTATTTGCTTTTTTACTAAACAAGTTGAACTTAAACACCTGTGGTGTAACTTTTTACCTTCCAAAAAAGTGGTACGCGGGGTAAGAGCAGGTATGTTTCATATATAAATGCTACGACAAAGTACTAATAAGTTATGAAGTTTGAAAGCTTAGAAATTTGCTTTCCAGCAATACGTAATTCTAATTAGTTAGGGATACGATTTAGTTTGTACCGGAAGATTGTAGCCGAAAATCACGATAAAATGCAAAAATTGCTGAAAAATGATCACCAACATCCTACTGCATTATACAACAATCCATTACAACCTGTCAACTGTCACCCTCCTTTGGCTGGTCAAAAATTGGTTGCCATACTGATTGCTAACTAGCAACCAGCACCCTCTAATTCCAAAACCAGAAATTGATTGTCATCCATTATTTTTCTTTTTTGGTTGACTTGATTTTCTCATTACACCTAAACAACTTGCGATTTTAAAAAAAAATTGATTCTTTGGTACATTTTAAATGTTTTCCTTAAAAGCATGGTTTTTTGGCATTATCTGTCCAAATTTTCAAAAAGTCATCTAAAAACGTAGTTTCTAAAGATTTTGGTATGTAGCTTACCAGTAAAAAGCACTCAAAATTTGGTGCCTGGGCTTTACAAAATTGCAATTTCTACAAAAAAAAAGGCCTTTTGTACATTTTGTCTAATCTTCTTTAAAGTCATGGTTCTTTGGCATTATCCATAAAATTTTTTGAAACATTCATCGAACAATCAAGTTTCTAATCATAACAAAAAGTAGACTACACCAAGCAAAAAATTGGTGTTTGCTCTAAAAAAAGAGAAGGGGGAAAAATGTTCCGTTTTATCTTTGGAAACAACCTATTGGTGTCGATTTATATATCATCTAAAATCTAAATGTTAAAGCAATTTCCTTTGCAATTAATTAAGGCCGACGCAGCTGGCTGGTTTGATATTCTTAACCTCGACATTAGTGATGGGCGCCTCGCCATTGCGATTATGTAACTGTGAGTGCCTCACTTCAGATGAGTTTGCTCTTTGCCTGGCTGTGTCTACGCCAGTACCCAGCAATATGCGAGCAGCCATAGGCGTTAGCTCATACAAATTCGCCTACAGCTACAAAAGAGTTGTTAGTAGTGCTCTTAATATTTAATAGGTTATTCCTGAAATTACATATCAATCACATTGGCGTCCTCTCACAACTCTGATATACTTCCAAATACTTGCTGAATTTAACGGAGAAAATTTGTTCCGTTTAAGAACACTTATGATAAAGAAAGGGAAACTAGAACGTTGCCAGGAACTCTAAAAACTAGGGATATATGTAGTGGCTATGCGCAACAGCTCATAATGTTTTTTCTAATAGATTGCGTTTGAAGAAATGGCAGTTTTGTTTCGGAACGAGATTTGGCTATGCGAAAAGCATTAAGTTTTAATACTGTTTTCACAACTATTCATTGGGTAAAGCCGGTAAGGCGGCTGAACCAATATTGTTAACCTTGACATTAATGATGGGGGCTCTGCTGGCGATGCTGGCTATATCTATACTATAAAGTAGGAGTGGGCAAACTTTTTCGCCAGAGGACCGCATTGACCATTCAAGAGTTGGCGGGAGCCAGTGCTTAAATCTTGCAATAGCTACATATAATGCAAAAGCTTGCAATAGCTTAAAATCTTGAGGTGGCTTCTTATAATGTCATTGTAAATTAGATATATGGAAGTTTCTACAAATGTTGGCGGGCCACACAAAATACTCCAACCGGCCGTAGTTTTCCCCGCCTTCTTATAGTGTGAAACAAGAGTTTTTTGTTTTTGTTTACTAATGGTAAATTACCGAGCGCACAACCATTAATCTGGGCACAATTGATCCCCAGAGCGAGGTGATTATTATGAGGCGTTTTCGACCTTATGGTGAAGTCAAATCTGTACTAAAAAAGCGAATTTTTGCTTTGTACGAAAGTACGCTTTAACTCCTCTGAAACTACTGGGCGTGAAAATATAAACTTGGTACAACTGATCATCACCGCGAAGTGAGTGTCACAATGGTTTTGATAAGGTTCTGATGACGTCACATCCAAAAGAGAATTTTTTGAAAAATCGTGGATTTGACGAAGGAAGGCTATAGAAAGCTGAAATGAAAGTTACCGCTCGACTTGCCAACTTGAAAATAAACTTCACTTTTTTACAACCTATTATGATGTCATAATTAACAATTAATTGTAAAAATGGTTTTCCTTATTTTTAAAGTTTCCTTTTTGAGGTTTTCCTTAGTTTCTTATAAAATACTAACCGTAGAAATACGGTTTATGACTATTTCAAAAGATATCAACAACACAACACCCACAACAGAGTTGTCCACAGTTCTTTGGATTTGACAGTTACTGCCAACGGAACAAGCGATTTCGTGTTTGACCACCTTTATAAGCTTAACTCTTCTGAAACTATTGCACATGCAAATTCTAATCTTGGTATTCTTTATCACCGCATCAAACTGAGGGACGTAAGGAGGTTGTTGACTTTATGGTTACGTTACAATTTGAAATAGATATACATTATTTTAAAATTGCATATTTTGAAAAAGAAAATCGACTTTCGGCTGAAAGATAAGCCATCGCCCAACTCGCCAACTCCAGCAATTTTCATGTTTTTAGAAACTAAGATCACGCCATAATTAAATATTGATTCTAAAATATGTTTTCTTTATTTTTGCCGAACGATACTGACCGCAGAAACACGGTTGAAAGCATTTTTAGAAGATATCAACAAGGTGCTTCCGCTTTACGTCATAATCTTAAATGACATCACATTGTGTACCACTATACAGCAAGAATAGCGGCAGGCAGCAAAATTATCCACTATCATTTTGATAGCAAGCACTAATGGCAAACCCCAATACTGATATTTGTAATTGATAGGCTCTGTGTACCTGTACTGAAGATTAATCTTCATTTAAAAGTAGGGAGTTCTGGATTATGGGCAAAGTTAAATGTAATAAAATCCCAGTTTAAGGCAAGATCAAAATAAAACAACAATAGCATCAATTTGTAAAAGTGGATTTAGAGGGAACGTTTTTGCATGAAAAGAGCTTAATTGGCGCTATTAGAATAAGTTATATGACTTTGGGGAAAGGCATGGCCCTTTTACATGCTATGGACGAATTAAAGCAAACAGCGCAGCCAAAGAACTTAATGTCACATATAAAAAGAAAGAATAATGATATCATTATCATTATTGCAAAGGGTTTTAGCTTTTTATCAATTTGGTGAATAGCTGTCAGTTAATGTCTTTTTTTGCTAAAAGCCAGATTTTCTTGTGAAGTTTAATGTTATTTTTTGAACCCTTTTTAATTACCCCGTAGTAAAGTGGTTTTAGCAATAGTTGTTCCAGGTTCCACCATTTATTTAAAAAATTGTTTTTCACAAAATTGGTGGGAAACTTGCAAATGCATTTTTACATAATTTGCTCTCTGCTAAAGTAAATGAATTTGTTACGACAAGGTTTTTTGGTAGCTGGTTACTGAGGATAATTTTTAATGGGGAAATTTTTTAGACTAGTCTGCCTGTATCTAAATGACATTTTTATAAGGTCACATTAGTTTTATCAAAATCAGAGTACCAATGGATAGGTATTTGTAATTTTGAAATTTAAATATCTTGAAATTTTTGCTCCTTTTGGTAAAAGATGGCGCCTTTGTTGTAGTGTGCTGCGTTTTTGGCGCACTTTTTTAATAAAAAAGCTAAATAAATATTTCTCGTTCTCTGCACCTATTTCTACCGACCTACAGTTCACAAACTCCCCTGAGCAACAATACTAAATAAAAGCTTTAGGCGAAGCCGCCGCCTGCTGCTGCCTTCATCGCAATGATACTACAAGGATTGTGACATCATAGAGCCATTTTGGAGCTTCAAGAAAAGAAAAGGGTATGTTAAGAAGGCTAAAAATGCTGAATAAAAGAATCTTTTTTTGGTATCGTCAAATCAGCTCAAATTGTTGTAGAATATTTTTAACGCAAGCTACTTGCTGATATCTCTGAAAAAAGCTTATAATCACGTTTCTTCGGTCAGCACATTTTGAGAAAATACAGCGAACAAATTGTGCAATCAAGCATTAATTGTGATGTCATCTTACATCTAAGGAAATAAAACTTTTTGCAAGTTGATAAGTTGGGATCTGACTTATATAGGAACGAAAAATCATTTTTCTTTGTTAAGAAATACAAATTAAAAAAATTATCTTTGATTATGACGTTGTCATGACGTCACCAACTCACTTTAGGTATTTGCCTACTAGTATAAGTTGTTAATAGTGCTAAGTTTGATGTTTGTACGCCTAGTAGTTTCGTAGGAGTTAAAGAGAACATGCTTTCGTACGTACCGACAGAACTCTGCTTAATATATTACATGACGTAATAAAGTTTGGTTTGCACCACATTATTAAAAAGTAAAGCAAGCAATTTGAGTAACGTTATATTCTCATTTACACGCACCTATCAACGCTTCAATCATTTTCCAATTTCGGAGTACTTTGGTTTCTTCATGTATTGCAAGATGCAGGACAAGGATTGATGTTACCACCAGAGGATGATCGTTGTGAGGATATTGGAACAGGGACTGCAGTGGTAAAAGCGGTATTTTGTGAAAAAAAGAATTATTGTGCAGCTCGTTGAATAAATATGACAAAAGAGGATAATGAAGACCTTGACGTGGAGTATGGAATTGCGATTCAAAGGGGAAGATACTAAGGACATCAGAGAATTGGAGGCACAGAAAATGCGTATGTGGTATGAACATGTGATATAGAAAAAAATTTAAGTTAACTAGACTGAACATTGCGTGGACGACAGTATGTTGAAAGATAGAACATCAAACAAAATACTTTGTCAAGACAATGAAAATACAACGTTGGTGTTTGGGCACACTCTCCGAAATAAGTGGATCAATAACGAATGTCATTGAATACCGTATGAAAAGAAGAAAACCAAGAGGAAAAAGAAAAATATATGTGTTGGATTTTGTGAAAAACAAGAAGTCTAACCAGATAGCAAAGAGTGAAGCTGAAGACAGGGAATCGTAAAAGAAAGAAGAGAAACGGACCAGCCAACTGCCAGAAAACTAAGATAGGAGCATCTCTACTTCTACTGACGACAAAGCAAAATGTTGATTTTTGTTTTTATTCCATACAGCATGACAAAAAAATCGGACAAAGGTCAGATGATATCACTGCGATCTTATGGGCTGGGACACGTTGCCGAGCGGTTGTCACGTGTCATATCAAGTTGATGTGCATAATGTACCTGCAAGCAAGGCACTTTACAATGATTTTTTCTGCCTAATTGATTTAAAGAAATGCGCGGTGCGGAGTCTGCGCAGCTTTTGCCGTTCTATGGCTGGATGGTGACTAAAAAATTGTTCTACAAACTTAATGGTTGTTTGCGATTGTAGACACCTACTCAGGATGACCATGCAGTATCATATTGGTCATTGGATGGTCTCACTCCAAACACCTCCTACTGCGCATACGCGCGTTACAACACACTCATCACGAAAAATCCGAACGGACCGAGTCAAGTGGGAATGCTGCAAGTAAAGACTGCTGGTAAGAGTGAAAGAGAGATTGGGTTTTCAAGTCCATTAAAAGTGATTTTGTTCATACTTTGTCGTTTTCAATTGGCCGGGTTTGCGACTTTATTACATTAAAAATAAAAATTACAGTAAATTAAAGATGGACCAGAATTTAAGCAACATCCTTCATTTTGATCAACAGGCAGCTAGCGATGATAATTTTTTTTAAACCTCCCTGCTGATTATGACCCAAATTTAATAAAAAAGATTATGATCCAGTTTTAATCAATTGTGCGTTCATGGTTTGCCGTCGTTCGACTCCAATCCATAATTTATTATTGCATCCATATACAGTTATAGCATAATAGAGCAGTATCGAGACAAAGAAAGAAAGAGCAGGAAAGTTTTCTATAAAATGAAATAAGAAATCAGCAAAACACAAACCTTAAGGCTGTCACAACACATGTGCATAACATAAAATTGAAAACAATATTATGATGGACCATAATATTTTTAGCGTTTCATAACGGATCGTCATATGGAAACATGAGTAAAACACGAAGAATGAAATTTTTACACCTGAGCAGAATTTGAAGTTTTAAATATTTATATTTGATTCTCTTGTTTGTTGACTTCTTCCGAAGCCATTTGAGAAGCCAAAATACATCGCATACCAACAGAGGCGTACGCAGGGGGGGATCCTATGCGCGTTCCCCCTTTCAGGGACAGCAAAATGACTATTTCAGAGATTATTTACCAAAGATAATCCTCGCGTCCCCTATCAAGAAATTGTGGAACGTGATTGTCGGTTGCCATGATTGTAACTGCAGCATGCATTTTTCCACATTTAGCCTTGTGGACGCTAGATTTCCAAAAAATTTCGTACTGTATACTTTGGCACACTTTAGACCACCGCGAACATCGATCTTCTAAAAAGGTCAACAGAGCCAGTTCCCGTACAATTTTGAGCTCTGCGTTCATTGTTTGCCAATCTCGAAAAACAAATGCCTCGCGCCTCACTCTCCCTCAAGAAATTTCTGCGTACGACTCTGCATACCAATACAATTATTTTTCAAACGAACAGCTATGCAGCACTGCATAAAGTGCCAACCGTAAAGTACGTTGCTTTTTTACTGCGTAAACGTAGATACTTTACTCAAAAAGATAAGATCTTAGCAGTTAGAAAGTTGGGGGTCTGGCTTTCCTTCAAGCAACAACTGTTTTTCTTCTGCCAAAACATGCAAGTTTTATAATAATTACTAGCGGCTCTGCCAACGTCACCAGCAGAGCCCCCATAAGTAACGGCGGGGTTGAGAATATCGGTTCAGCCAGTCATGCCGGTTTCACCCATCGGGAACTTGTGTGAGCAATAACAAAAAGTTAACATTAATAATTTTGCTGCACATGCATTTTTCACGACTTGGTGCACTCCTTTTCCTAACAGAATTTCTGATTTCGATGTCCTGGCTATGCCTTAAGTCTATGTGTTGTCTTCATTGCTTACCCGAAGCCAAAGGGGCTTCACGTTTCTCTTTGTTTGGAAGTAGAAAACACATTTATGATATTGAGCTATTTTGAAGCAAAATAGCGAAAATCTCTTCCATGTGGTGCGATTCTACACCGCGGGGATTTTGTTTTCTTTTGATTGTTCGTTAAACTTTCTCAAGTCCCTGCTGACCACTCACTATGCTGCAGGTTCTTTTCTTCCTGTTCAGGCGTACCCAATGGAGTTAAAAGAGTCCTTGATTTTCCTCAAATTTTTATCTCTGATTCCGGTAGCTATATGAAGCTATAATCAATCAAAACAGATGAAATAATTCTCCTAAGTATGCTGCAATTTTATCCTGGCAGGGTATGCCACCACCTGTGCCGAGTTAAAACGTATCAATTAAGGCAGCTGAGCTGGCTTCACCGCACAAACAGTTGTAAAAGTTTTAGAAAATATAGGCCATAGTTCCTGTAAACGTAATGGTGATTATCTTGGTTTAATAATCAAGATTGGTAGTACTCACAAAGAAAAAATGATGTCACAAACTATTATTTGCACTTCTTAAAAAGCGTAAGATGGATAAAACATAGTCAAAAATGTTGACGCCGCCCTAATAAGGGTAGTTTTGACAATTAACGAAATAAGCTATTTAGTGCTAGGCCTATCTGACGATTTGGTGGGCCCCTGTTGCATTACTATTTGTGATATTAAGCTCTATGGTGGCACTGTTTGCTTTAATTCGCCATAGCGAGAAAAGAGGCTACGCTTTTCCCCAAAGTCATATAACCTACTTCAAAGGGGCGCGTATTAAACTCTTTTCAAGCAAAAACGTTCCCTCTAAATCCAGTTTTACAAATTGGTGCTATTGTTGTTTTATTTTGATCTTGCCTTAAACTTGGTTCCTTATAACATTTAACTTTGCCTATAATTCTGACCTCCTCACTTTCAAAAGAAGATTAGTCTAATTACTATTTCTGTTGGTTTTACTATTTATGTTTGCTATTTTTCTTAAACTGGGTTTTATTACATTTACCTTTGTACATAATCCAGACCTCCCTACTTTTATGGATAGATTAATCTTACGTACAAGTACAAAGAGCCAATCAATTATATGTATCAGTAATGGGCTTTACTATTTATTTTTGCTATCGAAATGATAGCGGATAATTTTGGTGCCTGATGCTGCTCTCACTATATAGGGGCAAGCATTGGGATGTCATTTAAGATTGTGACTGAACACCGCTTATTAAAAGATTCAAGACAGAAAAAAAAGCCTGCTAAAAAACCACCGAAATGAAACATCGCTTGTTGTACATTGATAAAGCTTAAGATGTTATAGAATTACTCTTAGCAAAAATTAATGTTTCTTGAAACGCAGTCGATCAAAAAGCATTATAGGTGGATGTGCATAGCCACTACATACTGTATGTCCCTAGTTTATCGCGTGCTGGCAACGTCTTATTTGCCCTGTTTTCAGAATAGCGTTCTTAAACTAAACAGACTTCTATTCATTAGATTCAGCCAGTACTTGAGAGCACATTAAAGTTGTGGAAGGGCGCCAAGATAATTCATATGTATTTTTAGGATTAAGCCATTAAATGTAGGACCGTAACTTACGACTTTTTCGTAACTGTAGGCAAATTTGTATAAGCTAACGCCTCTATCTGCATGTATGTTGCTTGGCCCTGGCATTAACGCAGCCATGAAAAGAGCAAACTCACAGCTAAGTTATTGCAATAGCAGGGCTTCCATTAATAGAGTCGAGGTTAAGAATATCAAATCATCTGGCTGCGCCGACCTCACCCAATTCCAAAGAAAATGGCTTCAGCATTTAGTTAAAAAGCAGGTGAATACCAATATGTTGTTTCCAAAGTTTAAACAGGACCATCTTTCCCCGTCTTTTTTTGGAGAATCACCAATTTTTTGGCTTGGTGTTGGCTACACATTAAAACTTTTAAAGAGTTCATCTTCAGATAAAAGTTTTTAAAAATTTTGATGGATAATGCCAAAGATCCATGCTATCGAAAAAGAATAGACAAAATGTACTAAAGTAATTTTTTTTATAGAAATAGGAGTTTTGTGAAATGCAGGCACCAAAAATCTGATTGTTTTTGACCGGTAAGCTACATTTCATAAACATTTAGACACTTCATTTTTTGATGAATGTTTTTGAAAACGTAGACAGATAACACCCAAATACCACTGCTTTTGAAGAAAACTAGTCAAAATGTTCCAAAAACTAACTTTTTCTAAAACTTACAAGTTTCTTTGGTCTAGTAGGATAATATTCAACTAAAAATAGAATATGATGTAAGGCAACTAATTACTGAACAGCCATTATAAACTAATTCTTAGTCCTAGCTAATTACGGTCAAATATTGCTGGAAAGCAAATTTCCTAAGCTTTCAGAGGACAGCAACTCTTAGAACCTCATTATAACTTTTTTGTAATAAACTTACCAGTTTTTGTTCAGCTTACCATTTTTTGGGAGAGGTAAAAAGTTACACTACAGGTGTTTAAGTTCAATTTACTTAGTATAAAAACAAATAGTAAAGGCTCATGTCACATGCTATTTGAATGAGCTTAAGATAATCTTTAATTTACTAAAAACTGTTGAAAATCGGTTGGAAAATGAGATCACACATTAGTTTTTCTGAAAGTAATTTTGTAAAAGTGTTGCAATATGTGAAAAATACATCATAATTTTATTTTTGATAGCGAAAGACTGTATAAATTGTGTTTGACAGCATCATGACGTCATAGAGCGGGTGTGAAGCCTGCCAAAGAAAAAGAGAAAAAGTATGATTAGAAGGCTTAAAATGCTTAAATGAAGAATTGCACGTTGCACTGTCAAATGAGCTTACTGTATATTGTTGTTGAGCTGTCTTTATCAAAATCACTTTATCAATATCCCCTAAAAATAGGTTTAATCACGTTTTTATGACCAGTAGTTTTTCAGAAAGCACAGATAACAAATTATGCAATCAAGCGTTAATTATGACGTCATTTCAGACCCCAAAGAGTTGAAATATTTTGTTAGATGATAGATCGGATGTTAGCTTTCGCTTGAGCACAAAACGGTTGTTCTCTGTAAAGAAATAAAAATTTGTAAAAACATTATCTTAGATTATGACATCATCATGACCTCATGAACCCCTTTTGACACTCACCTTAAGGTGGTGAACAATAGTGCGTAGTTTGCTGTTTGTACGTATAGTAGTTTTGGGGAGATTCAGCGTGCGAACATGCGTACACACGTACAGGCAGAACTGTGCTTTTTTACTTGATCTTGATTACGACATTATTGTGACGTCACGCATTCCATTATGGTACTCACTCTGGGAGATGATCAGTCAGGTCAAGATAATGATTGTATTTCCAGTAGTCTTGGAGGAATGAATACCGCAGACTCACAAAAATTAGACCGGCACTCCTCAAAATGCATTGCTCTCGTCACCCATTCGCGCCAGCTGGCTATTAAATTATTGCCCTGCCCCGCCGATAAAATCAAAACTATTGAGCAGCACAGTTTCACAAATCGTTTCAATTTATTTACTTTGTTTCCATTCATTTAGTCTGAATATCAAATACTGTTTTCAGCTACAGGACAAAACATTTATTCTGTGAGTGAAATACTAAACTTGAATCTAATATATAAAGAGCAAATCTGTCTGGGGGTCTGTTTTAACTCTTACGAAACTTTTTGACGTACAAATATCTAACTTGGCATGATTGATCACCTTCTCGGAGTAAGGGTCGTAAGGGAGTTAGTGTCGTCATAATAACGTCGTAGTCAAAGATAATTCATATAAAATGTATTTTTTGACTGAGAAAAGCGCTGCTTAGCTTAAAGAAAAGCGAGCACCCGACTTATCATCTTCAGCAAATTTCACTTTTTTGGGATCTCACTTAACGTTATAATTAACGATTAATTGTAAAATGTGTTTTCTTTTTTTTTCAAAAACTGTTCATCGTAGAAACGCGATTAAAATCACTTTTGGGAAATATTAACCAGGCGGTTTTGAAAAAAAAGCTCTACAACAATTAAAGCTCAAATGAGGATGTAACAGCAAATTCTTTTTTTAAGGATTTTTAACCTTCTAAGCCAGTGCTTTTCTACAGTGGTTCCGCAAAACAGGTAGTTGTGTACCGTGAGTTTTAAGGGTTCCGTGTGGGAATCGCGAAGGTTGAGAATCGTGTGGGAACCGACGCGATGGCGTAGTGGTTAGAGCGTCCGCTTCGCAGTCGGTAGACTTGGGGTTCATTCCCCTTGTCGAGTCATACCAAAAGACTTTACAAATTGGTATCCATAGCTTCTCTGCTTGGCGCTCGGCATTTATGAGAGGTTGTGGAGAACAAGCCGGCAAGTTCGCTTGTTGTGTCCTTGGGCAAGGCACTCAACGGGACGCCTCCGCCTTTATGTGGAAGACAGGTGACCCGGAAATGGCATCTCCCAAGCGAGTGCGACTTACCGTTCAAAACATAGCGATACATCGCTTTCTCGTGAATGGAGGATAAATATGGCAAAAAAAAAAGATTCTTCGTTTGTTACTAGCATTTTTTTTTATTTTAGTTTATTGGTTTCTTGATATTTATTGATATACACCACTTAGTGGTGTTCCGTGTATATAAATAGTTAGTAATGGAACCTTGTGATAGCAAGTTGCAGATTGTTGCGTAATCTTGTGTACAACTTTAAGAACGTCTGAATTTGCTAACTCCGTTTGTTACGTAATAGTGCGTCTGTAATTTCAATTTTGCTCGCTTTATATACTCTACATGTACGATCGAAATTTCGCATTTCACTATTCAGAAAGATTAGAACCAATCCGTGGTAGGGGGGGCCGGACAAAAGTTCTTCATTGATGATTACAGTTAACTCAAAGTCAGAGTTAGTTGAGGATAGAGCGGGAAAATCCGCGCTATATCGGTGTCATTTGTTGTTGTGACGACAGGTTATTGTCGAGAGTTGTGATATGTGGTCACACGGTTTAGTTCTGAGAAGCATTAGATTAACTGTTGTAAAAGTGGTTGTAAGTAGAGAAGGAACTTGTAATAACTGTTTATTTGTTGAAGTGTTTAATTATTTTTTGAAGTGTAGAAACAAAATATTTGATTTTATTACAAGCAATTCATGATTTCTAAATTTTTATTAGTGGGTGTTCCGTGACAAACGTGAAAGTACATTAGCGGCTTCGCAATGACCATAAGATTGAAGAGCACTGTTCTAAGCGTGTGCTTCTTCCTTTTTTCCTACAGATTTTACTCTCGCTCTAGACATTATGATGCCCTTCGGTAAGACTAATCTTTCTCTACTAAAGACCAGCATATATGATGATTTTTTTTTAAATCGCAGCACTTTTACAAAATCATTTTAATTAAAAACTGATTTGTGACCTCATTTTCCAACCGATTTCCAACAGTTTTTAGCAAATTTAAAGTTGTTTGAAACCAATTCCGATAGCATATAACCTGTTTCTTAACTTTTCGTTTTTATACTAAATAAATTGAACTTTAAACACCCGTAGTGCAACTTTTTTTTCCAACACAAAAAATAATAAGCTGAGTAAAAACAGGTAAGTTTATGATTAGATACTAAAAATTAGTATGGTTTGAAAGATTAAAAAATTTGCTTTCCAGCAATATGTGATTGTAAATATAGGATTGGAACGAAAGTCTTGTCCGGTAGAAAATAATATGTATTTAACTAATAAAAACAACATATACATTGAGAAATGTAAGCAAAACATCATTCGTCCGTGGATCTGAAATGTTGAAAATAGTCACCTTTAGGGTCCACACACTTTTTCCAGCGTTCTGGAGGTTGTTTTCTACCGTGTGCATAGAAGTCTGCAGGTTTTGAAGCGAACCAGTTTTCCAAATCACCATTAACTTCTTCAGCGGAGTGATACGTTTTCCTACGAAGTGAGTTTTTCATAGGAGAGAACAGGTAATAGTCAGATGGGGAAAGGTCTGGGAAATATGGTGGATGTGGTAATACCGTAAAACCGATCTCAGCAAGCTTGCTTTGAGTTAATCGTGCCGTATGCGGTCGAGCGTTATCCTGGAGAAAATGGAAATTTTCAAAACTGTTTCCGCGCAGCCGGCGCCTCTCTTGTTGAATCGCATCTACGAGTTTGTCCATCTACGAGTTTGTCCATCTACGATTTTCTTTTTTACTATCTACAACAATTATTAAAACAAACATTTAAACAAAGCATTTAATGATGCATTTAAACTAAACATTTCTTCACAGCGATGTTTTGCATATATTTCTCAATGTACATGTTGTTTTCGTTGGTTAAATAAATATTATTTTCTATCGGACAAGACTTTCGTTCCAATCCTCTAAGAAACTTGTAACTTTTAGAAAGAGTTAATTCTTTGATACATTATGACTACTTTTCTTCGCAAGCATGGTTCTCTATCATTAACTATCTAAATTTTCAAAAATATTATCAAAAAATGAAGTGTCTAAACGTTTATGAAATGTAGCTTACCAGTCAAACACAATCAATTTCTGGTGGCTGGGTTTCACAAAACTGCAATTTTTACAAAAACTAAGTCTTTTGGCACATTTTGCCTGTTTTTCCTCAAAAGTATGATTCTTTGTTAGTATCCATCAAAATTTTCAAACAGGCTCATTTAAAAGTGAAGTTTTTAAAACATTATAAAAGGTAGAAAACAACAAGCAAAAAATTTGTGATTTTCCTAAAAAAGCAAGAGGGGATAAATATGGTCCTGCTTATGTTTTGCCACAAAATATTAGTGTACACTTACATATCATCTAAGTACTTTATTTTACATTAGTTTGATTTTTACATGGCTGCATTTATGCCAGGACCAAGCAACATGCACTCAGCCTGAGGCTTTAAGTCATTAAAATAGGCATACAAGTACAAAAAATTCGTCATATTTGATAGGTTATTCCTGAAAATACATATCAATCACATTGGCACCTCGCCTCCTAACCCCGAAATCTTGAAATTATGCTTCAAAGCACTTCCTAAAATGAACGAATAAACCTTTTGCTTTGTTAACTGTTTCAATTGTGAGCAAATCCACTTTCTAAATACGCCTTTGCAGACAAGAGGGCAAGCAAGACGTAGACAGGAACTCGAGAAACTTATGGGGAAACATAGCGGCAATGCATGACCACTTTAATGTTTGTTTTAATCGAGTTGATTTTGTAACGACAAGGGGCTATGGCAAAAAAATATCAACTTTTTGTGACTGTTTTTACAAACATCAGTTGTGTATAGCCGACACTTGACAGGATTGATCACTTGTTCGGGTTGAGTGTTATAAGGGGTTGGCGACTTTATAATGACGTCATAATCAGAGAACATTTTTCAAATTTTGCATTTTTTGAGAGGAAAAACGGTGTTTTGCTCGAACGAAAACCAGCCCGCAATTTACCAACTTACTAAATTTCAACCTTCAGAGGTCTAAACTGACGTCACAGCTAACGCTTGATTGCCCAATTTGTTCTCCGTATTTTCTCAAAAACTAGTTTCCGTAAAAACGAATCAAAAGCATTTAAGGAAGATACCAAGATGCTTTCGATAAAAAAACTTCTACAACGAATTAAGCTGAATTGACGTTGCAACAGAAAATTGGCCTTGGCTTGTATTTCCCCGAGCTGCGGCTATGCCAGACCTAACCACACAGGCGTCGTTCGATATGATAGGTCATACAAATAGTCCCACAATTTCGAAAAAGTCGTAAGTAGTATGCTAAATATTCAGTAGCTTATTTCTGAAACTACTCTACAATCACTTTGATTACACCTCCCTCACAGCCTTACATTTATTCTTCCATTCAAGTAGTGAAATAATAACGAATAAAAGTGCTCAAAATTATTGCTGTTTCAATTATGCGCAAGCCCACTAACTAATTACATGCTAAGCAAACAAAAACGTTGCTAGGCAAACAAAACGTTGCTAGGGACCCTACGATGTTCCGGAGAAATATAGCGGCCATGACCCCCCTGATGTTTTTCTACTCGATTCCTATTTAGAACTCAGCACTCTTCATTTTGAAACGAGAATTGGCTATGTCTAAAAATCTTTTCAGTTTAGTAGTGTTCTCAAAAATACGCATTGGTTAAAGCTTGCGCGCAGATGTGTGAGTGCTTTAGTTCGGGGTTAATTTCCCCTTTTTCTGTCTACGTTCATGCCAGGAACAAGCAACATGCCCGCAGCCAAAAGCTTTAGGTCGTACAAATAGGCATACAATTAGAAAAAATTGTAAGTAGGGGGCCATTTGGTAGGTTATTTCCGAAAATATATATCAATCAGTTTGGCCCCCGTCCCCCCACCACAACTTTTAAATTATCCATCCATGGACTTCAGAAAATGAATAAATACAACTTTTTTAAATCTTTGGCTGTTTCAATTGAGAAGAAGTTTAGTTCCTAAGTACGTTTCTGCCGACAACAACGCAAGCAATGCTGGGACTCCACAATGCAAATACGTGTCTTTGCCTTATTGTCCACGCCCTGGTCTCCGTATGACTGCAAAAAGTCAGCTACTTGCGAAAGCGTGATGGTTCTAATAAGCGGCGTAATTAAAAATAATTTCATATTTTGAGAAAGGGGGAAGGAGCGGAACTTTAAGTAAACTCAATCATATTGTCAAGCAATCTTATCACATAAGTGGCTCTGTCTTATGTGGGGGGTGAGGTGAGGGCAGAGGATTAAGAGAAGGAGATAAACTTTTTATAAGTGAAAATCTTGCTAATTTTGATCTACAAACAAACATCAATACCTTTTTATTGAAGTCAACGTTTTCAAGGTTAAAATTTCGCTCATATTCCTGTTCAAACACACATGATCACTTTTTTCTTGGAGATTAAAATTTTTAACGTCCTGTAATACCATTTGATAAGCATTGCCTTTTATTTCCACCCCAATTACGCTAGCCACAAATACGATTTTACAAGAGTTATCACCTTCTCGGGGTGACTGCCATGAAAGATTTTGTGACATCACGGTGATGTCACCATGGTAAAATTTTGCTTTTAAATTTGTATTTCTTGGCGGAGGAAAACGCTTTGGTGCTTAAAAGATCCAGCACTCGATTCACTAAATTTCAACAATTTTATTTGTTTGTTGTTTAAAATGACGTCATAATTGACGATTGATTGTAAACTTGTTTGGGTCATTTCCTTCGTCGTCGTTCGTATGAAGATTTAAAACGAAGGGAGTTCTTTTAGCCATCTTCGGGTTGGTTCATCTAATTGCATGAGGCCCCTTTTGCCACTTGGAGCTGGGTTTAAGGGACAGACTATGACGTGGTCCGCAGTTTGGTCAATTGGACCACAACTGCAACTAGATGATGATCTTAAACCCCACTTAGATAAGCAGTAGTTGAAACGTCCGACTCCTAATCGAAGACGATTCAGGGTAGACCACTCCTTGCGGGAGAGATCTGACCCTGGGGGGAGTTTGTTTGCAGGTGACAAACCAAATTCGACAAGGCGGGAACGCGCAGAGCTCCAGGTGTTCATCCAGGATTCCATGATGTTGAACTGTGGTATACCATGTAATAGCGCTGCATGACGGGTGAAAGGTTGTCGGGAGAGGAGCCGTTGCCTGGGTAGAAAATTTCCTGGGGTAGAGGGAATGCGGGAGTGCAGAGGATGGTGTTCAGAAGCAACAACTTTGTTAACGAACTTGGAGGTAAGCTCCACTCTGCGCAGGTTAGGTGGAGGTATACCTGCCAGCCCTGGGAGACTTTCCGTTGGAGTGGGTTGGAGGCATCCAGTAATGATGCGCATTGTATCATTAAGGGCAACGTTTAATTTTCTTGTATGCTTGCTTCGACACCAAGCGGGAGCTGCGTATTCTGCTGCACTGTATACTACCGCCAAAGCGCTAATGCGGAGTGTCGATGTTTTAGCACCCCATGAGGTTCCTGCCAAGCATCTAATCAGACTATTTCTAGCAGAAACTTTGGAGCGTAGGCCTTCCAAGTGTTGCCGATAAGTGAGTTGCCGGTCAAGTTTAACTCCCAGATATGTGGGATGGCTCTGGTGTGGCAGCAGTGATCCCCTGACAAAGATCTTTAGATGTCTGTTAGCTTCCCTATTGTTGAGATGGAAGGCGGTTGTTGTAGTCTTTGCTGTGCTGAGTTTCAGTCTCCATTTATCCAAGTAGGTAGAGATGTTCATCATATCTGACTCCAGCGTTTTCTCTATTTTCTTCCAGTCTTTGTCCACATATAGTAGGGCCAGGTCATCAGCATATCCATACTGTTGGGAGTGGGTGTGAGGCAAGTCGCTGATGTAGATGTTAAACAGCAGGGGTGAAAGAGTGGAACCCTGTGGAACGCCATTTTTCAAAGGGCGTGGGCGACTCAATCGGCCATCACTTGTCTGGAGTGTAAAGCGTCTATTGGAGAGCAGCTCACACAGGAAACGAACCATATGACGATCAGGGATCACATGAAGCATTTTTAAAGTGAGGCCGCTATGCCATACTGTGTCATAGGCAGCGGTCAAATCAACCAATACCAGGCCAGCTTTTTTACGTTCTTCAAATCCATTTTCAATATCATCAGTCAGATGAACGATTTGATCAACTGTAGAGCGACCGGATCGAAAACCTGCTTGTGTTGCTGGCAGGGCCGGCTCTACGATAGGTTCCAGCCGTGTAAGCAGAAGTCGTTCAAGAACCTTGAAAGGGACACATAAAAGGGAGATCGGTCTGTAACTTTTTGGATCGTCAACAGGTTTTTTTGGTTTGAGGATTGCTACTACTAAAGCTTTTCTCCAGATCTTAGGAATGACAAGTCGTTGAAGGCACAGTGAAAAGAATCTTCTCAGCCAATTCCGGAAGTTACCACCACTATGTTTCAAGAATTCAGGAGGGATTTTATCTGGGCCCATTGCTATCCCGCATTTTACCTGGCCAATTGCAGTTTCTAGCTCGCGTGTGGTGAATGGGGATGATAGCTCCGTATTGCTTGTGGGAGTTGACCAAAACCAAAGTCATTTCCTTAAAAAGTGCTGACAGTAAAAATACCGTTGAAACCTTCATGAGACATCAAATAATGGACTGTTTGTAAATGACGCTAGCTCCCATCAAATAGTAAGGAGTGTGTGGAGAAAATTAATTGATTTATGATTTATTCCTTGCGTAATATTACAAGTAATATATTTCTTTACCTGAATTTAGTGTTTGCGTTTGTGAGGAATAATCAATTCTAAATGTCTCAATCGTAAATGCTTTTCTAATTCAGTGAGACGACGATTTTTTGGCACAAAACGGTTATTGAGTATCGTTAGTTCGATTGCTTTCACTGACTAACCTGCATTGCTACTTGACTCAACATCAAGTGTTTGACTGTGTCATCTATATTTTGTGCCGCCGGTTGGATAACTCAACACACTTACTACTAGCAATTTCCTCGGAAGCGTGCCGCACAAAAAACAGCAGTAAGATCAGGAATAGGAACATCATTTATTCTAATGATTTCTTTAATTTTTTATGATTTATAATTATCACTAGGGGGGTTACATTCAGTCGTAAAATATGTATCCACCAAATAACTGATTTGCGTTATCGTAAAACGAAAACCATTGCGGCATCTATCTCCAACTTAGCTTTTGTTCTACACTTGTTCGAAGGAACGGACAGAATTTGTAAAATGATAGAGAGTTTCCAAAAGCTCTTTTAATTCAAAGTAATCATACTAATATCGGGATTGGGGGCATAGGGGCGATGTCCGCACTAGTACCAAATATTGCTTATGGTTTTAGAAAAATAATATGGTGGAAACCGGCCAAGCAGGCAAGTTGTATTATCAATACAGCGAATAAATGTGTGCGTGCACACGCGCGCGTTTTAATGCAGGCAATTAAGCACTTGAAAAGATTTTGCGACATCCAGTGCTGATGCCGAGTCGCTTTAGTCCGAGCCATAAGTCATTTTGTCCAAACGTCTCGAGTCAAGTTGAATCGTTTCTACCACAACTCGAGTCGATTCGAGTCTTTCCAACACTTCATTGCCAGTGTTTAGTTTCCAATGATTTTTTTGACAACCGCCATCGATTCGTTAGATATTGTTTGGTGAATTAAAATTTTAAGCTTCTACGCAAGGCTTTTATCTAAGCTCTGACCTCGACAGTTGAAAGCTCACTGTTAATACTTCAGCTTCTCTGCTATAACTCGCAACCGTTCGTTGGATATTCCTTTACTGACTACAGAAAAACGAAAACACTGCAACTCTACACAACACAATCACTATGGCGTCACAGAGAGCTGCCGCAATACAATACCTGTACCACTATCAATAAGTCTACTGCTTTATTAACTGCAGGTGGTTAGGAAGAAGAGCTCACTGTTATGTATTTTTAAAGTGATTTTTCAAACAAGTTGGGAACTCACTTATGAGCCGAATACACAAAGAAGCCTGTAGCGGTTTCAAGCCCGGATTTTGTGCTAACAGTGTTTTTGACCTAAGCTGTCTTCTATCACTTGTCTTTTCAGCGCTTTTGGTTAATTTTTTTATTTGCGCAGTTTAGTTAATTAAGGTACATTTTAAGTTTCTGATTTTGCTTCAAGCATATTTTGAATTGGTTGTATTGATTTAACTTTGCTTTAACTGTATTCAGTTCATTTTGATTCAATTCAGTTCAGCTGATTCATTCGGTTTGGTTTAAATTTGTTTCTGTTCATCCCCAAATGAATCCATTCACTTGTTAAATATTTTGGTCAACTAGAAACAGCAGCAAAGATTTACAGTTTTACGTACAATCGCCAGCCATCAAAACTGGAGATCTCAAGCAGCCCACTAGATGCAAAATCTCAAACAACAAAAACCTAACAGGCTTGCACTACAAAACAACAACAAAAATTTGCAAAATTTTGAGATAAATGCCACCAGTTGCCAGCAGAGGCTTACCCAGAAATTTTTTGAGGGGGCCGCAATTTACTTTGGTTATAAATTTTAGAACCGTGATCTGCCATTTACACAAACCCGAGGAAGTTATATTGCTTAGTCATCTGATATATATACATCTGAGACCTTATCTCTAATCTAACCACATGTAAACTTAAGCATCAGTCCAATTACTGCACTACACGGTAACTGAAAAACCATAGGCACTTGAGAAGTTGCTTTCTTGCAAAGCAAAGTTTAATCAACAAAAGGATCGGTGCGACGGCGTAGTGGTTAGAGCGTCCGCTTCGCATGGGTTCACTCCCCAAGTCGAGTCATACCAAAAGACTTTAAAAAAATGGTATTCACAGCTTCCCTGCTCGGCGCTTGGCACATAGGGATAGTGTGGAGAACAGGTCGGCAAGCTTGCTTGTTGTGTCCTTGGGCAAGGCACTTAATGGGATACCTCCGTTATTACGTGGCACACAGATGTTGGGCCCCAAGCAGTCTACCCGTCGCAATGGCCCAGTCTGACGAAAGACATGCAAACCGAGCATGAGCTCATACGCATGAATAAAATATATAATCAACAAATAATCTATGTTCAGATTGAGTTGACGCTTAGAAAATTGCTTAGGTAAAATAAAACATTTTGCTCAAAAATGATCACCAACATCATACGGTGCCATACAGCAGTATATTACATCGTGTCAATAATCCACGACCGGTTTCGACCATATTGGACGCAATGGAAAGTTTTGTTTTTTCAGCATTTTTGTTATTAAGTGTTTTTTACATCCACCTGATGAGACTCAATAAGGTCGAAACCGGTCGCGGATTTTCGACATGACGCAATATACTGCTGTATGGTACCGTATAATGTTGGTGGTCATTTTTGAGCAAAATTTTCTAATTTACCTTATTGTGATGCTGGAGGCAGATTCTTCCTAATAGGAGATCGCCTTAAAAATTGCTACCTAGCAACTGGCAACCTCTATAATTTAAGAAATTGCTTACAACTTCTGAAATTGATACGGTAGATCAAGTTTCGTTCGCAGTTTGGCATACAATTTATGCGTGGAAGTTTTATATTACTTGTTGACTAAAGTATTCAAATCTAGTGACAATAAAATTACACCGCACAGATCGATTGCCTTTAAAAAAAACAAGCATTACGAAATGCTCGTCGGGAACATGCATTGCGAAATGCTTGTCGGTAAGTCTGATCAGTCATTTTACCGCTTAACCAAAAAGCAAAACTCTACTATATTTTATGAAAAAGGTTTCATTTCTTCACCAATTGACTATTGGTACTGAGCGGAGAAAATCTTGCTCATTTGCGCTGCCGAAAAAATAGAAAAGTAACTGTAACTAGTAACTTTAAATTACTACTAGTAAATAACAACTTTAAACACTCCATTACTGATATTGCAGAAAAGTAGCTTACATAAATAGCAGATTAAGGGTAAGAGAGAACAGAGGTGAAGACCGGGACCCCAAAAAATGTAGAGGCCTTCAAAATGTTGCAGTCAATCTGTGAAAAAGCCTTCACCTTCAACTTAAATTAAAAATGCCAAAATGTAGACTTCAAAAAGGCCGATCTCCAAGAAAAAGGCCTTCGTGCTTAATTGCGTTAATAGGACCCCAAAATTAGATTGGTCCAAGATCTCACCTACTGTAAATCCTTCCCTGACGAAGATACAGTTACTGAAAAAGTAACTAGTAACAGCAATCTACTGCCAACATCTGTATCTAACCAGATACATAACAGTAAAGCAATGTCAAGAAAACCGTTGGCAACGGAGCAGAACAAACCAGAATGGGTTTTACTTAGATCTGGTTCCTTATGGCAACATTGAATGTATAAGTGTTACAAAATATAGGAGATCATCCAAAAAATGAATAAATTAACTGTTAAGACATAATTGAAAGACTAAATTTGTTTTACAATAACTTCAAATTTGCAGAAGATTTTCAAACGGTGAGGAAATTATGCGAACATCTCTCATCGGCGAGCGCGATGAAAATTCAGGTGACGAACTTACAAACGAAACATATTATCTGACTAACTGCCCCGTCATTAGTGGACTGTATTTAAATTTAAAATTATCACTGCTTGCTCAAATCGAGAAAGATGAAAACGTAAATATAAGAATCGAGCTCATGTTTACAAAGCATTGCAAGCATAAATTTGGAACATTGACGGTAAAATTATGTAATAAACTGAATGAAAATCGGTCTGCTTTAATACGAGCAACGTTAAACGAATTAAAAATTATCAAAAACTTTTAATAGTGTACTATAATTGAAACATTTTTCAACTTTTTTAAACCACTTTTAATTCTTTTCTGATGTTACATTAGCTATTTATAGCGACTGATGACGTCTTTGATGAAATCGATTTTATATTCAATAAAGTGATCACCGATTTTTGTTGTGCGTTTCATAATTTGATTGAGCAATGCACTACAGTTGCTACAAAACCTTCTCTTCAGTTTTTTCGATTTTCAGGCAGAAGCTTAACTAGCTTGCATTAGGTTAGATATGGCGTTCTTTAGTGTTGTATTAATGCTTATTGTATTTGAAGATAATTTTGACGATATGGAATGAACTGGGCCCTGAACTTCCCATCAACGAGGCTGCAACTTTGATCAAAGAAAGAGAATCTGTCGGAGTAGAAGCTGTGCATCCGTCAACTTGAACGACATATACCTCCAAAATAAAGCCACATATTTACGGAGCTGAATACCCAGACAATTCACAAATGTTTTGATGTTATAGGCATTGTACATGGTTGTTTGTTTGAAGCAAGCTATTCGTGATTCATTTGTCTGTGGAGGCATCAGATCAACTGAGTAAAAAGGTTTTCTTGGAAGCAATGCCACTATTGATAAATGCATCACCAAAATCTAATTTGTAGAACAGATTTTTTTGAAAATATTTTTCAAACTTTGTATTTGAATGAGCTAGTTTGTGTTTACCCACTTCCAGTTCTCGGGTTGATCTTTTTATCACCCCAGAACCACGGAATCTCATCTACTGTACGTTCGAAAAAGTGTGTAGCTGCCATTTCTTGGTCTAGTGATCAAAAATGGGAAGAATCTGTGTCCCATTTGGAAAAAAAGCAAGTAAAACTATGAGAAAGATACAATCAGTGGTTTGATCCTCTGTTAAAAACGTACAAACCGTAGAAACTCCAGCTTTACATTTACAGGTTTTTAGTGGAAGTGGATCCGCATTATTTTTTAATTGATGCAAATTTCCTTCAGCCTTATCCAGACTGAACGTTCAGTTTTGCATTTTGGGGGCGGTGGTTTTTTATTTTTGCGGCCTGAAAAGAGCGATTCCCTTGTCCTATGAAAAGGAAGAGGCAGAAGGGGGGGGGGCTTCTGGTTGATGAAATTTGATTTACGCCTACCTGATTGCGACGCTACTGACAGAGAGGACTACAGGAAAAATTTGTTCCAAAATGTTACCATTACGCAGAAGATTTAAGGGAGAAACTTTTATTGAAGTTGATGAACCTGCTACGTTTGATTTACAATTTGTATATACAATAAAATCACTGCATTGAAGGACAACATAGATGCTCGTGATTTACGTTTGATATACATTTTATTGAACGATTACATTTGATTGATACACGATTGCGTTTGATCCTCACACATAATACACACAAGTGAAAGTATTTAGAAACAAAAAATAAATTTTAAAGTCTTGCCTTCAGATCTTTTGATTAAGCACAGAAGCACTTTTCTATCGTCAATTTATTCTCATCAAATTGCCAAACCTAGTGGGTTATAAGCCAGAACTTCGCCATTTTGCTTTCCTATAACCACGTGCACGGTGCAAACACAAGTAAAAGTGGTCTTCAATGCTCTCTGGCGGGCTGTATCGATCAATATTTTAATTAAGGTCTGTTCAGGGGGTTCATCTCGCTTTGACTTATTTGAAAAATATAAAACTTTTTTCATCAGTTGCATTAAGGGTTTCAAAGAAAGTCAAACTGCACAAAATGTCAAAGAAGGGTTCTCGCTGCAAAACCGTTTTTTATTGTCGACGAAATTTCGATAGAAAAAAAGACTAGTGACTGCCTCCTTCATAAAACCACTGCAGTTTGGGAAAACACTGCTAGCACTCGAAGTATTGTGTTGTACCTTATTTTCATCTCTTTCTCACAAAATCTCAAAGACTGCTTTGATTTTGATAATGCGCATATGAGAGCAAAAGCAATTTTAGGAAATTCACCAAAAATTTTGCTTCCAAATAATTTAAATTTGTGATAGAAAGCCGTTAAATCAGTAGCTTAAACTATTGTATGTCGTATTAATGATGTTATCTTTAAAAATGTTTGTTTTCGAAATATCTGCTTTTTGCTTGATCTGTGTTTGTAAGTAAATTAGCGCAAATATTTCGACGTTGTAGGTAGAGAAATCAAGATCGAAATTGTAAAATGCTCTGAAGTGTTTCTTTGCAAATATAAATTTAACCATTTATTGAAAGCTGAGCGTGATATCTAAACATTAGCCATCCTTTTCTTTATACTGCCAAAATTCCCTGGTTAATATTTACCCAAGAAGCTATTCAATATTTAACTCGCTAATCTTTTGTTAAATTGTGAGGCACGAAAGAAAAAGAAAGTACTTAAACTTGGTAAAACAACCAGTTTCGCGAGCTTATGAACGGAGAACGAACCAATTTTGCCGTTAATGTTATAAGCGAGGGAGCATCAGCAAATATTTCAAGCATATCAATGAGTTGGGGGCATGAAAATACATGCAGAAAAGAGTCAGTCCCTAAATGACAAAGCTAGCGTTCATGAGGTATAGTCAGTATGTAACCAACAAAAGCAGTAGAGCTATCAGTGAAAATGGACATTTGGTGAAGTTTGGACTCGCTATCTACAATGCACCAGCTGCAATGGTGTGTGAACATATGGTTTTGAGAGCAAGACGCTCAAGCCAGCGATCTCGCCTTAACCGATTGATCATCAATAACGCTGGCATTCCTGCTTTTAAGAATATTTTAGGACCAGGAAAGCAAAAAGTTACAAGTCGTGTGTTTGAAGAAACGGTGACTAGTAATTAGACGATAAAATTGTCACTTTCTGTCCAGACAAACGGCCAGGAAGGTAAAGTAAGGGCTTTAGATTCTTATCTCCTGTAGTCACACTCTTAGATGCACGCCTATTGGTAATAAAAATTTGGGCAAAGAAATAAAGTGCCATTCTGGCTTGGAATCTTCAACAACTAAAATATACCTTAAAGAGATATCAACGATGCGATGTAAAGGGGTTGTTTAACAGTTAAACGTGGTGATAATCGGTTGATCAAGGAAATGTTTACTGAATTATTGAAGTGTGTTGCAATTTTCATTTTTACATGAGATCTCATTTTCCTTGTAATGGAGAAACAATGAGAAAAATTGGTCTTCACATCGCGAACCTAATCAAGCGAGTAGAAACATGATGATATGGTTGGATGCAGACAACTTCTAACCAGTTTTGATGCAGACTGACAACTTATCACGGACAAAACACACTGATATATATTGTTAGTCAATAGAGGCTTTTTGTGACATGCTGGGTGAACAGCTTCATAAATGACACAATGAGATGGAAGGTGTTTCATCCGTTCAAGCTTGGTTGACAGCTTTCAACTGTTTTCATGTAAAGTTAGAAACTAGTTTCTCGATATTTTCTGATGGCTGTTACCTAAAGCCAAGAGTTCAATACATGTGATAACTAAACGCTTAGTCAGGACCAGTGCCATCGTTACGGGGTGGCCGGTGGGGACGTGTCCCAACCAAAGCTACTCAAAATTTCTTGTTGTACATAGAGTGCCACGAAATCATGTGATATCAACTAAGTATTGAGAAGTTAAAATTTCGTTGTAAAATAAGGAATCGATGCAAACGCTCAACGCTGTGACTTAATTTATTTCTTTAACGTTGTCGATCTTTTGCACAGCTGGGTCTCGATTAACCTGCATGAGACAGTAAACGCCTTATCAGTGGTAGGCTACAGCAAACAGTTTCTTTCTGCTCTTCATTTTGATATTTCAACGAGCAAAGTAAATTTGAGAGATTGTTTGTAGAATTCAAGCGAAAGTTCTATGTGTGTCCTAGGTCTCAGCTCGTCCGCTAGCAGCAGTGCGTCTAAACTGCTGTCAATAGGCCAACGAGCAAACGAAAATCTGCTGATGCTTTAGTAGTTGGGGAGACCGTGGCCCGAAGCAAGGTAGGCTGCATTCTTACTCTGTGAGCATGTTTGGGACAAAAAGAGGTGTTTCAGTGCTGCATGATATCGTAGTTGCATTTGCTTGAATATTCTGTCAAATCAGATGTAGCTTTTCGCTTTGCTTGCCGCCCTTTTGATACTAAGACTGGTGGAGATTTTTGAGGAATGCGATGTGAATCAACTTTACTACTGAAAGCTACCGCAATTGCAAACGTGCTACTAGATTAATGAAAGAGCTTTCCATGCAAGTTGATTCCAGAGAACACTTAGCATTCTACAATACCTGCATGCTACAATTATAAAAACACAAATGTTCTGAGATGGGTGAGGAAATTGCTGGCTTATTTTATTAACATAAAACCTACTTGAAATAAATTGAGACTACTTTTCGACACAAACTGATAGTGTAACTTTTTTGGCCACTAATCAAGTGGAATTCAGAAGTAAAACTGACTCATTCGAAAACGAAGGCGACAGAAAAATGGTCTTTTTTTAAGTTTGTTTAATCAAACCGTTGAAAAAGACTGGCGTTTACGAGCAATCAGGAAAACAATTAACGTGCACGACCCCCAATGTGCAAAACGAATTTGTGGCTACCATGAGGTCTGTAATATAACCTTGGATAGCAAGCAAGAATTTAAAAAAATCTTGATATGCAATTGAAGTTGATGGAACCAAGAAATGGGGAATGGAAAACATTTTTATAATTCTTTCTTTTGTTAAAGAGTATTATTAAAAAGTAGCGGTCGGTATTTTGGGTTTATCGAGCAGTGTTTCGGGTGGCTCAAAATCAATCACTTCTGTAATTTCGGCGAAAGTTACTAAAGCAGGACTGACTTCATCAAAGATACTTAGTCAAGTCAATAATGGCGCATCTGTAGTCGCAGGAAGCTGTAGAAGTGTGTGACGTTTATTGCAGGAACAAGAAAACAGATAGTTTCCTTTATGTGCACTGCCTGAACCAGCAATTGAGCCTTGCAGTGGCGCACGCATTGTCGACAAAAGAAGCGATCAATGATTATTTGCAATTTGTGGTAGTCTTCAAAATTTGTTTCCGAAATCCACAGCTGCATTTCATTATAATGAAGATAAGCTGAAACGTCCACTTGAGCAGAGATGGACAGATCATCTGGTAACTGTCTTTGTTTTTATTTGTTTTATTTGCCATATTTATCCTCCATTCACGAGAAAGCGAATTGTATCGCTATACTTTGGACGGGAAGTCCGCACTCGCTTGGGAGTTGCCTTTTTCGAGGTTTATGGGCCACCTGTCTTCCACATAAAGGTGGGGCGTCCCGTTAAGTGCCTTGCCCAAGGACACAACAAGCGAACTTGCCGGCTTGTTCTCCACAACCTTCCCTAAATGCCGAGCGCCAAGCGGGGAAGCTGCGGATGCCATTTTTTAAAGTCTTTTGGTATGACTCGACAAGGGGAATGAACCCCTGGTCTACCGACTGCGAAGCGGGCGCTCTAACCACAACGCCATCGCTGTCAAAACTGTTTTCAATTTTTCCAACCTATAACATCGCTTCTACTTGAAATGGGTGCTTCCAGAACACGTAGAGCAAAAACACATGTGAATGTATCAGGGTTGCTTATAGAGGTGCAGAAGCAAAGATACTTATTTATTGCAAAGATGCGTGACAAGATATCTCTTGTAAATTTAACCCTACTGCCTCAGTTGTTTTCAAATAATTTATAGATAAATGTAAGTAAACTAATTCATGCATATAAATTTGCGATCTGTCTGCCAGTCTTTAGTTAGACTTGGCCGCCAAAATTGATAAACTGCTCCGTTATAGCATCTAACCGGTACAATAACCAGGGATTGGAACGTCATCTTTCCTGTCGGTAGACCGGAGTTCAGTTCCGTTGTTTACTTCTACAAAAAGACTTTAAAATTTGGTATTCGCAGCTTCCTGCTTAGCGCACAGCACGATGGAGACAATGGGCAGAACAAGTCCACCACTTCGCTTTCAGTGTCGTGGGGAAGGCACTTAACATGTTGTCTCCATATTTATATATACAGTAAAAGCACAGCTTTTGAAAGATAACACTGGTGATGGCACGCAGGTGGCAGGTCCGAGCAGTCTACCATTTGTGATGGCACAGTCCAACTATGGACCAGCAAACAGAGTACTACCCATATGTATGTGCCAACAACGAAACAACTAACTCTAACAAAAAAATGATTAAAAATTCTTTTTTGTGCAAAAGGTTAATTGGCATTTTGCAGATTTTTTACAAAATTCAAGAATATTTTTTTAGAAGAAATCCAAAAATCGAAAGTAAATTATCGTTTGCAAGATGCGGTAAATAGTATTTACAACAAAATATTTGTGAGGTTAATGGGAAAGGCAGCGGATGTATGGCGCGTTAGCAATTTAGATCCTGCTTTGGCGCAGTTGGGCTGCTGATTAACCGTTTCCTGGTTTCATGACCACATAAGGTGTTTATGCTGTGTTCAAGGTAAAGACTCTTAACGTTTATTTCCTAATGGGGCCAAGCAGTCAACCCATTCGAGGAGGTCTAACCGTCTGAGGAACAACAAAGACAATAAAATAGCATCCTTCATGGAGTGGATAGTTTTTGAATTGCTTTGTTTGTTTGTTCCTAGGTTCTTGCTTTGTTTGTTCCACCCAAGCAAATGCTTGAAGTTCAAAATACTGACTTGTCAACAGGGATAACGACTGTGCATCGTGTGTTGAAAACGTTCGCAATCTTTGTAGACGATAAAAATTTAGTGATATATGGGATAAAGTCATTGTTCAAATTGATGCTCCTGAAAGACAGATACGACGCCCTAATATGTTATTACGAGATTATGTTGTTGAACAAACGACAGGAAATAATGAAAGGAATAAAAAATGATATGTCAAAATTATTTTTGTAGCACATTAGGTCATGCCTTCAATAAAACAAATTTTCTTTTTATCCAATGAAATTCAAAGCTATACGCTGCTGCCTCTGCGTTTCAATTTGTAAAAGCAACTTTTTGGTGAAAGCATGGAAAAGACACTTTTGGATTCGGTACACTCCTCAATCGCGAAAAGAATTTGATTTCAGAAAGACATGTGTTGCGAAATTCAACGATGATCAAAAGCCACAGACGGTAGCAACCAAGTTCCTTTCTGACCATTGTGAAGAACTTCATGCGATGCCTGCTGTACATCTTGCATTGAAACTAGCGGTCACTCTCGGAGCCACCACTGCAATGTGTGAGAGCTTTTTCTGTTCTCAAAAACACTATGCGAGATCGCAAGCAATCAACGAAGCCCATTTCCAATACTCATCTTATTCAACTTGCTTTTGAAAGCGACCTGATTACAAACTAAAATCGAGTCGAAAAAATAGTCTTTAAAAAACAAGGTCGTAGACTACAGTAACTTTAGTTATGCTCAATTAGTTTCGGGTTTCTTAAACTATGAGTTGCAAAATGTAATTTTGGGGTCGCGAAGCAAATCGGCTTTTTGTGCTTTCAACTTTTCCACAAGGGTTTAAACCCAGTCACTGGTCGGCAATAACAGGAACACTCATTGCTTTAAACTATAGTCGATTTCAGTGCATTTAAAGCGACAACTAGTGATGCGTTGTTGCATAATAATCATTGTTGTAACAAGATGACCGATACTGACCTTGTTGCAATCGTTCCGATTTTAGAGCAATTGCTAAAAGAATCTTTTTATTGTGTCAGTCTAGGTCCGACCTAACTGCTTTAAGAACCTACAGAGTATTTTCAGACTAAAGTCTAATGCAACAAGGGCTGATTTTACTATGGACCAGGTTTGGACTCGTTTGGAGAAAAAAGTTGATAAGTCAAAGAGAAAAAAGTATGATAACACATTTTTGCAGTATCGACGCACTTGTAATGATGATGATGGAGTGAAAATCCTCTTTGCTTATTTGTAGTGAATTTTGTCTGCAAAAAACTTGAAACCCTCTGAATTGCAAAGACATTTTAATATCTAGCATGGAAAATATTTCGACAAATCAATAGAATATTTTGAAAGACAACTGAATTCTTCAGCGAAGCAAAAGCTCTTTACCGAAAAATCTTTTTCGTAAATAAAAGATATTTGCGCGCCTCTTATGATACCAGTTACTAAATAGCAAAATCCATCACACTTTTCTCGCTCAATGAAAATCTCGTTCTACTTTAGAGCTGTTAATATGCCAAAAATAGCTTGCCAAAAAGAGCACGATAAGGAAATTCGCAAAATTTCTTTATCTAGTGCCACTAACTACTGAAAAATTGCTGAAATAAATGGTGATCAATTGCAGTGAGTAATTATTGAACTTGAATAAAAATCTAAACTTTGCAATTCAGTGTGGAAAAATCACAGATGTATTGAATAATGCACAGCTGCTACTATAGGTGTGGTATGCTTATGAACAAAACATTGAGTAACAATTGTTTTTTGTCGCCTTTTGGAAAGCATCAACAAAGATGAGGATGTCTTTTTAAAGCCAATGAATTTTTTACAACTGCGATTCTCCAATGAGAAAATTACGAGTACACTGTAGTCTATTGGATAGCGCTGGGTAATGCTTGGCAAGTGTGCTGAATTTGTCGCAAAAGTGAAAAACATTTAAAACGAACGAGACGATTTTGCTCATTTCGAGATCCACGCAGAGGCATCTGAACTTGATATCGTTCTTCGAGACGTTGCCTAAATATTTTTCTTTATTAAAAACGATGCTTTTAGCGCAAGTTTGTTTTTTTGCAAAAGCAAGCATAATGTTTTGTCCGCCATTCTGGAAAAACTGAATAATTTGATCGTGTCTTTCTAGAGAACAAAGCTGCAGTATTTTTAGTTTTGAAAACGAAATTGAAACATTTAGCAAACAGCTTACACCAAAGAAAAATGAGACGCAAGATGGCAGCTTCAAAATGTTTCCTGCTGTAGATGATTATTTAATTAGGAAAAACTTATTCTATCAGATGATTATCAAGGTTATGGTTGATCATATGAATTGTCTTCATACTCAGTTTTAGAAACATTTTTCTAAGAATTTTGATTCTGGAAAAAATTTGAATCCGCAAACGATTTATAACTGCACTTTCAGGTGTCGCCCACTTGCCATATAAAGCCCAAGAAAAGTTTGCCAAGTGATCAAGCGACAAAAGTTTGGAACAAGAATTTTCAAAACAGACTTTATATAATTTTTAAATAATAACAAGATATGAATACCCAATTCTTTCTAATTTAGCTTTTCCCCAACTCTTGCCCTTTTGAAAAACATGTTGGTGTGAAGCGGCATTCTTAAAGTCGAAAATGATGAAGTCCAAAAATTGAACCTTTTTGAAAATTTTCGAGAATGTTCATAGCCCTCTGAGTTGTTTTACGAGTATATAAACTCTCCAATAAATGATCTGTGCGAGATTCATCAAACCAGCAATATAACATAGAAGTTGTGCTAAATAATTTTTATATATTACATTGTGTTTTGGTGGAACTGGAAACTGACCTTTTGCATTGTGTTTCGTTAATTTTTTATTCGCTTTACTGTTTCCATTAGTTGTTCTTTTATTACTGTATAGTTACTTTAGTAGGTTGCGTGCATTTGCATGATTTCACTGTAGATGAAAGTATTTCATGAGATTTTTGGGGGAAGTCTATTGTTTTCACATTTTAATATAGCTTTGAAAAATGCTGTTTGAGCCATAAGCTTTTCGTGACACTCTCATCAGTGGCGGTAAAGCGTCAAAAGGGAAGATCTAGAGTGAATAAGTGTTTTATGTGAATAATTTGCAATTAAGACAAGCCAATGATAGCGCTAGTAATGCAAAGCGCAATAGTTCTACCTGCTATTCAGAAAAGTTTTGTCATATATGAATACAAGTGCCACTGTGATAGTCGGTACGTAGGGCGAACATCTCAACGACTACAGGATCGCATCAAGCAACATGTTCCGCAATGGTTAAGACAGCAATTGAATCGTCTACGCCGATCTCAACCACACAGATCGTGCAAACGAACCGACACCAAACCGGATTGTGACTCCGCCATTGGTCAGCATCTTTTAGATAATGATCGATGCGCATTAAACTATGATGATAAGCGGTTTTCAATCCTCGCCGCAGCGCGCAGCTCTTTCCATCTTAATCTTTTAGAGGCTACTTATATCAAGACCCTACGCCCGGTGTTATGCAGACAGAAAGAGTTTGTTTACACTCTCAAACTCTTCCGATAATCGTGGCATTTGGCCTCCTGCTGCGCCTTCTCTAACTTTCGCAATTGCGAAATCTTTCTTTGGCGCGCTTTGCAATACTAGCGCTATCATTGGCTTGTTTTGATTACCTAACGTCCAAATTATTCACATAAAACACTTATTCACTCTAGATCTTCGCTTTTGACGTGATACCGCCACTAATGAGAGTGTCACGAAAAGCTTATGGCTCAAACAGCATTTTTCAAAGCTATATTAAAATTCTGTACCATCAACAAGATTTTTGTTTTCACATTATTAACGTGACGGTTCTCACAATAGTGAGCCTAGAAATTTATTTTTTAAAATGGGGTCACGAAACGCAAAAGCTTGGAAAACCTTAAATTCGTTAGCATTTAAACTTTTCAGATTTTTTTTACATTATTGGTTCCGAACTTCTTTTTTCATGAAAAAATTTGTTGTTTGTTGTATTCGGCGGCGCTAATTTTTACTTTGTAGCGACCGATCATTGTGACGTCATTGCTACCTACACACACTTACATGTAAACTGCCTGAGTTGCTTTCCTCTTTTATCAGAGCTGCCACTGGAAGGGATTTTTTGTCAGCGGTAGGGAGTAGGGAGTTCTTACGGGATTTTTTTATAAATTGTTACGAAATGTAGAGTTTCCAGTTTTGTCAGTTTACGTCCCGAAAAATGCAATTTCTGTTTAGCGGAACTGCGAACATAGTTGCCAATTTTTCGAATTTATCCCAATTATCTTTCTCTACGTCAATAGAAACAGTGTAAGGACATGTAGGGATTTCTGACCTTTTGCAGCAGAGATTTCAGGAAAATTTAAAGTGGCAGCATTGTCCTCTCATAGAATCGAGTTCTTCTCTCCTGGTCACGTAACAAAGTTAGTAAGTATAAAAGTTTCTAATTTGTACAAATGAGATGTAATTCAACAAATAAACAGCCAACTATTGAGCAGTCGTGGAAGATAGACACAATATCAGTTGCCAGTGGTCATCGAGATCTTCTCTATACACCCGGAGCAATGATCTTCCTTCAACTTGTTGCATCTTGATTCAGTGCTAATATTGCAGTAATGTGCAACTTGACACATCTTGTATCTGATTGCAGGTACCAATATTAGCGGTATAATAAATTGTCAAAAGTCCTGTTGTTTACAACTTTAAATCACTTCCGAAAACCTTTTCTGTGGCCAAAATCACAAGTTGCGTTCTGCAATAAATTCATCGCTTCAACTCCATGATCATCATCACTCAATCAACCAAATCACTTGTTATATCAAGCAAGCTCGTTTTGCACGCGATTCAATGAGGGATTTTGTTATCTACTGTCCTTTTTTCACTCAAAAATACAGTACTTCCAAAACTGTATAAGATTTATAGTGGAAAATATAAGTTCCCAGTTTGTAAAATTCTGTTTCTTCCAGTGCCCCACCACTGTGTATGCTCCGGCAACACCACTGCTAAAAAACGAAATAAGATTCGAACCGAATGCCTTTGTTTCCACATTTGACTCAAAGCAGTCGCTGCTAAAATGCTTCCGAGAGATTGCTTCTCCAAATATTGGCGCATCCAAGAAGTGTAAAAATCTTTAAAATGGGCTAAAAGACCATTTTCAGACATACATAAAACGGGATGACCAGATAGGTTATTGACTCCAAAACACGGGAAGAGAATATTAGAAACTTGTTTTTTCCCCTTGCTTGAATTTTTTCAAAAGTAATTGTTATTTACAGTTTTTACTTAACAGCATACTTGTTTGTTGGCGTAAGCAGTATTATAAAAACGAAATGGTTTGCCATCTTAACGTGATAATGGAACATGTATATGTTTGGCCGATTCTATTATTGATTGCAGCCGGGACCAACGTAATAGAAATGAAAAAGACATGCAAAGGTAAGATTCAAAGTTAGTTGAGGTACTGAATAAACAATTTGGGGTGGTCATGGCTTCATTTTGATCCAGTTCAAGCAGTAAATAGCTGGAAAGGATAAAGGATAGAAAAATTTTGTTGCCTCCTTTCAAAAATCATTTTTTAGAGATATATTTTCTGTGATTAGTCCCAGTATGTTTCTCTTTTAGTTTTCAATGCTAAGTGTTGTCAGTAATCTACTTCACCAAATTTTTGTGCCTTTTCACAAGCCTGCAACAATGAAGTTTCGATTACTGTCGCGAATTTTGTGTCGTCATATTCTTCAATAGACACCAACGACAATTTCCGTGCCTGGATGCAGTGTCCGCGGTAGACACTTATTAGGCCAGAAGTATTGATAGCTCCGAAATAGAATGAAACTTAAATTAGTCAGGTAGTCGGTTAGTTCTACATTTTTATCGTTTGGTTACTAGATATATTTTTGCAGTCATCTTTAGAGCAACTATTCTTCAGACCTCCTTCAGAGTTACCAGCACTGTTGGCGCTGTGTATTTCCACCACGAGGAATACGTCCAAGCAGGATAAAAAGAACAAATTTTGTAAAGTGTCTTTCCCAAGGACTCATCAACGTAGAGCCCAGTGCGGCGTTGAATTTCACTGTGTTCCTTTAGTAGAGTCACGTTGCCATTTGTTTTTTTTTCAAATAACCGTAAGCCAGGGGTGGTAAAACATAAAAAGATGAGAGGATCCAGAACTCTCGATATTATTTTGGACTTATTCGAAAACTCCTATTTAAGTTCAAAATGTAATTCTCACCAAAAAGGTTAGCTAAAGTCCTACCATCCTTATTATATGTTTATGATTACAACTAGCTTCAGTACCCTTTAAACAAGATAATACCCGATCACCGAAATGGCTTTTTCGAAACAGAAAGAAAAAATTAAATAACTTTCTACTTTCAGAACCAAAAAACATCACTTGGAGAGTTGTTAATTTTAAATCAATAATCAAATGGAGAGATAAATGTGATCTTGTCAACGCGAGCTACGTTGTGGGGACGTGGTAAGTAGAAAAGACTGTCGTAGAAGCACGCGGGAAAAGAGGGCGGCGCGTGGACAATGCTTTAAAAAATGACATCGATCAGTTGCCAACTCCGGTGATCAGTCGCCAACTCCGGTTATCTACGAGAAAAAAAGATTTTTACCTAAAGAGGGGCTAAAATTTAGAGCTTAGTTATAATACCAACTTGTTCTCGAAGTTCTGCCTTCAAATCCTCAGATCCCTAGCTTGAAGTCCACCTGCGTAAAGTGTGTTCAGGATTCCCATCACCACAGCTTCATACTCTAACTGAGAGGTGATTTTCCTTTCCACTCACCATGCAATATGTGCTGAACTTCTTCAAAATTCCAAAAGAAGCGCCTTATTTTGATTCGTTTATAAGAGCAATAAGATTGGCGAAAAACTTTTGGTTTAAGTGTAGTTGTGACTATATTTGTTGTTTTTTAAAACCATGCGACTACGCACGTTTATTCATTTCCGACACTTGGCTTTATATTGCACCATCGGCGTAAAAACTCAAGCTTTACCTGAACACGTTGTCGGCCCCTCAGAAAAATGCAAAAAATAATCGCTTTACAGAGCTAATCAGCAAAAAAATATACTTCAACTTCGGGAAGAAAATGCAGCCAGCAGCTTCTTTTCATACAAAAAAACTTTGCTTATTAATGTACGAGTATTGCAGCATTATCGATACTACAGTCATTGTCATAAAGTTAAGGCCAGCTTAAAAAATGAGATATTGTCTTATGTCATTGCTCGTGACATCATCTAAGTCTAACTGATCCAATGTTTTTTGATGGTATCATTGTCAATCTTTTAATTCAAGCTCCTGATGGAATCTTAAACGCTCATTGCAATTTTTATAGGAGCTGCTACAGTTTTTGTGTTCTTGTGGGGTTATTCTGAAACATTGGTCAAAAGTATTTCGTTTAGCTGCTCATAAGGACCCAAACTATTGTTTTGTGGCTCAAAAATTTTTGAAAAAGCATGATTGCCATTGAACTACAATTCTGCAAATAGCATATTTTACAAAGCTACAAGCTACAAGCGTAAAATCGATACCATTGGACGTAGCTTTCTCGAAGAGATTCTTTTTGTTATAGACAATTTACAAGTAAAGCAGCCCACTTTTTCAATACCTACGACTCCACCTTTGATAACAGCCAGCAACAAAATTGTTGTGGCTGCGACGTCTTTTCAGAAAGCCGAGCCTCCGAGCTATTTGAACTCTAAAAAGATATATTCTAATAATTGCTTTAAACCTGTAGTTCTCAACGTTTTTTTTCCAAATTTTTCCCTTACAGAGCTCAGATTCAATCTTTTCCTTCCTACGGCGAAGTAGGATTCTTTTCATTTTTTTTTATTTGAGACTGATGTTCATTTAGATGTTGCGCTTCAAAAATAATCGCAGAAATATCTTTTGCTACAGATTGAAAATTTTTGACTCTCAATTTCCGAATCTGTATTCCGTGGTCCTTCTGTTTTTTACATTTAAGGGGTTTACATGCAAATTCTTATCAAAACGCTTGTTTTTTTCCTCCCTTATGACTATCTAAGAGCCTGATTTTTCTTCACCGGTTCCTCCCTACAAAAAAATTTCCTTTTCAAGCATAATTCCAAGTGCCCCCAACTAAGAACCTTTTCTCTGAACCAACTTAATTTACTTTTATTATTAATTTAATTTATTTCAAGGTTACCCTCAAAACGCTTGATTGTTAGCACATTTGTTTGTAACGAAACCGACAAATTATTGTCGCAATATTATCGAAGGGTGTTTTATAAAAAAAAATTTACTTTCAAATATTAAAAATTTACCTACAAATAAGTTTAGCTCAGGTTTAGAAATGCTGTTCTAAACGTTGTTGTCATCTGCAACGCTTTACAATTACACTTCTAGTACGAATCACTAGCACCTTTTTCGAACTTGCTCGCAAATTTATTAGCATCCTTTGCATGCACTTACAACCTATTTTGTATCCTCATTTTTGTTGTAACTTCCGCTTATATGCGAAACGCTCTGCAAAAGTTTCTATAAAGTTTGTATTCTGATAAAAGTATCTGAACAAACCGAATGAATTTTCCAGGCATCGCTAAACAATAAAGTTAAAAATCAACTTTGAAAAATGCCTTGAATGTCGCCGAAGCAGTATCGGTGACAAGAAGGCTTTGATAAGTTTTCAACTGCAGCAGAATTTTAGTGCCGGAGCAATAAACGTGATTCAAAACATGAAGTGAAGTAAACATATCTTTCAAATCATATCTGCAAATTCTTCTCTTTATACATTGCGTTTCGACAACTCTCCCGAAGGCAGCTCATCTTTGAACCAACATACTGCCAGGAAGCATGGGAAAAATGATTAACTCCGATATAGATTATGCGGCTAACTGAAGAGGCCAGCAAGTGAAAGGCCAAAAACAAAACTGCTTGTTGCAGGTTGATTCTGTTTAATAATTTTAGTTATAGCATACCAGAGCTGGAAAAAAAATGTAAGTTGGAGAGAAAGAGGAATTGGGTGGAGTATCGGTGCAACAAACTGTTGCAATCAAGGAAAAGAAGATTCACGTGCAATATTGACCTTGACCCTGAACTGCCAGGTAAGTGCTTCAAGTTCAACTTACAGCGTGATCACAATATTAAAGTAGTGATCTGGATTAAAAATATTGGGTGCTGCTCAACACTGGGGCTTCATAAAGCCCAATTAAAACGTTGCTTAAAATGTGGTTTGGGATGCCGCAATTGAAATAAGGCGGTATCATGTAATGAAAACAGGTCGAAATTTTGGCAAGATTTTGATTTATTTTTTACGTATATAGTCCGAAGAAACAAAGCTTTGGAAAACTAATTAAGAGCATTTTACCAATGACATAACATGGCTTTAGCGGGAACGATGCTCCGAGTTTGTAGAAGGTCATCTGAAACTGAGAAGAAAAAAGTGTGTGGAGCATATGGAGAGCTAAGATATGTACTTTATAAGAAGAGTAAGTTTTTCTTTATGGTGTTTTTGGATGGAGAGTATGGTTTGCTTAATTATGATTTTACATTTCTGACAGAGGGTAGCTTTAACGTTAATTTACATAATTTTTGCTAAATGTCAGACCCACATCTGGAATTATTAGAGTTCCTGGAATGAGTGCAATTTATTTCAATCATTTCCCCACTGCAGTCAAACCACGCAGAGGGATTTGCAAAACAGAACTTCTCCTTATATCAAAAAGCATTGAAATAAATATGTTAGCAGCAGCAAGGTTATGCTAAATTAAAGCTATTCATACAACGAATTGTGTTCAGACCAGTATTGAGTTGCCGGCGGTGTTGCTGAAACATTTTTATCACAAGCACTTCGACCAAGGAAAGGAACTTTCCGAGGCTTTTACAGGAGGGCATAAAGGCAGAATCAGCGCGATCATTGAACTCGTATACTTTGGATTGCGAAACCCTTCCTGTAACGCAAGGAGTAAAATAGGTTTTCGCAGCAACAAGAAAGTATTATTAGGTACCTTTACCGAGCCGAACATCAGTTCATCAAATGTAGACGCAGACGCCCACCATGCAAACCTTGTTATACAAGAACCGAGTGGGAAATTTCTTCGATATTTGGACAAAATTCAGTATGAAGCCATAGCTGTGGAGCATAACTGTGAGTTGAATTGAGTGGTTGTTGGACGGTTTTTGCGTAGGCAAAGATTGCTGGCTCGTTTCCTTAAATTATTTTTTCTCGATTTTTTAAAGATCCTTTTCAAAAAGCATTCTTTCAAAGAATGTGCCTCCTCTGACTATCGGTGCCAGTGTTACCAATCGTAAAAATTTCTTAGAACAAACATTGCTATTAATCAGGAAAGATTTGCTTAAAATGACGACGCGATTTAGTGGGAGTAAGAGTGTCCGCTTCGCAATGGGTTGACTTGGGTTTAATTATTTCGACACATCGTCCCAAGACTTTAGAAACGGTGTCCACAGCTTCCCTGCTCGGCGCTTGTCAGGAAAAGGATGGCGCGGAGAAAAAGCTTTCAAGTTCGACTGTTGTATCTTTGGGTGCATCACTAGGCGGTGCACCTCCATCTTTACGTGGCAGGCAGATGATAGGAACGGGCAATCTACCCTTTGCAGCGACCCAATTTATCCAAAACTTAATAAACAGAACATGAGTTCATGTGCTAGAGCCAAATGAAAGAACTAGCTCATGCGACGACCATATGCTTTTACCAAAAACACTCAAAATCACTCGTCCATAAAGCAAACAACTACAAACCTTTGCCTGGTCTGCTCCGTTATGGTGTAATCCAGTGTAGATCAACGGTGAAACAAAATTGATCGTATATTCTGGCTAACAGCGCAGTATTTGTTATTCATCCATCATTCATTCTTTTTTGCAGCAATCACAACTGGAAAAAAATGCCCGATAAATAAAAAATTTGAAGACTTGAAAAAAGTTTCTGTCAATTCCACCTATCTCTACGAATCTTCTACCGAAGTACTAAAAGCAGTGTTTTGTTTCTAAGTTGTGTTTATGCGGAAACAATTGCTTTCAAAGTTGATAGACCAACTTTGTTTATGTGATGACGTAACAATTTTACAAATAGTGTTGTCTAATTTAACAAATCAAGCAAACGACTTGTATAGTGTCGGCAAAAAAAATCTTTACATTTGTTTGGCAAAAAAAACTTTACATAAAAAATAAGCACGTGTATTTAACTTACTGTTTGCACCAAAAGCATTGTATCACAATAACTCTTGTACTGATGTCACAAGCTACTATTTGGGTATACTTCACGCATAGCCATTGTTCTGGAAGCTTCCAGTAGTTTCACAGCTGATGAACAGTAGGTCGGTAAAACTGGACAATTTTTTTTATTTTCTTGAAATTTTGAGCTCTTGCAAAACTTATCTCAGACACTAAAATGGGTCAAAAGAAGTTGCAAATGGCAGAAAAATCTCGTGCCTTGACATTGTTAGAGAAGGGGGATTCTGTGATTGCTGTAGCCAGAGATATTGAGGTTTCAAGAGAGGCAATTTATTAATTAAAAAGGTCGGCTGCGTTATTACCTCCTGGGATGATACCAAAGAGAAAGTCAGGCTCTGGCGCACCTAAGAAGACCTCACCAAGAACGGATAAGCTTTTGAAGCATGAAGTAGCATCATATCCGTCTATAACTGCGGTTGAATTAAAAAACAAGCACCCTAAGCTTCTCCTCAACGTCTCAACCAGGGCAATTCGTCATCGATTCCAGAAGGACTTTGGTCTACCAGGTCGTCGTGCAGTCAAGAAGCCCATGCTCACTGCAGCAATGAAGAAGAAAAGGCTCAACTTTTGCCAGAAATAATCGACATTGGACAGCTGCAGAATGAAAAAAGTCATGTTTGGTGATGAGAGTACTTTTACACTGGCGAAGGGAGTCCCAAAGATGGTGCGTCGTCCGAGTAGTGCATCACGATATGACCCAAAATTTACGGTTAAAACCATGAAGTACCTCGTCAGTGTAATGGTTAGAGAGATTTTAGTGGGAATCTGATCCGGGCTGGTTTGTACTTTCTTCCTAAAAATGTAACAATGAAAGGAAGCATTTATATCAACATTTTAAAAGAGTATCTTCTCACATTCTGGAGGATTCATCAGTGTGATCATTTCATGCATGACGGTGCCCCAGCTCACAAGTCGAAGATCGTGACAAAATTTTTTAGCAGCCATATCATCCGTATTTTAGAGTGGCCTGGTAATTCACCAGACCTAAATCCAATTGAAAATGCCTGGAATTTCTTAAAAGACAATATTCGAGAGAGGCAACCAAGCAACATCATTAAATTGCAACAGGAGCTGAAAAAACTCTGGGTAACACTGGACTTCAACTACTTTGCGCCCTTGTCGATTCCATGCCCGAAAGGCTTCAAATGGTCATCAAATCTAAGGGTGAGATGACAAAATACTGATTGACTTTATATTTTATCAGCAATAAAAAGCGTCAATTCTAAAATCTTTTCGTTTGATTTCTTTGCGAAGATATTTAGTCAATGTAAAGATTTATTTTTGCCGGCACTGCAGATGTTTCACCGGGTTAGAATTGTGAAGCTACTTACCCAGCATGTTGTAAGAAGCGACTCTTGGCTACCCACCAATAGCAGTCCGCCTTGTTGGTGCTGGGGCTGCCAATCAGTAATTTGCATTCATGACTGGTTCGAAATGAGCTGCAACTTTTCTTCTGGCCTAATTCAATTAAATTGACGGCATGAACCTGGATTACGGTAACAAGAGGAACAAACAAACGAACAAATAAAACGCTTGTGCTGTTTAAAAGCACTTTGGTTCGCTTTCAGCGCTGATTGATGACTTCTAGGTCAGTGGTTTAAATTCCATGACAACTTGGTAGCTGCGCTGCGGGAATTCTGGAACACGTCTTACATCAATTTTTTCTGCTTAGTAGGAGTGCTGGACGTAGGAACTAGTTGTGATGACAGCACTGGTTGTGGAGGAAGAATTGACAATTCATTCATTCGTAATGATAGCCATTGCTGCCCCTCAAGGCTGGAAATTAATACAATGTTCCACAAAGTTAATGGTTGTTTACGGTTGCAGACACCTACGCAAGAAGACCATGCCGTATCTCACTGGTCATTGGATGGTCTGAAACCAAACACCTCGTACTGCGTGTACGCACGCTACAATTCACCCATCACCAAAAACTCGAACGGACCCAGCCAAGTAGGAATGCTGCAAGTGAAGACTGCAGGTAAGTGCGAGCGAGAGATCGTGTGTTCAAATAAAGCGAGATAGCTTAATTTGCTGTGCAATTTTTGCTGGAGTTGTGATCTTGTAGAAAATTGAGTTTATAAATTTCTATTGTGGTTCTTTGGTCATTATAAGGATAACTACACAAAAAAAGTAGAACAACTTATGGTCAGACCTGCTTCCGAACAGCCACTACTGCAAAAGCACTGCTTTCCTCCACAAACACTGCAACAAACCAACTCAAATTGTTGAAAGGTATCTTCCTTGAAGCACAGCAAGGCAGATATCGCAACCGACACGTTGGCGTAGTGGTTAGAGCGTCCGCTTCGCAGTCGGTAGACATGGGGCTCATTCCCCTTGTCGAGTCATACCAAAAAACTTTTTTAAAAATGGTATCCATTGCTTCCCTGCTTGGCGCTGGGCATTTATGGTAGGTTGTGGAGAACAAGCCGGCATGGGCAAGGCACTTAACGGGACGCCCCACCTTTATGTGGAAGACAGGTGACCCGGAAATGGCAACTCCCAAGCGAGTGCGGACGTCCCTTCCAAAACATAGCGATATCATTCGCTTTCTCGTGAATGGAGGATAAATATGGCAAATAAAAAAAAAATGAGCAAAGACCTCGAATCGAAAGATAAGTATTATCGTGCCGGCCGTTAAGCAAAAGCTGTTTGTTGCGATGCGTCAATTAATAGGGAAAACTTCATTAAGCATCTCCTTTTTAATTATAATTAATGTAAGAAAACAACTTTATCATTATAACGCATGTTTTCAGGGGATCCATGGCAACCGTCCACTGCATTCATTACAGTACTTAGCGTTGGCTCAGTGATCATCATTGTCGTCGTGATGATCGTTGCTTACTTCGCCCACAGATTCTACAAAAAGATCAAAACAAACCTTGTAAGCAAGCATCACGTGGTTAGCACGGCTGACAGTTTCTGAGATTGCACGAAAAACCTGTTGCTAATCCTGCAGGTTAAAGCAGTGTTCCTGGTAGGGCTGCAAACGTCAAAGCGATATCGCCAGATGTGAAACGACACCGCTAGAGCGAAGACATATTGCTCTCGTAATTTTTTGATATTTCTTCAACTAACTCTTTGTATACTCATCTGCATATGCGCAGGAAGTTAGGTCAAAAGTTGAGTCGCTATTAGTTAAGCAAAATTGAAGCGCTTGTTGAATAGTTGTGGGTTTACCTTCACCTTTATGAGTCGTATTGGAGGGAAGAAAATAGCATTAATGAAGATATGTGTTCGACAGCGGTTCTATGTCACTACATACCAATTTAGATCAATTTTTCATTTGTACTAACCTTTGACCCGGTCATATAACTTTGGTCAAATTCCATAGTTCTTGAGTTATGAGTTGTAAGTGATTTACCAGTATTGCAGATAAAGTGAGTTTCTGTCGCATACAACGCAGTAAAGTGATAAAAACGTGCTTTTCCTAACAGCGCAACAACTGTCGAGAGATTTAAACCCGCCATCAACGCCAGCATGAAGCAGCGCTTCAACCAATACTGCGGAGTTGCCGACCAATGTAGACTCACGCTACTGTTCGTTTCAATGGCCCACAAGTCGCGCGCACTTTCTGCGAGCAACGCCAGCCTATGTTACTAAAGTACGCTCGCTATCGCTCATGTCTTGTTGGTTATGAAAGAAGCGTAAACTCACGCTTCACAATAAACTTGCATGGGTGCATTGTGCTAACCAGCGCTTCATTTGATTTATAAAGATTTCAATTTATTTTCAGCCTTGTATTCCTGATGTGAACCCACCATCCTTTCCACCGTAAGTTGAAAGTAAAACCAATTTTTGCTTGTGTCAGGCAGTCTCAACCTGACATAGAAATAGGTGGGGCAGGTTTAATTTGTGGTACCACTGGAAAAAAGGAAAAAATGATCTACATGCGGGATGCCTCCAAAAAGCAAAAGTAATCTTAGAAGGAGTGTAAATATTACAATTGGTGTTCAAAGTGCTTTTCGTGGAGCGTTGAACAGCTGCGAAGTGGGTTCAACCAAGCTCCAGTCTCTCTATGAACATCTTCAATATTGGGGATAACATATTTATTACGTATTGAATGTCGTCTACTTTTATCCTCTGTGATTGAAGTTTTTGTAACTATACCAGTCAAATGCCAAATCCATTACGTAGAGGTCTGGACTTTTGGATGGTCTTTCGTCAGGGCAATGAAGTCAAGATTATTGACTCTGAGCCATGCAACAGTGCACATGGTTGTGTGAGTCTTTGCTTTGTTCTGTTGTCGTGACCATATCATCTCCAACCATTAATTAAAGTATGGCGCTTTATATTTTGATGTATGCTTTGGCTCTAAACATGGGCTGATTGATTGTTCTTATCTTTCTTTGCAACATTGAAAGATATTCTTGAACAATTATCTCAATTTCAAAATTCAATACCAGCTGCTGCATTATGATAACTTACTCTGTACTGCAAAACACGGTAAAATAGATCACAAATTTTATCGGTCTCCAGAAGAAAACTTTTCCAGTATTTCAAAAAAGAGCAGTTGTTGAGACCTTGTTCAGAGTAACCAGTATTGCTAGCACAAGCACAACAGCCAAGCAAGGAAAATTGTCGTGAAGTGCCGTTTTCAAGAAGATAGCCGCACAATCCTTGAAAGATTTGAACTCAAGATCATGCAATTATTTTGGCCGTGAAAAGGTGTTTTCGAACACATGCAATCACACAGCTGATTAAGCGGGTAGATTATTTGGTTTGGTTGAAGGTGTTGTTGAAAAATCCAAAAAATTATTGATAAGAAAGGAAAAAGGTTTTTCAGGTTTGTTTTGTTTTGATGTGAGAGTCGAGCATTGAAGTTGGTCATTTAGAAAATATGTCAGCTTATACAAAAATCTAACTCCATTTTAAGGTGAACTTTTTTCAGAGCAGAAGGAGAAGCACCACCTGATAATATTAAGGATATCAATAATCATGCGAGGTGAACATGTTTATAATTAACTCGTTCTAACTGCTTAACTCACTGAAAGCATAAAACATGTCGTACTTCATAAAGTGTTGTGTTGTAGTGTCTTATGCTGGACCATTGCGTCGTGTTGCAGTGTCTCATGCTGAGCAACTGGGTCGTGTTGTACTGTCTTATGCTGAGCCATTGTATCGTATTGGTGTGTGTCACGCTGAGCAATTGTGTCGTGTTGAAGCGTGTTGTGGTGAGCAATTGTATCGTGTTGTAGTGTCTCAGGCTGAGCGATTGTGTCGTGTTGTAGCGACTTATGCTGAGCGATTGTGTCGTACTGTAGTGTCTTATGCTAAGCTATTGAATCGTGTTGTAGTGTTGTATGCTGAGCCATTGTATTGTGTTGTAGTGTTTTATGCTGAGCGATTGTGTTGCGTTATAGTATCTTATGCTGGGCCATTGTATGGTGTTGGTGTGTCTTACGCTGAGGGATTGTGTCGTGTTGTACTGTCTTATGCTGGACGATTGTATCGTGTTGTAGTGTCTTTTGCTAAGCAATTGAGTCGTGTTGTAGTGTCTTATGCTGGCTCATTGCATCATTTTGGTGTGTCTTATGCTGAGCCATTGTGTCGCGTTGTAGTGTCTATGCTAGCCCATGGTATCATGTTGGTGTGTTTCATGCTAAGCGATTGTGTCGTGTTGTAGCGTCTTATGCTGAGCCATTGTGTCGTGTTGGTGTGTTTTATGCTGAGCGATTGCATTGTGTTGTAGTGTCTTACGCTAAGCGATTGTGTGGTGTTGAAGCGTTTTATGCTGAGCCATTGTGTCGTGTTGTAGTGTCTTATGCTAAACGATTATATTGTGTTGTAGTGTCGTACCCTAAGCGATTGTGCGGCATTGTAGCATCTTGTGCTGAGCTATTGTGTTTTATTGTAGTGTCTTAGGCTGAGCCATTGTATCGTGTTGTAGTGTTTTACGCTGGGTGATAGTGTCGTGTTGAAGTGTCTTTTGCTGAGCGATTGTGTCGTGTTGTAGTGTCTTATCCTATACCGTTGTGTCGTGTTGGTATGTCTTATGTTGAGGGATTGTGTCGCGTTACAGTGTTTTAAACTAAGAAATTGTGTCGTATGATAGTGTCTTATGATGAGCCATTGTGTTGTGTTGTAGTGTCCTATGCTGAGCGATTGTATCGTGTTTCAGTGTCTTTTGGTGGGCAATTGTGTCGTGTTGTAGCGACTTATGCTATGCGATTGTGTCGTGTTGCAGTGTCTTATGCATGGCGATTGTGTCGTGTTTGGAATGTTCTATGCTGAGCGATTGTTTCGTGTTGGAGAGTACTATACTATATCTCTGCGTCATGTGTTTCTGCCAACAAAACTTTAGCAAATTGTCTACGATTAATTTGTAGTCTTTGGGCTGCGATGCTAGATGCATTTTTGAATGGTATTATTGCGTTACATTTTTTGCGTGGCGTTGAAAAGTGGTTCATAGCTGATAAGGAACTCCCCATCATCTTAAAAGTCATCTGGGAGGTTAATAAACCTGTTGAACTCGTTAAAAAAAGGGACAGTGTGCATGAGAAACCAAGAAATAAAGATATCGGCTGGACGGTTGGTTTTCGTAAGGTAATAGACCATGAATGACAAGGCGCTGGCGCATGTACGGAGCGTCCGCATTGCAGTCGTTAGATATGGGTTCGATTGTCTTGTTGAGCTATATTTCAATCTCCCAGCCATAGACAAATCTCTTTTTAAATAAAAAGAACAACTCATGGAGCTCTTCTTCTTGATTAAAATGAGATTTCGTTGAACAGACCTTAAGAAGCTATTTGTAGAATGAAAGAAAGGAAGTCATTTAAATGCGACAACAAGCCTTTTGATGCCAAAAAATGATTCACTGTTTATATTTCACAGGCACAACAGTTATGGTGAACTAGATCTTAAATACAATCGTTTAGGTAAGCATTGAAAAATATTTTAACTGTAAGTTGCATCTTATCCTCTAAACTCGTGAAAACTAGAACAGTTATACACTGAACAACCTGTGTCCAGCCCTACTTCAGAGTTGTCAGTGTTTCTACCAAAGGCATTGCAGCCGAGCTGGAAAACGAGCGCTTTTTACGAACACAGCGATGCATAAGAGACTTAAACTCAGCACCTTTCGATTGGATCATCAGTGCCACATTTCTTGCGCAGTTGTAATCCTAACTGACACCAGAGAGTCTCATGCAATTTTAGTAGGTTTGATCCCACTGCTTTATGGAGCTGGTTGCCGTGAGTTTACTTCATCTTCTTCTGCAAACATTAAATCAAATAGTGATATGGAACATTCAGCCTCACACCGGAAATTCAGTTAAGCAAGAAAAAGCGTGAGCATAGGTATTGAAAAGCAACATTCGACTTTTGAACCGATCATAAAACTGTTGCTCCACCGCCTACAAGGCGCGCAACACGACGCGCGAAATGTCAGTTTATTTGAGTTCAAACAGTTCTGCCTTATGATTAGCTGACTAGTATGACCGCCGATGAAATGTTGATTTTAGATCGATTAAGGAATCCGGTCGAAACAGAAGAAACTTTAGGCGTACAGTAAGTAAACTAATATAATCTGGTAATAAAAAGGTATTTTAAAAATATTAATCAATTTATTCATCTATTACTTTATTACATAAATACTACCAGTTGGCAGCGAATGCTTTGCATTTGTAGCATTTAAAACATAAAGTTGAGCAATACATGTATACATTGATGAAATCATTTAATATTTGTTTGCCAGTATCCTCTGGATCCTTCATTACAACGCAAATTATAGGAAAAAGAAGTTATAAGAGCTGACTGTATTTTACTTTTATTAAAATATTGTTTCCACGTGTCCTGCAAAATGAGCAAAGCTGGATGTAAGCGAGCATCCTCGCTTTCATATTTTCATTTCCACCTGTTTTTCGGTAAAACAATCGAATCTTACTTCAAACTCATCGCCATGATCCAATATTAAAGACTTCGTTGCGAAATGTCTGTCCCAAGGGCATATTTTTCGGATTCATGCAGGCATTTGCTTGTAATCTGTCAATTAGGAAACTCACGATTTCACGATTAGTCATTCCCATTTTGTTTTTCAGGGTACCACTGGATACATCCAGCCCAGGTGAAAGTGGGACGGTATCAGAAGGTATAAACAGTACAATTTAAATTTACGCATTCGTGTTGTCATGATAACACACAATCACGCTGTTAGTGATTTTGTACATCAAGGAGTGAATAGATATTAGCTGTTGCGACTGAACTGTTAAAGCTTCAGCGTTGTGTGTGCGCGCGTGTGTTACAGCGAAAATTACTGAATTTCTGATTTTAATTTTTAGACACTGAGAGTTTTATGGAAACTTACGTCAAGAAAGAAGACGGGTAATAAACAGATTTTTTTCTAACTTCCTACATGTGACTTTGAGGAATACAAGAAACTATATTTTACGCAAATCCTTTCGTTTTTTGCAATTACATGATCAGCCACGTTCCTTTGTGATGCGTTTCTAAAATGTGTAGTTGACAGAGTTTCCAAGAGATCCGGAACTTCGTCGTTTACCGCACTTTCATCCCATGGAAGAGGGGGGTAAGGGGGTTGCTTCAAACAAAAATTACGTTTCTACTGACAAAATTATTTGCAAAGCAATAAAAGTGGATTAAATGATCGGTGCATTTCCACTCATGCTTGGAAGAAGAATCCAACTTTGTTGTAGAATTGCTCTCCGCAGATCGACAGATCAAAAGACGAGTTGATACCAGATTTTTTAAATGTTATATACATTTCGCAGATTTCAAAATTTTCCAGGAAACTCAAGAGATGCCATGAATATAGGTAACTTGTTGTTTTGTATTTTTATGTATTTAATAAGCGAATTAGCTTCTTATGTCATTCCTTTGCCGTAGCTATTATTGTTTTTAACATCACTTCATATTGCGGGTTAGTAAGATGAAGTGGTATGGGTTGGGTCAAGTTGACTGGGAGAGAGTATTGCGCACTTTTTGAAAAAGCTAGATCCAAAACTTCTTTCAGCATCGTGGAAACCGGGTGGACATGGAGCTCTATATCGTGTAACTCCCTTTTTCATTTCTTTTGTGAAGAAAGCAGTTAAACACGTGCATTAAAGTTAAGAGTAGAAGCGTAACCCTAGGGAGTGGTTTGCGGCGAATTTTGAAAATAAGTTTGAACTTATGAAAACAAATGTTTGATCTACAAATACCAGTTATATTTTTAGCAAACTGCAGACAATGACACTGTTTCGATCTATCGGGTCTCTTCAGTGCAGTTGGTGACCGACAACAAGTTAGAGGCTTTTAATAAAGCATAGCTTGTAGTTCGAAACAGTGTCACTGTCTGCAGTTTGCTAAGTCCATCGCTAGCCTCTTGCATTACTATTAGTTATATTTTGCTTGTTGCGAAGTTTTAAATTTGATGTGCTTTGTGCATAACTGGCGACTGCTGGGAGATTGAGCGGGTTAAAACGGCGTTTTAATGCTACGCATGATTAAAAGGTCAGGAGATCAAACATTGTGATGACTGTAGTATTACTCTTGAGACTGCCATTTTACAATGATTTTCTCTGCTCAGCACTGTAAAATCTTGCAAGAAGAATTTTATTACCAAGGATACACGTAGACATGTTTTATTTTCAACGCTGCTGTTGCAGTGTGGAGGCTCTGAAGCATAAGAAAGTTACAAACAAGCAAACCAACGTCATCACTTCATGCGGCTTACGATCTAAACGCCAACAGTGACGTAAATACGGCATATAGTACTTTTATTTTCCTGTCAAAAAAAGTTTTACTCCAGAAGCGAACTCGACCAATTCATATCGGGTATTTCCTTCGACTCTTGTCTTTAGCCACATTAAGCTCACTTACATCGGTTTACGCTTTTGAACATGTGGCTGTGACGTGAGGAACCGGATTTAATCGGAATCTATTGTAGATGCAGCTGCGTCCCTACAAGAGAGAAGTTCGGTTGTGACCGAGCACCGATCCTGGATAGAGCCCGCTGAATTTGAAGAAAAAGTTGCTTGTTCCGGTTTTAATGCGGAGACAACAAATTCTTTTGTCGAATCTGAATCAACGCCGCTTCTGCAAAATTCTTCGTCAAACACCTCGTTAACTGATAATTCGTCTGAGATGACAGAAAACCAAGCAACTGCGAATATGAATGGCGGATATATGGATGCGAATCATTTTTCCGCATAGCCTAATCAAAAACTATTCCAGCTTTTATCAATGGCGTTTTACACAGCAACCAAAACTGTTACGCAGCATTTTGTAATTATTACAGTAAGAATGAAATTTGTGACGTACCTTTCGTCATTGCCGAGTTCTTGGTACGACCATTCGTACCGAGTTCTTGGTACGACCAAATCTCTTAAAATGGAAGTAAAGATATCGTCAATTATGTGTGTCCTATGGATGTGAAAATGGGTCCCAAGAGAAGATGTCATCGAAAAAGTTAATTGACGTTTGATTTTAATTTGTAGTTGGCACAATGTTGAAATGTCTAGCTTGCGCGTGTATTGGTAAAATTGAGTGTTTTGTGAGCTTAGCTTATACTACGACCAACATTTAGATCTGCAAGAAAATCAACCGGATAAAATCAGGTTATATTTAGCATTGATAGTGAATCATTATTAAATATATCTGCAAGACGTGGTTTCTGATGGTTGGTTGTGTTGTAGCAACTTCAAAAAATAAGGCCAGATTTACAGCTACCAAAGCAAGATTACGAATGAACCGCAGATAAGATCAAAGCCATCAAAAGGAAATAAGTTTGGTAAAGTAATTATTTCAGAGAGCTCTTGTCCAGATTTTAGGCCTTGTGTTGTAAGTTTTACAAATTCAGACTTTTTCTAAACGTTGGGCTATCTAGTTCAGTTTAGCCCTGTTTTATCTAGCACTACGCAGCGTAATGGTATCAATACGTCCTAATAAAGTTAAGGTAAAACTGTTTATGTTGTGGCCACCAAACAAGGAAATGGCAAAAAAACTGAAAAGATTATCAAAGTTAGCTGCCACTTTACTAAGTTTCTTGCATTATTTTAATTACCAAAGTGAAAACTGAAAAAAATATTCGTCCAAGATTTTACCTTGAAAGATTGAAAAAAACTGGAAAAGCGATTCAACCTATTCTGTGCAATATGTTCTCAACATGTCAACCTGCTCTACCAAGCTGAGGAGGGTGTTGTATGATGTCACCTTTCCCAAGCACAAAACACCGCGGTGCACGAAATTGAATAATATTGAGTCCGTTCCTCCATAATGCCGTCCTACTCAAAATTCGATGACATTTTATTAAAATATTCTCGTTAATATTCGCAAAGTAGAGAAAATTAATTTGGACTGCAATTTTTATCTGTTTTTACGGCTTCACTTCTTTGCCAATAACGGCAAATATATTTAATAAAAATTGAACTTTTTTCAAAAGAAATAGCTCCAACAATCTTAAAATCGTAACTATTAATATTTGATTTCACTGCAAATACTACCGACCGGTAAATCTAATGTAACTGACGTCTACGCAGCAAATCTGTCAGTTCTTTAGGGAATGCAGATTAAATGCAATTAGTACACTTGTAATTATCTTGCTAACTTTATAACGTCGCTCGCGTTAGTAATAAGTTCGTTTGACGAATAAACCGATTCGTTAATTAAATTTAAATACCAGAAGCATAATTAATTTTGCTCTTGATCTCCTTCAAAATGTCTACTGAAATAGCAGCCTTTAGGGAAATTTGTGCTCCGGAAAGCTGCATTTTGTCGGCAATGTTTTTATTGCTTCCATAATAATTATTGAAAAGGTTTTAACCCTTCTTTGGCTCACGAGTTTTGTTCAGAAGATAGTTTCTTTCATAGAATAGGCTTTTTAAATCGCATAAAATTTAACGAAGAATTCATAATGCTAAGCGGGTTATCCTCGCTTATACCGACGCGCTTCAGTGCAAGTAAAGAAAAACTATTCAATTACACTGTATTTGTTTTACTCGAACAAAAAAATTGCTTTACACAGTAGTACGCATCAAAGCACATGCTAGAAAGCGCATAAATTTGTAAAACAAAAAAAACTAAAAGAAGCCAGCAAATTCCACGAAGTAAAAGTAAATTCGTACGACACAAAGAAGTAGAAAAGGCATTTAGTCAACAGCAATCAGGCTTTTGAGTAATAGCTTCCGCGGAGCGTTTTTGCTTTTGGAGTTTGCATGAGTCCTACTATATAGCATTTATATGTCGGCCTTGTCCATGACGATGTCTTGCGATGCCAACTAACCTTATCTTTAACCTAAACCTTTACTCCAAACCAAAACTTTAGGCCTACCCTAATTCTAAAACTAGCACTAACCCAAACCTTGTATACTGAGGACATCGCGGACTTATAATAGGTAGAACACCGCATACACTATATTGCCTCGACAAGCATCCTTGACAAAATGTATGTACGTCCTCCGGCTTCTTTGTTCACGAAGCACACTTTCAAGTTGGAAATTTCAGGATTGTTTCTTAAAGAATATAAATAGCTCTCCAACCGTCCAGGCCTACAGTGAATTATCATTAAATACTTTGGATAACAAAAGTATTGTTGCAACAAGCATCTGTAACTTTGGTGCCACCTTTTAATCTTGCCTTTTTAACAGTTTTTCGGCATTGATGGAACTTACGGAATTAATTTCGCCAGCTGAGTCCGCATTGTAAAACCTGATGAGACCATATAATTTGCCAACGAAACGGCAACTATGGTTTCAAACATATTTTATCAATTGAACAAAAAGTATATGTTTGAAGTAAGCTTGAGTTGCAGGAGACCACACCTTCTACATTTGCAAAAACAGATCGATTTACCTGCACATTTAACAAATTTTAGGCCACCGAAAAACTTAAGGTCAATGGTCAACGAAATTATTTGATGTCTTTACACAAAGCTGCGACCCAAGAAATAGATGTTTTAGTTCGCTGCTAAACTCAATTACCTCTGAAAGGCGCTATTGATTGAGTTGATCTAGCGATTGGTGACTTAAGAACCTAAAAAACATTGGTCAGCTATTAACTCATTGATTACAAAAATGTGCCAATCATAAGCAACAGTTAACATAAGATGCCATTTTTCTCCTTCCAATATTTGCTATTTATTATGATTTTAATCTCGCTTACCAACCGCAAACTTCAGATTAAAGGTAAAACAATTTTCCAAATAGGGCATAATTTGCGAAAGTTACAGCAACATATTTAATAACAGATACCGATTTTCTGGAGTAGAGCAGCTAATTGCTGATTTTGGACTTGCTTTATGATCCGCTGTCGTTGAACGATGGAACCTATGGTCGTCATTACTTTATGTAATGAATGTACTGTGGGTACGACATATTTACTGTTTTACGCAACAACAGACTTTAGTCACGACTTTTATTGTCGATGTTTACGACGCCAAGCAAACAAACTTTGGGGCTCTATTTGTTGTTTTTAACTTGCCACTTAGTTGTCACAGAACAAATATACGGTTGTGCAACCAATTGCTCAAAAAAACACTTATGTTTAGAACTCCTTTGGAGCTACCCGTTCTGCCGAAGCAATGCATTTCTGTAGAAAAAATTGCTTTTTTGGTTGAAAAATATTTCACCACAAGCAAAAAATTTAGGCCAGAACCACAAGAGTCAGCTCATTTCCCACCAAAAGAAATATAAAAAGTTTTATATCTTTTTGTTTTTAAAATAAAGCTTTCATTGACTCGTAACTCCACATTTGCTGTTGCTGTTGATGTGGCCACTCAGCACATTACATTTAAATATATTTTAATGGCCTCATCAAGTATATTTTAACAAATCAACGGACCATAAAGCGAATCAAACTGTGGTTGATTCAACTAGTTTTTGCAAAGTAGGAAGCTGTTCAATGATGGCAACAAGCCTGCGCAAGAAGAACAACTGTAAATAATAAGCATATCTCACTAAAAATTTTGATGTTATTCTCCTACTTTTAGCCAATCAGTTCTTTGTATTATTTACTTTAAAGCTATTAAGTTTAAGTTCATTCAGCACTGCGCAATTTAAGGTATGCGCAAACAGATTTATTGTTGTGCACTTTTATGACTTCAAAATTGAAATTTTAATCAAGTTAATCAAAATGGCGAAGAAAGAATTTTCAATACCGCTTCAAATTCACCATCCGAACAATCTCAGCTGTAACAATAAAATATTGACGTCAGAAACGAAAGTAATTTGTTTTAAAACCCACCTGGGACCCTTTTGTCCCATACCTTCATGCATTTTGATTATCTCCTGTCTCCGTAGCAAGAAGCACTAAATGAAGGACGGTATTGTGCAGCAGAAAAGTATGAAAGGAAAACTGTAAAAATCTACGAGTTGAGACCTGTTGTTTACGTTAGTACGTTATATATTTTCCTTTCACCTTTCGGGTTGTAGGGACCTACATAGAACAGCTAGTATTTGCAGTTACCAGCTCTGACTTTTCGTCATGAGCATTGCAACCGAGGATGACATTGCTTTAGGCTGTCTTTGCCAACGACATTACCACACAGAAGTCTACATGGGCTTTGATCTGGGAACGATATTTCAGACAGATTTTTGTGCAGTAGAAATGGTGAAACTCTTAAACCTCATCTTTTTTGCGATGCTTATCTACTGCGAAGTGGCAGCCGAAATGGCACGGATGACCCAGCTCAGAGAAGATGTTCGAAGACTGAAAGCGAAACTGCTGGAGCTGAGATTGAAGATAATGAGCAGTAAGAAGACTTAATGTCACCATTCGAGTTTGCGCTTAATGTACGTGAATGTACCTGCATGGTGGTTTAGTGGTGAAAGCGGCCGCTTTGCAGTCTTTAGACCTGGGTTCAATTCTCTTGTTATGCCATACCGAAAGACTAGAAAACACTGCATATACAGCTCCTTTGCTTCGCGTTTAGTACGAAAAGGATAGTGTGAAGGAAAAGACGGCAAGTTTGCTGGCTGTGCCCATGGTAAAGGCACTTAAAGAGATTCCTTAATTTTTGTGTAACAAATAGACGGTAGACCCGGCAGTGACACAGTCTGACTGAAGAGACCAGGAGCTCCAACGCATAAATGAAAGCTCAATAAGTTTGATTTAATTTCTAGTATAATTAGCCTCAAAACCGGAAAGCAAACCGAGTTACATTATTTTTCTTCACTTCGTTGTGACAGCTTGATATACATATAGGCGTTTGCCAGTGTTTGATCCGTACATTACGTCATCGGTCGCTGACATAACTATAAATATCGAAATTGTTTCTTATCTCAAACGAAAGTGAATATTTATTCTTGTAGCAGTTTCGAATTTATTGTAATTTTATGTGTGGGTGGGCCACAGCTGTTACAAAAATTCAGGTGTAGATAAAGGAGAAATCACTTTTAAAAAAGAAAAGGCCAGGTCAATTTGGGTCCAAATCAGATAAGGGGCAAAGATTCGGATTCACTCGTTTTGTTTCAACACAAATAAAACACTAAATCAATGACACTAAAAAGAAAGGGCCGGGCAAGAAAAGCGTGAAACACTTCTCAAAAATTGTAAAATACGAGTAAACTTTTGAAAAAATTAGTGCTTTAAAACTAAAGACTTTAGTATTATTGAAAGAAATGGATAAATTTGTTTTTTTAATTCTAGCAAGCGTCAATTTTTGTCTCCCCTAATCCATATCCTAATCAAGTCTCTAGCCAAAAATTTTGACTAAAGAATTTTTTGAAGTTAAAATCATTTGCTGCTGGCTCAATTGGTCTTTCTGTTCATAGAAAGAAGCACGCGGTCCTGCGACGATCATTATGATCAAGGCGCGCGAAATGATGGCCAATACACTATTCATTTGAACGACGGAAACAGAATAACGGTGTATTGCGCGTTTAACTACCGGCGATCTGGTATCGATTGGATGGTAGGTGGTTTTCTGGTATACCGGCAGCACATTCGTTCATAGTTGATCGTATTTCTACCCTCTTGCAGCATAAACATTTTTGTACAGTTACACGTAGAATAACTTGTGTTCAGACGAGCATGGAACCACCAATACTGCAGGCACAGTTTGTATTTTACCACAGTTACAGCAACCAAGTAAGGGAAGGGTAATACCACAAACAAGCTAGTCCAAAAAAAGCTAGCGAAAAAAGAGGTAGCACAAAAATACCCAAAAATAGCCAGCCGCCAAAAAATTTTGTGCCACAAAGGAGGTAGTCCTTTAAAATAGTTAGCCATATCCTAACCCAAACTTCGTGACCCCAACTCTTTTGAAACCAGCTCTTTTGTAAAAACACCTATGGAAAGTGCGAGCAATTATTTTAAAAAGCACAAATGCTTGAGCGAGCTTTTAACCACCATTGTTTCGTGAACGAGTCTAGCGTCTCCTAGCGCCCAATTTCAATGTAAAATATTAAATGATTGGAATCAAAAGCTGGAAACAACCTTTTCTCTTTAAAACATCTTCAGCTTCTATTTTAAGGTCATTCAGCGGAGGTCTTTGGGAAACGTGGATTTTTATCGGAATTGGGCGAATTATTCTAACGGATTCGGGGATCCGAAAACAGAAGACTTTTGGATTGGTAAGAAGGTTTTACTAACTATTAATTGTTGTTTTGTTTTATAACAGTTCTAGAAATTACCTTATATTACGTATCAATTTTTTTCAGGTTTGAAAAACATCCACGCTGCCACTAGCAACGGGCCGTACGAGTTGCGAATTGACCTCGAAGATTTCCAAGGAAACAGAAGCTTTGCTCATTACCAGTAAAATTGACCTCATATTCTAATCAGAAAAGTTGTTTTTCATTTGCGAGAAAAACTTGAGTTCATACCAGCTTCGTAGCAACCTCCCTTCTACAAGAAAGCAAGCTGGTTTCGAACTCGCTGCATTTTGATCGCGCAAAGTTGTTACTAGAAGCTGTAGCCCGCCTTTCAGTCAAATAAAAGGGACTGAGTTCAATACTTTGTCAGGTCTTATCGTAACTTTTGACTTTTAATTACCATGGCAACGTTTGCTGGTCGCTTCGGAGCGAAATTTCACGAAAACAAAAACTGCTAAGCGCTCAACTTTTTCAGCAACACCCCTCAGCATTTTGCTTTGTTGTGACGCAATAGACTTCATCTTTATGACGCTGATTCATGTTTTGCAGCACATTTTCAGTCGGGGATGAAGCAGGCGGATTTCGGTTAACTGTGAGTGGCTACAACGGTACCGCAGGTAATGTGCCGAGATCGCAATTTCAAAACAATGTCAAAGAATTGTTTTAAGGCAAGGAAGAGTTAAAGCGCTGAGAGATAAGTTTTTTAAAAATTTTAAAGACACAAATTTTTAAAAAAGAGTGTTGTTTAAAATGTTGGCATTAGCAATGCCAAATCTGGGGAGTTACATTGTTAAAATATCGGCGATCAGTCTGCTGAGCCAAGAAGATTCATACCATGTGATGCTGTTTGTTTTCAGGAGATGGTTTCTCGCAGCACAACGGCGACCAGTTTTCCACCTACGACCAGGACCGGGACGTGTGGTACCAATCTTGTGCCAAGGCCAGGAATGGCGGCTGGTGGTACAAGAAATGCACGTTTGGTAATCTGAACGGCAAATACGTCCCGGGGGGAGGGACCGACTATCAGGGTGTTTATTGGTTTTACTGGAAGTTCTCTGTAGAATCCCTCAAAGCAACCTCCATGATGATACGGCCATCCTCGAGAAATATAACAGAAGCTCCTGTATTGAATCCTGCTTCCGACTTGGCGATGCTGACGCCATAAATATCCCTCCATGATGTCCCACAATCAGTTAATCAACTTCACGTTATAGTAAGAAGTTTCTTGTATGTTATTGTGACATCATAGAAATACGATACACAAAAACTGTTATACGATTAGCCGAACAATCATGTCATTGTGATGCCATTTTTCGCTGTTTTCATTAATTCATTGTTATTTGATGATTTGTTGATGTTTTTATTGTGCCATTATTACGTCACAAATGTTATTAGCTGTTGAATGGAGTTGTTTGAATCAATTTGAAAGAGATAATTTTGGAAATGCAATAATGAATTTTATAGCATTTGAATTAGAGAAAGAAACAGAGGCAGTTTGCTTTGTCAGATCTTTTGATGTAGTTTTGGAAAGAGGTTACCATGAGATATTCCGCGACAATGTAATTACTTCTTTGCATGAGCTGGATCATTTTTTTCCAAGCACAAGTATCGGCCGAGAATCTGTCTTTAGCCACCCAGCAGCTACAGCATGTCCACAGAGTTGTGCCTCGGATCAAATGTATAGCAATCACTTCTTACTGTAGCAGTCAACAATCCATTTTCCTCTGCAGACCGATACATGGAGCATTGCTAGATACGAAACTATAACTACGTAACAACGATGCAATAGCGACGTCATCAAGTTTATTATTCGACCCAACTTGATGAACCATCGCGTTTATTATTTCCTTTTAAATCACTTCTTCGATACTTCCGTAAATTACTCCGCGATTCTAGCATAATCATCCGCGAAAAATCTAAGTGCTATGGCTCGTTGATGACGATATGATTTAGAGGAGAGAGTTGCAAGCTTGAATCATTGTTTCGAAGCAAGGCAAGGCAGGATAGGATTTCGTGAGATCAAGCGACAAATTTTTAAGTCGGTAAGGTTACGGTCGAATCTCATTGAGACCACTAATTGTTTGAATGTATTTTTTTTTTTGTTGTTGCAATAAAGGCGACGGTGAGTTTGGCAATAAAGAAAAAGCAGAAGCTGAAGTTTCAGCATCGTACTGCCAGGAGCTCAACCCGTCTGCAGCACTCATTGTGGTAGTAGCCGAGTTTCTGGGCATGGTGCTTCCTCGAGTTCGCCATTGCTGCTGCAATCACTGCAATGTCAGTCGTGTAGCTCTGCAAGGTAATGCCAGGATATCCATATTTTTTCAGCTCTTCCTATATTTGTAACTGTGTAGCGGAACAAGTTCAATAGAAAACGCGAGCAGAAAAAACTGAATTCACCCTGAGTAATTTTATCGTATCATTATTTACAAACTATAGAAAATTTTAAAATGAGATGGCTTTGTTACCTCATTATTCTTGTGACGAGGACGCTTTTATTGGCCAATCATAGCAAAGGACAGATGGAGATGGATGACGCAGAAATGAAGATGATTCTTGAAAAAAAGTTGGAAGATCTAAAGAAGACTTATCAAAAGCTCAAGAACCTGGTAGTGCATGGTAGGAAGCTAGTGGTTGGAGAATTTTCAATATTACTGGCTTCATAGCATTGCTAAACAGCGCAGCATAGCGTTTTTCGAATTCGGTGTTTTTGCTGTAAAGTTTGTTAGAAAAACTAGTTAGTCGTTAGTTTGATTTTTATTTTCACTGTTGCATTGTCTGGCGGAAGAATTGAATCTTGCATTATACTTCCGGCGGACCAGCAGGCCTTGTATCACTGGAAAGTGTCTTTCCCACGAAAACAGTCTCTGGGTCGGTTACTACCAGCTTATAAATTCCATGCTGCTATGTTTATATTTTTTATTTATTGCATCACAGTTGAACCAGCCGGAAATTGTGATGAGCTATACGAGCAGGGAATGCGGAACGACGGAAAATTCTACATCTACTTCAAAGATCGATTTATTCGTGTCTATTGCCAATTTGCAAAGAAAATAAACGATCCTAATTGGATGGTGAGATACTTGGTCATTCATTCGTCACTTTTTTTTCTATTGTCCTGAATACTTCATTGCTCTATTTGTAGCCAGTAGCCAGTGGCTACAAATAGAGCGAACGTTTTTGGCGGCAAAAAAAGCATCTAGATTTAGTTGCGTCGCCAAGAGCGGAAATATTTCAGCGCAAGATTTTTACCGCCAATAATTGTCACATTTTTAATATTGACCAGGTGATCGTACGAAGGGAGAACGGGATCGAGAACTTCGACCGGAACTGGAAGAATTACTCGATGGGATTCGGGGATCTAGACAGAGATTTTTGGTTTGGTGAGCGATCCCAACTTTATTTTCGTTTGCAACTGCTCCCAAACAAATCTTGATCCATCGTCAAACCAGTGCTTCAAAAAATTGCTGGTATAGTGTCCTTTCACATGTCTAACTTTTTCAAGATTTCCATTGATTTCGTTCTAAAGAAAGTTTCCTTTGTCAGTCTACATTTCACGCACTCACACTTCCCTTCTGTAGCATAATTTTTTAATTTATGTGAAGCCGATTGTATAATTGTATAGTGGTAATAGAATAATGTTTTCAATAAATTTCCTGCTTGTTATAAATCGTCAAGCAAAGAGATCATCGTAAAGTGTTCCCTCTCATACAGCAAAGTAAGATTGCAGTTACAAGAAATCTTTACGTAAAACATGAAGAAACTTGTGTTTAGACCTGCTTCGGAGTTATCGGTACTGCTGGTACAGTGACTTTTATCACAAGCACTGCAGCCATGCTGGAAAATTTTGTAAGCTGCTTTTCCCAAGACGCAAGACAAAACTCCCGCCGGCCGGCTAACCCTTCTTATCTCAACAGGGCTGGATTACCTTCATCTGCTCACCACTGATAGATGCATCGTCCGCGTTGAAATGGAAGATTTTGAGGGTTCGTCTGCGTATGCCGAGTACAGGTAGGACTTTGTTACGTCGTTGATGACGTCATCAATGACGAGTTTGATCGTGACATTACGTGTAAGTTAAGCCTTGTTTTTGATGGGTGGTTATACAAAACAATTTGGCCTATTTATGAGAGCCATTTGTTCTCGGAAGCAGAGTAACTGGTTGAGCCTTCAAGTCCCTCCGTCACCTTTCTGCATAGTTGCGTAGATGCGCCATCAGAAAGGCTTTCTGTAATGACCTTCTTTGTTTGGAAAATGCTAGCAAGCAGTAAATTTATTTTAATTGTTGTCTAGCAATTTAAGCGGAAAGCTAAAACCTGGAAATAATCGATCTACGCTTCGCGTCGCTATCGCTCTCATGCGAGGCGGGAGATAAAAAATTCAATCCAATAAGTTCCTAGTACTTTATATACAGTCTCGCTTCCGCTTAGTGGCGCTCTGTGGTGGTGTTGTGGCAAATAATCAGCAAATTAATTCCATTGCAGATCGTTCAGAGTGGCACCCGCGAACGAAAGTTACAAGCTTGCGGTGGAAGGATACAGTGGAGACGCGGGTATGATCTGCATGTAATCGCTTTTCAGACATGCTTGTCTCGTGTACGAAAGTCAAACCGTTTTTTGTCTTATTTTATGACGTCAGCATCAATTTTTATTTTGTATTATTAAAACAAACAAAGCTATTTGATAAACGTAATGTTGCAACAACCTTATTCTGGTGAATCTAATCTTGTTAATCTTGATTCCTGCGTTCAAATTAAATCCCTTGATGCAAAAATCGAATCTGCGTCTAAAAAAATAACTCAATCTCATTTAGGTTTATGATGGTTTTAATATTTCAGTTTGATATTTTTTGTCAGGCGATTCGCTATCATATCATAACGAAAAAGCATTTTCCACCTATGACGTAGACAATGATAACTGGTCAGGTAATTGTGCGGTGGAGCGTCATGGTGGGTGGTGGTACAATTCTTGCAGTTTCGTCAATCTGAACGGGTTGTATTTGGACGGGGGAGTGTTGGATCCAAGGGGGATCCACTGGTTCAAGTGGAAGGATGGATACCATTCCTTAAAAAAAGTGGTGATGAAGATAAGACCAGGCTAATATTTGGCCACTGATCTGTGACCGAGTTAATGATGTAGTTCATCAATGTAAAGCACCGATTTCAATAAAGGCAATTCAAATTTCGCTCGTGTTCTTTTAGTCAGTTTATAGAAGCCACAGCTAGCGAAACGTTTTTTGACTTTTTTCTGTGATTGGGTAACGCTGGAGATTTATTTCTGGCAAAAAAAGAGTCTTCGTATTCGGTAGGTTTTGAGTTCGTTTCCCAAGCAACGACCAAGCATAAATGAGTTTCTTTATCTTTGATATATTGAAATGGGAAGCAGATTATTATTACTAGTTTTTGATAAAGTTGCACCGACCTGGCAGTTGTAGAAGCTATTTACCTTCACTACCCGCAAGTTGAATATGTCAAAATTATTTTTTGCTACTGTAATTTTAATGTTGCGTGTATTTCTTTAAAAAAAGGAAAGCAAAATATTTACACCCAAGACCCTGGTGGTTCTCCAACTCAATAAATGCAGCTTTGTTTGCAACTGTTTGCAATCTGCGAGTGTTGAACGATCAATGGTTGGTTAGTTGTGCCTTAACAATACCGACAACATTTTTGACAACCTCTTTACACAATGGTAACCTCAGAATTTCATTAATTGAAGGCAAAACCATGTAAGCATTTTAAAACATGCCCAAACATCTACAGCTATTTTTAGTAAGTTTTACTTATTATTTTTAGCATAAAAAATAAACACGGCTCGATAAAAAGATCTGAACAACCAGCGGTGTAGCTAAAACTGTTTTTTATTACTTAAATTCTTTTTTTGAAAGGGGATAGGGGTGCTGTTGTTGTTTAAATTATACAAACAAACTGTGTATTTAAAAACAGATTTTTTGAAGTACAGAGCATTTTGTAAAATTAAAGATATTTTTTTGGGAGATTAGTGTTTTAAAATCGAGAATTTTTCCCCGTTTGGTTTTTAAACACACATAAAGATCTTTTTCATTCTTTTCTACCGCTATACGGGGAGTCGGCCGCTCTTTTCCTCCTCATAAAGCTGTTTGTATATCTGAGCAGAAAATAGATTTAAAATTGTAGCTGCTTTAACAGGCTTAAATCCCTTATCATTTTGAATTCATTTGCAGTGCTTCTTTGGGATTATTTCACAATATAAACAAACTCCTTACTCGGCTAATAGAGTTCGTCTTTTCAACCTCGTGCTGCAAGCATTCAGCAAGGTCATACGCCAGTGCAATATTTGCAACTCCAAAACTTGGGCAATTCGTAAGTCTACATTTGGAGCAATCGTTTGTTACACGTTAGTTTTGGTCACAAGTTGTCTTGATAACACGATCCACCTTATTGTTGTTGTTGTTGTTGTTGATTACCCGAACCCTTCCGAGGAATGGGGGCATGGCGGAAGATTATGGAGCCCCAGAAGCCAGGCAACTCTCCAAGGCCTGGACCAGAGGTTGTAAAGAGACAAAGAGTTGCCAAAGAGTGAGCGGCGCAAAGAGTCTGTAGCTGGACAGTGCAGAATGAGATGAGAGGTGCCCTGGGACGAGTGTCCGCAGGCGCTGCAGGAAGGATTCTCAATTCTGCCGATCCTAGAGAGATAAGAACTTAACACAAGGAATCTTAATTCTTAACAATTCACCTTCGGGCGGGTACTCTGCGCGCGGTGCGCTAATTAAGCTGGTAAGGCGTGTTGCAAGCCGATGAGAATACATAATAGAACAGTTAAGCTTGAACATGTGTGAGAAGTAGAGGCCGGCGCTGTGCTACTGATTTTAAAATAGTATTCGTTTTATCTGTTTTTAGTCCGAGTGATGATTGAACTACGAAAGACCTAAGACTTTAAGAAAAAGAAACGTAACATGTATAGATTAGATTTTTTTCGACCAGCCTGTTTTTTCTTGGTGGTTCAAGTTTGCAGTGTGAGACCAGGGTATTCCTTTTTACATCGCCATCTCATGGAATACTTTCATCCCGTGGAAGAAGGTTGATCGTTATCAACAGGTTGTTTGCTTGTGTGTGTGTGTGTGTGTGTGTGTGTGTGTGTGTGTGTGTGTGTGTGTGTGTGTGTGTGTGTGTGTGTGTGTGTGTGTGTGTGTGTGTGTGTGTGTGTGTGTGTGTGTGTGTGTGTGTGTGTGTGTGTTACCCCTCCTCTTCCTTGGGATGGAGGTACGGCATGAACGGTAATTCAGTTTCATGCCGTCAACCTAATTGAAATTAGGCTAGGGGAAGATGGCAGCCCATTTCGAACCAGTCTTGAGTGACTGGTAGCCCCACCACCAACAAGGCGGACTGCCACTGGTGGGTACCCAAGAGTCGTCTGACATGCTGGGTTAGCAACAGGTTGGTTGTTTGCTTGGCAGCACTTGACCGACCCATAGATTTCTTTGAATTAGACTTAAGCTTTCAGTCTCACGAAATCTCGTCAGCTGCTTTCAACATGGGACGATAACCTTCTTCTTAGTTACAAGTTTTACTTCAATGCTTCTGATGAATCTAACGCTTGTTAGAATCGGCCAAAAGCAAAATTTATTCTGAACTGTTTACTTGGGATACAGTATCAGGCATCGTGATTTTTGAACCCATGATTTATGGAGAGAAAGGTAAAATAGAAAACTTCTTAAAACCTATCATAGAGTTGGTCAAGGATCCTCCTAAAAGCTGCTAAAAGTTGAAAGTCAATTTTATCTCTAGCTTCACACACAAATGTTTCTCTGGCTTCACCATTGCGCAACAACTTTAATCCATTTTCTGTTCGGTCACAAGTAATTTAAAATTATTACAAAAAAAGCTGTTGGAAGAAAGAAAGAAAAAATAGATATAGCTTGTTATATAAACTGTCCCAAAACATAGAATATATTGTCAGTTAAAATTTCTCCGTAGTAAAAAGCTTTAAGATTTTTAACTGTATTAAATCGAAAAAAAGGAACTTTTATAACTTTTCTCAAAAGTTATTGTACGTATCTTCGCAACAAAAAAAATTGTGAAATCATAATTACGATTTCTTTATTCAGAGTTTCAAGTTTTGTCAGTTTTGTTGTAATTGCAGAATTTTGAACAATGTTGCTTCTAATACTATTGCTGATCGTCCGTTCGCAGGCCCAAGAAAACAATGAATTCAGCGAATTTATCTCTGGGCGTGAGTATATAAAGTTTTATTTTTATCCTCCCGCTACACCGAGAAAATATAACGGTATTCCGACCTGCTTTAGAATTGCCTGTGCTATTTGCTTGTGCTATTGCTATTTGCTGTAAATTCAATTCTAGCACAAGCGCTGCAACAAAGCAAAGGGAGTTGATGTACCACGTCTTCCACTGAGCATGAAAAGAGCCGAACCATTATACCCTAGAAGTTAAAACAACGAGATTTCAAGTTTAGCAGAACGTGACGTAATGTGTGTGTGAGTTTTCAGTTTCCGTTCGAGCTTCGACGAGTTGTGACGATATCAGTCAGAGAGGGTTTCGAATCAGTGGAGTCTACGACATTCGCGTCAATAAAACATGGATCAAGGTCTACTGCGAGATGGGAGACGATGAGAATTACTTGGTGAGTGAAAAGGAAAGGCCGGGTAAATAAAAAGCAAGCAAAAAGAGGGGTTAGATACGGTACCTTTAATGGGATGAAATTTAAAAATGGGGGATGTGATGAATGATGGATGTGAACAGGGGTGGATTAACAGTAGTAGTGATCTTTCTGGTAGTTGGGGTTTCGTAGTTGGGTTTTCGCAGTTGGGAATATCCCGAAACGAATGAAACGCGAGATGCATCTGATGACATTACCTCACACGAATTGCGATTGCGCAAACTACATCTACACCACACAAATTTGGAGTTTTTATTTTTTTTTATTCATCTAAACCAGGGCGTACAAACTGCAGTATGCAAGGTGACATTGTAAATTCGCGGAGGAATGAGTTTTCTGCCCGTAGCCACCAATTAATCAACCAAAATAAAAAAAAGGTCTATGATTTAAAAAATTCACTCTTTGAGGTCAATTTCTAAAATTTCTTGTAAGGGGTCTTCGGCGGCCAACGGCATCATTCGGTTGAGTAAAATGGACTTGTCTTCAAACAAATTGAACTCGTTCTGATCCAAATAATAGTAGTTAGGTTTCTAACTTAAAATTTGAAAATAAATTGAAATTACAAAACCGCTGAATTTAAGTCTCTTTAAAATACTGTTGTGAACCATTTGTAGCCAGAGGCAATTTAGGAGGGCTAAAGATATACATTTGCATCCTTTTGTTTCTCAGTTTTGTTAGATCACCTTTTTTGAGGTCAATTTTATGTAGTCATTTCAGAGATTAACTTTCTAACTATTGATTTTTTCCACTGGTTCTTCAAGTTGCTTGATGACCTCTTTGTTAGAGATCGATGCTGTGTAGCCGAAAAACTAAAAACACTTTTATTTGTTGATCAATTTTAAGAAAATTGCTGGGTGGCAATCACCTCTGCGCTTTTCCTAGCCAAGCCTATGTTTTGAACTACAGAGCTACATTATCCCAGATGACTAATTACTCACAAACCGTAGATATTTTGGCTACCACCAATACGCAGGCCTCTGCAACTCACAATCTTGAGACTGTGATTATTGGTATTAATATAGTTATTAGCATTATTATGAATAGACTGATTTGTACGCATGCGTGCGTCGTCATTATGAGGTTTCACAAATTCTTCTATCAAACAATCAATGCTGCGACGTATGAGGCAAGCCGATACCGCCTGCTCCACCAAACAACTTCAAAAAACGGGCTTCTTCCACTGAGGATTTTCATTTGCTGATGATATTTGGTATTGCATGAACTACGGTCGGCCTACACTTGATGCAACATAACTGCAAATTTTGTGGGACCCCCAAACTGTGATGGGTCCGGGGCTTCACTCCTGTCCACTCCCTCCCACTTTTAATCAGCCACTAGGTATGATGAAGACATTTCTGTGGTGAGCGGCAGCAAAAAACGCTTTTAACTGAATTCGACAACGGAAGAGATTTTTTAAGATCGTGAGTTGTACAACCGGGAGACGGATGAAGTACATGACCGGATGAAGTGCATACTCCCCTTAATTGAGAAAAATGTTTTCCAGGTGTTTCAACGCAGGACCGAACTTGGTAATGTGAGCTTCACACGGAACTGGAAGAATTACACGGAAGGCTTTGGACAGTTGACGGACGAGTTCTGGTTGGGTGAGCACAAATGACGTCGATAGCCTCTCAGTCCATCGTCTATTGTTCTTTCATTTCTCGTAAATTTAAGTGATAGGGGGAAATTAAGTGGCAGAAAAGAGGGAGCATGCGATTACTCGACAGCCAAAGGTTTTTAAACTTATTGCTCCGACAAGAAAAAAAAATACAAAAATCAGTTTATTGTTAGTTTTAAATATTCAAATTTCTACTATCTTCAATCACTTTCAAAGCATTCTTTTTGCTGATCCTCAACCAATTGTAACTATAGCTATGCATTTGGGTGAGGACGATTTTCATTTCGTCTATGCATTTTACTAAATGTTTACAAAAAACGCCCCAAAGGAATATTTTGGAGAACTAATTTCTAACATCGACCATATCATGAAAGCATCATTCTCTGAGCATTTGCTCATCAAAACTTTCTGATCAAAGTATTTGCAAAACGGCAGGATTGGATCATCTCCACACACTTACGGTAGGGATGGGATACGAGCTGGTGGTCTCTGGAGAAGATTACGATAATCATGTGTTTGCAGGAAGATACAAGTATGCTTTTTTGTTATATTTGTATAATAACTGCTATACATCAATAAACTAAGCGTCATTCTTGAGTCGAAATACCACGAGTTCAAAGCTCACAGAGTTACCTTGCCTGTGGCGTGGCTGAGTGGAACTAAACGCTTGCACTACAGCTTAGGCCTGAGTATGAGCCACTACCGGAACTACCTGAGAACCACAGCTCTATGAGTTGTAGCGCTAAAAAAAGTGAGGAAACGCACAATTAGTGTGGGAATGCACAAAGTAGAAATACTCATCTTCGAGTCAGGTTAGTGTAAATAGTGTCGGAAGGCCTTCCCCGCACCGCTGCACCCCTGCCTATGAGCGACTGCTGACTCGAAGGCAGTGATATCACTTTGCGGTCTGCCAAACTTCCAGTTATTTTGTGGTCAACAAGTCGAATACGTTTTTATTATATCAAGAATATAGCCTAAATTATACTCTGTAATTACCAGATTGACTGAATTTGTTCAAGAATGACAGCGATATTTTGACATTCGCTTTATTTTCATGGTGTCACCGCCACATTCTTGTAAAGGAGTTTGACTTCAAACTACTTGCATGGATTGTCGCTCTACGCCTTTTTTGTTGGCGCATTATCACATACATGGGTATCGCACTAAAATTGTAAGCTTACGTTCGGCTATGATTGCACTTGCACATAGCAGTTTTCGCTACCAGGTACAAAACTTCTTACCGATATTTAGAGCAGGTTTTGAGACCAGGTTTCACGGCTTGATACTGAATGAAAACAAAACGACGCTCTTTTGGCACTCAGTATCAAGCAGTGAATCCTTGTCTCAAAGTCTACTCCAAAAATTGGTTGGAAGTTTTGTTCTTGGTTGTGAAAATCGCAAAGTGTGAACGCAGCCAAAATTATTTCAGGAATTTTAAAGTTGGAGGCGAAGATGATGATTACCGTCTGACGATTGGCGAATACAACGACTCGACAACTAGTAAGTAGATATTATAACCGCAAGATGGCGATAAAAGTTTGATATAAAACGTCTTGAATTGTACCCAACTAAACACGAAACTTGACTTTTCACATTTTAATTAAAAGTCATGGATGGAGATCAGGAAACATTTTTAACGTTGTCACGACAATGTCAGCAGCGTTGTGCTTGCCTTGTAATGGGTAGGTAGCGTGTTCAATGCCCACTTCGACTTTGTTTTACTGTTCCTTGCAAAAGATATTTTACAGTAATTTTATTGCTTGTTTATAGTGTTTAATACAGAAATAAAATGTGTCGGGCTGTTTGAAGTACCGGTAGCTCCTCAGCAGATGTGAACGCAAATTGGTCCGTGGTACTTGTCTAGTGGATGACAGCTTGTAACCAATTGATAAATTCTTTAGAGGATTGCTTTTACTACAACAATGGGCATCCTTTCTCTGCGGTTAACCACGACGTCGATAGCTGGAGCGGAAACTGCGCTCTAGCACGCCGTGGTGGATGGTGGTTTAATCGGTGCTCATTTGGAAACCCAAACGGCCTTCACATTCCGAAAGGAAAGAAGAGTGCTCGAGGCATCTACATGTACAACTGGAATCGCCTCAATCCGTTTAAAAGCTTGGAATTAAAACTGGTTAAAGCGGATGGTGTTAAGAAAGTAGAGGAAACAGTTGATATTCAGTAGTTCCTTTTATGCCGTATTTTTGTAAATACACTTCACAATGTTGATCCAACGGCTTCGTGCTTTGGCTGTTTTCAGAAAAAATTGTTGTTTCCCGCGTTTGACTTGCTTGGTTCGATTTTGCTACAAGCAGACTGGAGGTCAATCGCCCCGATATAGTCAGCAATTTTAAAAGTGAGATCACTTTTTCAACGAAATAATTGTGAAAGTGAAATTTTTTTGTAATTGAGCTGAGGAGAAATTTATTGGCTGGTCATAATGCAGCCTGGTGAAAAAAAATCTCGATTTAAGTAGCGGCTGGTGTCACCTTCGTTTCCTTTATGGCAGCTGGTCAAAAACACCCGGAGCTCTAGCTAGTTAGTTAAAACCCGGCTTCCGGTCCGGTTGAAGTGAATGATTCTGCCGAATCTGTGCCTGTGTACTGGGCACTGCAAGCTGTGACCTTGCTGAGGAATCGTCGTGCTGCGTTTTCCTCTGGCACAACATTGCAGTAACCATGTGAATAATCAATAATCAAATCCGCAATATACTGTAAGCAAGCATGACAGTAATCACAAAAATTTCCAGCGTAGCAAAGCGTGGCTACCAAGCTCGCGGTTGGGAGTCAGTCGTCGTGCCAAGTAAAGTCTGCGACAAACTTTTGACGCATGTTTGTGCGGATGGTCAAACGGAAATGAATTAAATGTACAGTTCATAGAATTCAACAAGAAATCGTCAGGCTAGGTTCTAGGGCTGTCTGCCTATATCGTGTCTTCAGATTGTTGATTGCCACAATTTCACGCATTTCTGTGCGTTGTGATTAAAAATACTCAAATCGTCACAAGAGCAAGATGTCTTGAGCAGTGGGCATTGCAGTAGGTGTTCCATCGTTTGTGTGGGTGGTGCAATACCAGCAAGTAGATGTAGGTTGCTGGTGTTGGTAGGTTTGAAACAACCTGTGATGGTCCGACAAGCATTGTTCATGGCTGGATCTAATTTGCTGGCATGTACCGATCTTGACCATACAGGACAAGCATATGCAACAGCTGTATGGCGCTGTCTTTGTGCCGCAATTACACAAGGGGTCGCCAGTATGGTATGCCCATTTCTTTATACTTGCCTTGGTACGGTCTACGCCAGATCTAAGCCCATTGAGTGTTTTCCATGTAAGCCAGGGTGCATTGCTTTCTGGAGGGAGACTCTCAGATGGTTGAATTCCCATATCGACAGAGGGTGGGTTGGATTTTAACTTATCGATCCATCGTTCCATGTTTGTCTCTGCTTTGGGCTGGACAAGGGACAGGACATGCCTCAGAAAGATCTTGATTTTAACAGCGTCGGTGCTGGCACAGATCCAAATAGTGGGTGCCTTAGGTCAGTATATTGGCGTAGTCTTTTCGCTCTGCTGGCTGTGTCTCTTCTAATTTCGGGTGGTGTGATACCAACAAGTAGATGTAGGTTGCTGGTGTTGGTAGGCTTGAGACAACCTGTGATGGTCCGACAAGCATTGTTCATGGCTGGATCTAATATGCTGGCATGTACGGATCTTGACCATACAGGACAAGCATATTCAGCAGCTGTATAGTACAAGACCAGGGCTGATGTTCTGAGATTATGAGGCGTGCATCCCCATTTTGAGTTGGTCAATTTCCTCAAAATGTTGTTCCTGGTGTTGACCTTGGCCTTAGTGCTCAAAATGTGACTGCTATAGCTGAGTGTGCGATCGAGTTTGACTCCCAAATATAAAGGGTTTGGGTGGTATTCCAGCGATGTTGCGGACCAAGTAACTTTGAGTGGTCGGTTTGCTTCTCTATTTCTGAGATGGAATGCACACACCTGAGTTTTTGATGCATTTGGTTTCAGATGGTTCTTTGCATAGTATTCAGTCAGCAGAGTAAGAGATTCTGTTGATTTTGTTCAAACGCTTCAAAGGAAATTTCTTGGAATGTAATGCAGTCCCGTAGCACTCCAACTTCGGGCCCCCCCCCCCCCCCCCCCAAAGTAAGCGCAAGAGCCCCTGCGCACAGGTCATATCACTTTAGAGGTGAAAATTGAAAAGCTGCATTAAGAAAATACACCACAATTTGTACATAAGTAAACAGGCTAATGTCAGAATAAAGCATGCCGATACCGAAGGTGCAAGTCATAAAAAATTCGGCACCGATGCCAGAGTTCAGTAGGACATTTATGCAGACACTGCGAAACGAAAGCAATGACACTGAAAAACATGAAAAAATTATAAAAACACAGTATCATTTAAATAGTCTGGAGCGAACCTTTTTGTTCGCAAATGCTGTTATGACATTGTCATAATCAAGAGATCGGGCGCAGTCATTTTCGATTGACAACATGGCTAATGAAGATAGTCTACTGTCTGTCATAGACGTTCTATTAAAAGTTTTGATCAGTTTCAATTTGCTGAAGCTTCTTTCAGCGCTGGCAACAGTCACGGGGCAAGTTAGTAAGATTCGAAGTGCGATGTACACATTCGGATACAATTCAAATAAATGAGTCTTTAGAAGATAGTTCAGAAAGTCTTGAGCCGTATTGAGATTGCGTTTTTTTTGTAAAATTAAAACAAACCGCTGTAGCTCAGCGCTCATTTCATCAGAATCAATGTCACCGAACTTTTTTTGGAACTCTTTACAGCAAGTAAGAAGAGCATTTTCTTGTTGCACAAGCAAAAGTTTGTCTCGTGTGTACAAAAACGAAAAGGCGGAAGAAACCTCACGTAACAAATTAAAGCGCTCCTTTATTGACATAATAGCCTGGTCTACTAATGGATAGAAAAAGTTGCTTTTAAATTTCAGTTCAGGAGTAGCTCGTTGTTCCTCTTCACCTTGGTAATCAAACAATCTTCTTTTCTTTCCACTTCTTGACGGAGGAAAAGAAGGATCAATATCCAATTCCTGTGCTATTTCAACAGCAGATGTTGCGGCACTGTCATAACCCGTTGTGCGATAGTTTTGCAAAAACTTTTCAGTTGCCTGGATTTCCGTTTCCATTGTATGAAGGGAGACTCCATACGATTGAAGAATCTTGCTTGCTTTATTGACTTGGAATAGGATATCATACCAAATAAACACCGACAAAAGAAAACTCCATTTTGATAAATGAGCTATCAACAATTTTGTTTCTGAGGCAGCTCTTCCATCTTTTCTTTCTATGGAAATGGCTTCCAAGTCTTTCAGTGCCAGCAACACCTCTTTTAAATTGTATCGAAGAGGTTTGATGCATTTAATTCTGCTTTCCCAACGAGTATCAGATTGTGACTTTATGGACAGCTCCACATGTTTCTTCAAAATTTCCCAACGCTGAGCAGAGGAAGAAAACAGCACATACAACCTTGTAAGTACTCCAAAAAATGTCAATGCTTCCGTCGATGAATTAGCACTGTCAACAACAACTAAGTTAAGGGTATGGTTTGCACAGGGCACGTAAACAGCTTTGGGATTGATGTCTAGCATTCTTGCTTGGACCCCAGAATGTTTTCCTTTCATGTTAGCACCATTATCATATGACTGACCTCGACAATCAGACAATTCGAGTTGCAGTTCGGTCGCTTTTTCTAAGAAAGCGTCCAACAAGCCTTTCCCAGTACTGTCACTTATTCTCAAGTAGCCAAAAAATGTTTCTTTAACAACAGCAGCTTCTTCATTACATAGTACATAACGGAGAATGACAGACATTTGTTCATGATGTGACATATCTGGAGTGCAGTCCAAAATTATAGAAAAATATTTTGCCAATTTCAATTGCTGTAATTTTTTTTTTTCAACTTCTGTCGCTAGCAATTCAATTAGTTCATTTTGTATGGTAGGACTCAAATAGTGATCTTTAGTGTTTTTATTCTTGATTCTGTCTTGAAGCTCTTTTAGGATCGGATCTCTTCTTGCCAAAAGCTCAAATATACCCAGAAAATTTCCATTGTGAGGAGATCCTAAGACTTCTTCAGATCCTCTAAAAGCAAGATTCCTTTCCGATAGAAACAAGGCAATGTCGATAAGTCTCTCTAAAACATTTCTCCAAAAACGTCTTTCATTGAAAAAAATATTCATCTCGCGTTTGTCGATAGTGGATGAATTTCTTATCCCTTCAGCTAGCAACATCCATTGACTGCAGCATTCTTGGTGGGAAATGCCGTTTTCATGGTCTTTCAGTTTTTTCGAAAAACCCTCCCATGTATTTATACCACTACAAAAGGGGCTTAGTGTTTTTCTAAATAGCTTACAACAAAAGCAAAAAACTTGATCTGATTCCCCAGAATAAACTAGCCACGACCGTGAAACACTTTCACCATTAGGTAACACACGTTTACAATGGTTGGAGGAAAAACGTCGCCTTGGAGTTGTGTTATTATATGGAAAATTCATTATTAGTTGATGTGGTCCACGCTTTACTATATCACATCGTTGAGCATCAGAAATACTTCCAGGCCATTTACATGGGTCATCAGGGATAGGGGTAAATTGAGATTCAGTTATTTTTGATATTGAAGGTTGTGTATTGGCAGGTAAATCACAACTTACATTTTCTGGAAATTCACAATCACTTTGATGCTGATCGTCATAGTCTTCTTTTTCTTGTACACTATAGTTTTCTTCATCCCTCTCGGTACTAGTGCCAGGTCTACTCTGCTCAGTAATCTTGAAAAAATCTGTCATCTTGGGCAATTTCGCTACAGCATCTCGAGCAGTGGCTGCTTCTTTTCTCTTTTGAGCACCACTTTTTGAACGTTTCATTCTATACAATGTCAATAAAATACTTTATCTGCACTCTGCAGTGTATATATATTGTCCCGGTATTTATAGCCAAACAGAATTCCAGACCATTCTATGATTGTTGCGTAACAACGGCATTGTTACGTCAATCGAATATTCAAGATTCTACCAGAAAATCAATCGAAATATTCTAGATTCTGCGAGATAAAATGACGTTGCATTCACTTATGATGTCACAAGCCAATTTCTTCCTACAGTTTAAATCGGTTGTAAACAAGTCTGCTGAACTGAAAATAGTCACGTAGCCAAAAAGCAATTTCAGACTAACTTGAGCCCCCAAAGTTGGCCTGGGCCCCCCCCAATTGGGGGGTTTGGGGGGCGGCTGCTACGTCTCTGATGTAATGCACAGATCGTCTGCATAAATAAAATGAGATATTCTTTCGTTCGTGGTTTGATCATTGGTGTAAATGTTATACAACAACGGAGCTAAAACACTGCCTTGAGGGAGGCCACTTCGCTGTTGCCGCAATCGACTTTTCTTCTGATTCAGAACCACACAAAACTTCCTGTTCTTCAAAAGAGTACCAAGGAGTGTTTTCAATGCTTTATCATCGGTCATCTGGTAGATTTTAGCCATCAAGATACAATGATTCCCTGTGTCGTATGCAGCAGATAGGTCGACAAAAACAGCACCCGTCACTAATCTCTTCTCCAAACTACCTTCAATATGCTGCATAAGCTTAAGCAATTGACCAGTTGTCGATTTACCTTCACGAAAGCCAGCCTGTTGTGGAATGATCTTTGGTTCCACAACCGTGGTAAGTCTCTTAAGCAATGGTTTTTCGAACAGCTTTTGTAGGTGGCACAGTAGGGAGATCGGTCTGAAACTCTAAGGCAATGAAAGGTCTTTGCCTGGTTTTGGGAGAGCAATAACGCGTGATTTCCGCCAGATCTTGGGAATGCAATTGGTTTCCACGCATCAATTAAACAGTTCAAGCAACCATTTTTTAGCTGGTTGGCCGAAATGTTTTAGCTCTTCCGTAATGATGCCATCCAAGCCAATCGCTTTGCCATTCTTGAGAGCAGCAATGCCATTAGAGAACTCTTGAGCTGTAAATAGGGATGTTGGATTTGGTTCCATGTTTTGTTTTTTGTTTTTTCTAAATTTCACCCTAGGAGCTTTCTTTCCTTTTGTTTGCCCATTAACTAGGAGCTGATGTGCAACTTGATTAGCGGTGACTGGGTAGTGTTGATGTTTTGGTATGGCAGGATCGTTGTTTAGTTTTCGAATCAGATTCCATGCCTTCTTGCTGTTTCTAGACATGACCATTAATTCAATTGTGTCTAGCCATTTTCGTTGGCGCTCTTGAGTCATGGAAGCCATGAGTTGTTCTACTGCAGTAATGGTATCTTCAGCAAAAGGGTCTTCCTTGTATAGCGTTTTGTACTTATCCAGCATGTTTAGAATTTCTTCGTTGAGACATCGCACATACCTAGTTCGGCAGCCACGAGGAATATGTTTTCGTGCAATATTTTGAACCAGGTTGGTAAAAAGTTTGTAATTTTCTGGATTTGGTGTGATGTTGTAGATTTGGTTTTCGAGGTCGGTTGTAAAACTTATCCAGTCTGCTTTTTGCAAATTGAAACGGCGTTGGTAAGGCATAACTGTAGATGTAACTGCTGCACGGACACTGACACTAATAGGACGATGTTGCGTCCTGGGAATAGGATCCAGAACTTCTTTTTTGCATAAGCTGCCAGTTGTTTGATTTACAAACGCAATGTCTGGATTATATCCAGCTTTCTACCTTGCACTAGTAAAGGAAGGTGGATGCTCAGCATCATACACCAGAGAGAGTTGATTACTGTCTGACCATTGTTCAACGGCATTGCCATCTTCGTTTGTTGAATTGTATCTCCATTGGATATCATGGCTGTTGAAATCTCCAATGACAATCCTGTTCTTGTGCGGTTGCAACAGTGGTGGGAGCTTGAAAGGTGTTGCTGGTGGTTTGTACACTGATGTGATAACAATGCTTCCTAGATCTACAGAAAGGTTTTTGATATTATTTTGGTCATCTGTATGTATTGATTCCACGATTGTTCTTTCTTTTACAAAGATAGCACTTCCATACTGATCATGTGGACGTTCAACAATGCAAGTCATTCGGTCACTTTGCGCCGGTGGCTTTGTTGTCGGCGATGAGTTTCTCGTAAGCAAAGAACACTGCATTTATGCTTGAAACACGTTTTTGCAATAAGATCTTCTTTAGCAGCTGATAGTTCTTCAACGTTCAGGGATATAACTGTCATCGACGGCTTTGAAAAAAACCAGCTTTGAATATCGCCTTGACGATGAAATCTCTTCCGGTTTCGGCACGACATTGATTTGAGAACAAAGAAAATTCGTCGCTTGAAGTGGTAGCAGAATTCGCAGCAAAGCTGACAGGAATCGCGACGTGAACGCTTTTGCTATAATCCCCGGTTCTAGGACTACGTTCGTTGAGTTTAAGCTTTTCAAAGTCTATAGAAAAATTCTGAATCTTCAGTCGAGCAGCACATGACCAGCTTAGATGTGGTGATTCTAACAGACGTTTCTCGCCACATCAAATAAAGGACAAGCCCAAAAACAAAAGACAAACACTAATGCCGATAAAAGACTATATTTCTGCAACACCTACAAAAAATATCTTGTTATTTCTTGAGCGGTGGCAATCAACAAGTCGACGACGTCTGCTGGGCTGGCTTTCAACCATAGTACCTGAACCTGAAGATTTCCATTGGATACTTAATCGTCGAAACTCGTGGTAGTCAATTTTTAAATTATGAAAGTCGGCGACGGTTTGTTAATTAACCCCTCTGGTTTTTTTCTCTGTTCTAAGTTGTACAAGAGCATTAAGGAAAATTTATGAGGCTTTGCTCCTTCGAGAAGTTAGTGTCGGACCACAAAATACAAAAAGGAAAGCATTTTAGGTTTGATTCTTTTATAAGTGCACTTTGTACACAATCTGCACAGTTCATTCGTTAGGTGTTAATCCGGACAACTTTCGGGGAGCCACACGGAGATGCGAGCAAACCCTCCTTCAAAAATGTCCCAAAAAGTAATTTTAAGCAAATTTATTTTTTGGAAACGATTTGTTTATATTCTTATTATAATACCACAGCGTGTTGTTTATGCTCTGTTTATTGCTTTGACAAGTAAACAACAGAAACAACGGCTCCTGAGGCCCGCAGTTATCAGTAGATGGTCACCGCAAGATATTTTTACCTTGTACTTATCCATAACTCCATGGTTTATCATTCAACAATTTTTAATTAAAAGTATCTCAGCATGAAGAGAAGTGGGACTGAATCAAACTTGCAATACAACGAGTGACAAGCAGAGCAAGTAGTCGTGTAGCTTTTTGTAGCTATCTGAGTTTACAGTCAGCATCACAGTGAAGAGAACTGACGACAAACCGCTTTAAACATTTTTTTTAAATGTTTTGTTTCTTTGTTGGCGGAGAAAGGTTTACAAAAGTTTTAAACAAAACCTTTTAATCGTTTCCAACGCGTCAAAAAAGATGAGAGGAGAAATGTCATCATGATCTTATTCAGAGGCATTGCATTTCTACTAACCGAGTGCTGCTGCTTATAACTCCAGCATAAGAAATCAAATAAACTTCAAATGACTAAGCAAAACAGCTTCGGTATAAAAGTGAAATCGGCTCCACTTTCCATTCCCCGAAATCTTGCTTTTGAACATTTTTTGCTGAAAATACCCTGGTTATACCTTGAGTTAAAAGCAAGGCAGAAAGAACAACTACGCAAAAAGAAATCTTTTGCTTTTGGTGTGAGGGAAGGTATTTGGAGAATTTATTCTCTTACTTAAGGGTAATTGCTGCTAGTAATCAGCATAAATTCTTTTGTCATTATCTAACTATTCCTAGACAAGACCTTTGAATTGGACGCTAGCCAACTTTTGGTAACTTCAGTCCTTACGTTTAGTTCAAAGGGGGTCGAAAGTTTTTGCTTGGGGGACAATCACGAACGTGTTCAACAATATTGTATTGTGAAAAAATTTAACAAAAGAATATTGTTCAAAAACTTTCTTAAGGCGACCATTACACAACAGCAAAACAAATATAAATCAATAGGCTGTAAAGTAATCCTCTTGTATGAGCAATTTTTTTATATTTTTATTGCGAAGGACTAAGTCTCACCCACCCCACTTCTCTCATCCCTAAATAGCTTTCGAAAATCATACTATTATGATTTGATAATTCATTGTGGTGAAAAATACTGTAAAATATATTGGAAACGCTTCGAAAACATTTTTAGGTTCTCCCCATTCTTTGACAATGAGTAAGCTGCTGACATTTTTCATTATCAATGCGGTTCTTGGTGATTATTTCACCAAAGGACAGGAAAAGCCCACTTTCCAAACCTTTGATGGCGAAAAAGAGTTTATTGACGACGATTGGAAATTTCCGTTAGATGTCGATGAAAAGTCTCTTGATTACCCAAGTTTTTTAAAGGCTCTAAACGAACAAGAATCTAAAGCCGAGAAAGGTAAGTTCGACACTTGGGTGGGCTATAGTCATTGTGAGGTTGACATGTGTTCACTCACGTGATTATTTTAAAAGTCCAACGTTTCTTTAGCTTTTTCGAGGCGGCGATCCACAAAATCTATGACTGGCTTTTCTCTCTCAAAGAAATTTTAAAGAGAATAAAATAATTGGGAAGATTTAAGTTTCAAAACGCTAATCGTATTTGCACATCATTTCAGCTGGGCCGGCGCTCAATTGTGACGATCTTTACAAACAGGGAGTGCGAAGAAGTGGGCCGCAGTATATTTTGGTGGAGGGTGCCCCTACTCAGGTGTACTGTCAATTTAATGGAACTGGAGAAAATTGGTTGGTATGTTTGTGATGGGCCAACTTCATGGTCAATGTTTGTATGTCATAGCCACTTTTCTACCTTTTGTAGCTTATTTAAGTCATTTCTATAGCTTGTCGACTGCTAGAACATCTTGACAAAAATTTTTTCTTCTTTTCTTCCTTTGACCGTCCACGCTCGCACACTCTCCCTGATTAGTATACCAGTTCTGATCCATTTATCCTTCGAATTGATGTGCTGTGGTTGTCTTCCACCTGGTTAACTATGGTTACATGAGCCACAACCTTTGATTGTTGGGAAATATAACCAAACTATTGCATCTTTTTCCTACGTATCATTACGTCATAATTTCAGGTTTTTCAAAGAAGATTCGACGGAGAAGTAGATTTCTTTCAACCTTGGCGAAATTACGAATCTGGATTCGGTGATATTAGCGGAGAGTTCTGGCTTGGTAAGGGACACTGATGCAGGCGATAGGGTAGAAGTGGGGGCTTGAAGAAGACCTACATAGCAGGGAGTTTGAGGCTTCGCAAGTTTACAGCAAAAGCGGGCCCCCCAAAACCATTTTGAAGTTGCAATTACGCAGCACACACCGTTTTTGTTGTTTTTTGAATATATGACATCATCGTTGGAAACAAACTAAACTACGTCATATCATGTAACAACGACATCTATGCTTATCCATGCTTATCCATGCTAGCACCAACGCATTTTTTTTGCTTTAGGCTTAAAAAAACTTCATCAAATTACCTTTGCGACGCCGCACCGTCTGAGAATTGATCTCGAGGACTTTGGAGGAAAAAAAGTTTATGTTGATTACGAGTAAGTAACAATAGCTAGCAGTTTCAAATCTACACGATAATTTCATCGGTTTGTAGGTCAAGAAGCACAACTTTACATTCAGTTCTTTCACTTCTGACAACTTAGAGATCATGGTCCACATTTAGTTTGCACCACTTCTCAGTGCAATAATTAGCACTCAACACTATGAAGATCGCAAATTTAGTGCCCTTCTAAGTATTATTCTCCCCATGAAAAATTACAATATTTTACCCACTTTGTTGCAGTGCTTGCAATAGAAATTCCTCGTGCCAGTAGTGATCTATTGGATGCCTGGGAAATATTTTCATTTGCTGACGAGAAGTTAAGAATTTTAAGTTTTCTTTTAGAACTTTCTCAGTGGCAGACCAGTTCTCTCGCTACTTGGTGTCTCTGCATGGATTCAGTGGAAGCAAAGGTAAAGTGTTGGAATGGCCAGAAGCTCTTTTCAGAGCTTATCCAATTGGAAACTGTTACCATGCTCCTCTTCTCTTCGGATATATATTTCAACTAGCTTTAAAAACTTGTTTCGAGGCGTTCTCATCGGCAATGTCATTACGCCAGGTTAAAAGAGTTTCAACAGAATGATTTTGTATTTTGAGAAAGATTAAGACTGATTTCACTTATACATTTTGTTTAAAAGTTCTTTTATAAAAATTTTTGTTTTAACACTATCCCCTTTTCAAAGGAATTTTTGATGAGAGCACTTTTTGATAAAGGGAGAGGGAGTATTAAAATACAAATTTCTATAAAAGAACTTTCAGATACGCTGAAATATAAAATTGGGCTTAGTCTTAATCCTTTTCAAAATACGAATTGTTTTGTTGAAGCTCTTTTTACCTGGCGAGACAACAGTTAATGGCGCTGTGACCACCATTAATGATCTTTTCTTTTTTTAAATGAATTTTTGATGACAGCATTCATCAATAAGAAAAGATCGATAATGGCGCAATACGGCGCGATCAACAATCGGCTTGTGATTCTCAACTTTCAGGGAAATCTTTGTGGCTGTTCATGCAACAAGTAATCAGACCTGCTTCAGAGTTATCGATGCTGCTGGCGCAGTGCATTTCCAGCACAAGCGCAAGAAAAGTTGTTACAGTGTGTTTGTTTTAAAGGCGCATCAAAACAAAAGCCAGTTTGGCTTTGGTATATTGATCACACTGCCAGTTGCAGTAACCTCACATATTCTATTATCTTTATCCCCAACTTAAACGAAAGTATTGTTCTAGATGTAGGAGACTCCTTCTCCCGTCAGCACCGCTTTCCGTTTTCCTCTTACGACTTCGACAACGATATTTGGGGGGGTAATTGTGCGCACGAGCGTCATGGAGCTTGGTGGTACGGAAGATGCTCCTTGTCTAACCTCAACGGACGTTACGTCAAAGGTGGAAAGCGGAGCATGCAAGGGATCTTATGGTTTACGTGGAAACGCAGTATCCGCTCCTTGAAAAGAACAACAATGAAAATTCAGCCAATCAATAAAATGTTGCTTCGATAAAAAAAAGCAATAAAAAAGCTTTTGTTCATAGAGAGAAAACCAATGGTATTGATGCAGCATAACGCACAGAAACAGCAGTTGAGACAGGGATTTGGAATTAAGCGTTTTTTGGTTACGCTGAGATCAATTTTTACGTTTTTGCGAAATATGTTTTTTTTATTTTGCTATCATGGCAAGTTACGTTAATCGAACACAAGGTGAATGGAGAGGTGGGGGACGCGAAGTGAACTAAGGGCTATCGACTCGACGTTCACTCTTTCATATTTTTTGTGTTTGGCGAAACTTGTCATGTAATGATCACTTCGAGTCCCATTGGCTTTGTGGCAATGTAACTTTCTTATGAACGTGTTAGATTCTCCAATAACAATTTACCGCATGCAAGCTGTATCTGTACGTCACACTCATACATGTTGTTGCAGTCGGTCTACGTCGTGATTCAACGCGAAGCTTAAACTTAAAACTCAAAGACTATTTCCTTCCCTGTAGTTAGTTTTAAAGAGATGATCAAGTAACAATCTCGGTCAAATTAAAAGTTAATATTTCAGATTATTGTTTAAGTGCTTTTTTACTATATCAAAATGTTTATGCAACACAAAACAAAACTATACATTTTTAGTTTACAATATAATAAGGATTAGATAACGCTCTTTCTCAAGACGGCGTCTCATAGCACCATGCTGTTGCGCTTGAGTTGATTTGGTTGGATCTTCATGACAACCCCTTTCAGAGATTCCGCGTTGTTTTTCCAGCTGTACCACATCATTCCACTGAAATCATTTTTGGGAATCTGGTAATACCTTCCGTTCAAGTTTGAATAACAGCATCGCCGGTACCACCATCCTCCGTGTCGTACTACGGCACAGTTACCCAGCCATTTATCATTATCGCGGTCATATGTCGAAAAAGAACAATTATTATGACGTGACAAAGAATCACCTAAAAACAATGGTTTTGTTAGTCGATAGCGCGGTCTATGCTGAGGTTATATATTCTAAATCGAAGAACAGTAACGGAATAATTAATTATTCCTTTCGCATGGGATGAAGAATAAGATAAACCTACTATCCCAAACAAAATATCAATAAAATATTTTTTGTGCAGTTTGTTAAACAATCAGTCTCATAAAACGATAATTTTTTACATGTTTTTTGGCTTCAACATCCCCTCCCACGCCTCTCTACATCTCACTCTAAACGTGAGCTTGGAGAATGGGTTGCCCACACAGCGTCAAAGAGATTGCGTGATCTGGTGAGTGTTTCTGCAACTAGTGATGAGAACTAACAGGTGCAAAAATTCTGCTCATATTTCACTCTTATGTCGTAATCTACCCACCAGCTTTTCCGCCAAGAAACTCCTTCACATATAATGGATAATTATCTTTTTCTCCGCCAACTGCGAAAACGCTGAAACAAAAAACTTAGTGTTTAACTGGATCACAAATTTAAGTTGCTCTTATCTTCTGATGCTGGCTGTTGCTTACGTTCAGTTACCTTTAGGCTAATCGTAAACTGAGGTGAAAAGATCACTGTCCGAAAAAATATATTACAGATTTTTTAAATATTTATCTTGGCCGATAGACTTCAGCGTCTAATGACAAGACTAGAATAGAAATACAACATAAATTCTGGACTGGACACCAAGGCTTTTTAGTTCTATTGTATTTCAAAAAAATTGCGTAAATCAGCGGTGACAAATGTAACGTCCCAACTTTTCCAGTAATTTTTTCAATGACTTAAAAATTTTTGGTAAAACAAAAACTCCAATAAATGTATATGGAACCATAATCTACAGCACTTGGAGCCATAAGCTTCAATTTGGCTTCAATGCATTTAGCAGAGCAGAGACAACCGGAAACTCCTCTTTGAGCACAGTACTGCCAGCGGATTGCCACCGCTGCTGCAACGGCTACAGTAACCGTGTAGTTCCCAAGTTTGCCAGTAAGCAATTCACTGGCGTCATTTAGCAGAAAAAAAAACATTAAACTGAAAACTTTAAAATTTCAGTTAGGAGAAAATGCTTCCACAAAAATTTTTTTTAAGTTCTCCGCTTTAAAAAAGTGTGTCCTCTTATTTCCACACTTCAAAAGCAAATTTTTTTCCTAATTTCTTTGCAGTTTTTTTGGCATAAAAACTGAAGGCATGAGTTGTTTTTCTAAAGACTTGCATTGCACTTAAAATATGAAGGTTAATTAAAGCACATAGCTTCAATAGTGGACACTGGAAATGACAGTGGAAATGAACAGTGGACACTTGTGAAAACATTTCAATTAGAAATAAAAAAATAATATAACTTAGCAGAGCAGTATGGAGTGAATATCAGAATTAAAAATGAAATAAGTGTCATTGAGTCAGGAAATTTTGAAACGCCAGGGCACGGATAAGAGAGCAAGGACTTGCTGAGAACAGATGCTCACCCCTGGGCTAAAAACTATTTAGTCTAGTGGAAAACAATAGTATGACAGCTGAAAAAAAAGAAGGTGGTCCCGCAGTTGCTCACTCAACTGAGCTAACTGATTTTCAGTTTCTTTGAGACAAGCCGCGGTAAACGATTTTCAATTTCTTAGGTATTTTAGTCAAAGTTATGATAAAGACACGGTCACGAATAAGTTGAGGAGCAAACTTGCATAGCCTACGCACTTTTTGGCAGACTACCGCTCGGCTCTATTTATACAATAAATCAACAATCCCTTGCTAGTAAAACGAACTACGTAGTCCGACGCTGCCTCGTTAGGCATGAAACAACAATCTTAAATTACTAGTAAGTCAGTAAAATTTTTTTTTTTTGTAAAATTGTGAAGATCTTGAAAATGGTTGAATATCAGAAGTTTCTTCCTGAATTTTTGGCCTATTTCTTCAAGACACACTGAAATTTTTTTATTTATGCTTTTTGTCATTTTTTATTTTCTCATGATTTCCTCTTTTTGATCATTTCCTAATAAATTTTTTCTTTCACACATTTTACGTCAAATTTTTTAAAAATTTAGAAACTCTAAATTTTTTCAAATTTTCAAATGAGGAAATTTGACCTTAAAATGTGAGAAAGAAGAGATCACTAGGCGACATTTTGCAACTTTTTTATTTTTTTTTCAAACAATTAGATGTGTTTACCTAATTTGACTACGCTGATTCCGAATTTGCAGTCGGAATTCACCCATCACGTCACACTTTTTTGCAAAATTGAATTTAAATTTTACTCAAAAACGCATTTAATAGGCCCAATAAGCACACAGTACTTTTCATTTGCTCAATAACATTTCATTTATACTACATTGGCTTTTTCTTCGTTGGAGTGAGGCATGAATTTTCTTCTTTTGGCTTTTATTGCAACTTCATTACACACACAATCGCGTTTCAGGCACCAACAGTAGTCCGCCATCATGGATACATCCCATCGTCCTTGGTACCGTGTTTCCATGCTTTTGATGTCCTGGTGAAAGCGTTCACCATGTTCTTCACTCATATCGCCCAAATTTTGTGGGAAATAGTCCAAGTGTGCATGTAAAAAATGAACTTTCAAACTCATGCGACATCCAAGTGCTTGAAAACAAGCCAACATGTTTTCCACAATGTTTTGATAGTCAGGATCTTTGGTATTGCCAAGGAACTTTGATACAACTTCTACAAAAGAAAGCCATGCTTTTTTTTCCACATCCGTCATGGTAGATAAAAATTGGGGGTCTTTGGTGAGTTTTCTGATTTGAGGTCCAACAAATACACCCTGTTTAACCTTCTCAGCACTCAAATTAGGAAACTTATCTTGAATGTATTTAAAACAGGCACCTTCTTTATTGAGAGCTTTTACGAACTGCTTCATGAGACCCAGTTTAATATGAAGTGGTGGAAGTATCACATTGGATCTGTCAACAAGAGCAGGATGTAAAATATTTTTGCAACCTGGCGTAAGGGACTCTCTCAACGGCCATTCACGTTTAATCCAATGATTACTTCTATCCCTGCTGTCCCATTCGCACATAAAACAAGGGTACTTTGTAAATCCAGACTGTTGACCCAGTAGCATATTTAGGACTTTAAAGTCAACACAAATCTTCCATGTATAAGTGCTATATTGTAACTTCCCAAGCAAAAGTTTCATATTTTCATAAGACTCTTTCATGCAAGTCGAATGAGCTAAAGGGATAAAAGCAAACTGATTTGTATTGTGCAATAAAACAGCTTTCAGGCTTGATTTTGATGCATCAATAAAGAGGCGCCAGTCACTGGGGTTATAAACTGTTCCCAATTTCTCTATAAGACCTTGAATATCCACACAATAGACTAAAGAGTTTTCCATGGTGAAGAAGCGAATGTATTCATTTTCACGATGTTTATACCAAGCAAAAGTGGTATCAGTGCTGAGCATACGTTTTGCTTTCAATCTGGAACCCAGAATAAGAGCAGACGATTTTGGCAAATTCAAATCTCTGACAAGGTCGTTTAGCTCCGCTTGATTAAAAGGGTTGGGCTGCTGATCATCATCACACTCATACTCTGAACATTCTGTCAACTGGCTATCAGACAAGGACTCCTCACTGACAGAATCTTCAACTGTTTCCAAAACTCTTGGAGGCAATGGAATTGGGATACCTGGCCCATGTGGAATGGGTCGTATGGCACAAGGCAAGTTAGGATATTGAATTTTATGCTTATTTTTAACATTGAAGCCAGCAACAACACATGAGCAAAAGTAACATTCTTTGCCATGTCCATTTGGTTCCCTCCAAACCATTGGAACACCAAATGCTAATGACCTCAGTTTTCCAATGCTCCACTGCCTCAATGACGACACACAATTACGACACACTTTGTGCGGGGCCCATACTTTATCTTGGTCTCCTAACTTAACTCCAAAATAAGCATAATAGACATTTTTAACAAAAGGTGTTATATTCTGCCGTTGAATAGATGGAACAAAGCTTCCGCATATGTAGCAAAATATATCTGGGTCGTTGATGCAGCCTCTTCGCTTAGATGACATTTTTTTCTGTTTTGAAACTCAACCAACAGCTTAAACAACAGTAATTGCAAGACTAGGTCAACAAAGACTAGTTCAGTCGTTTTATAGTAACCTCCTTCTGTAATGCCACAATGAAATAATTATGACATCACAATAAGGTGCAACAACTATAACAATAACAACCATGACGCAACAATAAGGAATGCTTCTTAAAACAGACTCACGCACGGCAAAAAAAACTTACAATTATAGTGTAATGTTAAAATTTAAATCGCATTTTATGAAAAATCCTGACGTGATAGAAAAAAAGTGACTGCAGATTCGTAATCACCATACCCAAATTGACTTAGAAGTAACCAACTTACCCAGAAAAAAAAAATCATGTCGACCAGTGTTATCCAAAGTTCTCTAAACTTTAGGAAATTTTCTCTAAAGTGGAAGCACTGCCAGGAGAACAAGCGTAATTGTAATCAAGTTGAGAATTATTGAGACATTTAAAAACTTTCTGGATTGGCTTTCTCTGGCAAGACAATTGGCAGCGTTATGCTCACGACTCACCCGTAATCTGCTTGCGCTTTGTTTCCATCTCCGTCTTCCATCTCGATACGGAGTCGATAGGATTCTGAGTAAGTTATGAGATGAAGATTTTCCAATCCTGGCCGAACAAGAAAGTTAAGAGAACTCGAATCGCGGCACCGTCGACAACTACAGTGCGGTTTCAAACAAGAGTCGTTGTATCTATGTGCCAGGGAGCAGGTGAGAACAAATATTGGGGAGAAAGAAACACATGAGTGTCCGTTTGTCGCAATGAAATCATCCCAACTTAGTGTTATTTCAAGTAGAACAATTGAGGGTTCACATTGCCATTGCTTACACCTCCTCCAGCTATGCCACAGTAAACAACACAAGTTATCTGTGTGCCTCAGCTCTAAAAAACACAACTAAATATTTCAATTCAAAGTTATTTCAAGCCACCGATTCAGCTTTGATCAGCTCAAATATCTAGAAAACATTATAGGCTTGGTATTTCATTATTCTTGGCAATGTTTCAACTGAGCATCAAACCCTTTATCATGTTTCACCTACCGATCCAAAACTCCTTCCATAGATCACCGAATCCGCTCTGGTATTTGTGAAATGGTTGGTAGAAGTTGATTTGCCCGCTGTTGCGTCGTTGGATTACCTTTGCACAATACTGTGTGAGAACATCCTTGCTGCTTTCGTAATTTGCCCAATACATTGGTAAGCACTGGAGAACTAGCAAATGCGTTAACTCTTCAAACATGTTTACAAATTGTCGATATTTGTGCTACTACTTCGATTTGGGCAGTAATAAAAAGACATGAACAGAAAAATACTTTTGGAAGTAAAAGGTTTTAGAAATATTTGTGACCAAAGTCATGATATTTAATTTATGTTTTTATAATTTTCGGGAAGATTTTGTATCCCAATTGTATGAAGCGGTTTTAACTGCAACCTATGAGTAGTTATAAGTTACAAATAGGTTAAGTCAAAGATTGTTTTGGGCTAAATTAAGTGAAACCCAGAATGCATTAAAAAAATCAATTTTAGTAAAATTTGAAGAAACGTCAATTACTATACGCCTGCAATTGCATCGCAGACCCAACACTACGAGTCTCGTATTTTTACGTGATTACACAAAATAGCTCAATGTGATGATCAAGTCCAACTTATGTTGAGAAACATAGCTCCGTCGCTCAATCTTAATTTCAAATTTTTCATCATTGGAGGCTGCAAGGGTGAACCATCTGTTTATTTTCGAAGGCCGCATTTCAAATTCATTTACTCACATCCGCTTGTAAAACTAAGGTTTTTCTGTTCATGTGAAGATGGATGCCTCGTTTTCAAGATCAACTTTTTGCATGCAAAACTTTCAGAACTTTATCAAAAGTTAGCTTTAAAATTGAAGTTTATTTTGAATGTATCAACTCTTTGAATGCAAAACTTACTAATCTTGAGCAATATTTTTGATAAAATCGAGTTTTTTCTGTTTACGTTACCTTTCTGTGGGTTAACTTCAACTCAAATTTTACATACATGTGCATTACCTAGAAAACCTACCGTTCATTTCCACAGATTGTGCTTATCTGTGGTTGCTATATAGACTAACAAAATTTGAAGGCACTTTGTGTTAATCTTTCTAACCTCTATTGCACTCACCAACCAATGACTAGCCGTTTCTGGGTCGTTGAATTGACAAAACACTTTGATTTGTTTTCCCCCAGTGAAGATCTCATATGCTCCGCTCCTAATTGATCCGCTGTTGTAAACGTCATTGCAGTTGCGAATGTATTTTTCTGTTAGAAAATTCTTCTTCAATAAATCAGAGCCAAAATATCTCTTGGCTAGGTTGTTTTTTGTTTTACATTCAAGTTATTATTTAGCAGACTTGAAACAACCACAGAGGTGGCGTCCTTACCGGAATGTCCAAGTAGCAACATTTCAAAATTCTGCTTGACTTGCTTGGTATTGTCAGACCTGACGCATCCATAAAGCAAGTTAATCATCCCCTAGGCGCAGTCTTAGAGGACGTAGAATCACATATTGGTTCAATCTATCGAGAACCAATTTTTAAGCCTCATTAGACTTTCTTGCTAAACATGATCGAATTTGCAAAAAATTTTTCAAAGAAAATAGCTCAAAGTATAATAATTTGGCGTAATCTACGATGAGCAAATCTGTCACTTACTGAAATACATTAAGTGATTATGGTGGCAGAGCTGTGATAAATTTTGTCAAGGTTTAGCTTTAAAACAATGTCATATTCTGGGTGTTTCTCTGACCGTTATCTATTGAACGTATACTAGCGCCGAAAAAAACATAAATTTTAAGTTCACTTTACAAGTTGCATGTGATGGGAGCGCAACATGTGAAGATCACGTGGCGCACAAAACTGCCTTGCGCCAGCCCTGAGTCTTGTTTTAAATATATTTTTCTACATCTTAAAATCTTCTTTAAGGAGAGAAACTTATTGCAAAAGACCCATTTAATTTAGTTATGATGAGATCCGAACGGTCGCTCGTTCACTGCCACTATTACAAGGCAGCAAAAAATGCTGCAATTTACTCCAATCCATCATGATATTCACAGCCAGCACCGGTAATGATTTTAAAATTAGCCTAACGTAGCCTTCACCACGCGCTCTCACGCAATAATGACCTATATTTGAACCCAGGACAATTAACAAGAACAAAATAATAAAAGATGTATTTATAGTTAATTTTTAATTGATTACAAATACTCAATTTTTCCTTCAATCTATGATGAATCCTAAAATTGAAAGGATTCCCGATAGATTTTGTAAAAGAGCCTATATCTACTCAGGCAAATTTTTTGCTTTAAAGTTTTTTTTTTTTGAAAGGATATCAATTAAATGATATTGAATGCGGTACACGATGGATAGGTCACATTATAAAATAAAATGATGAAATGTTGATAAACTCATCGAAAAATTTGGGAGACACCACCAAGCAGTTTCCAAGGCTGCTTTGACCCTCGCATGTCGTTGAGGTTGGTACAAGCCATATTTGAGCTCAAACTTGTCTTTGAAGGCAGACGTCGTTTTGCTTGGTCGTAACTCATGCAACGTAAAGGCTTCACCGTTGACGAACATCATCAGGTCACTAAAACCGCTTAAAATAGCAGGCTATTTATATTATCTCCAAAACAAAGGTTTTTTTATTCTTATGAAAGTTCAAAGATATCGATTCTAGCAAGTGCTTACGGGTACCGGTACCAAAAATTTTCTCAAGAAAAGGATCAAATCGTTTAAAAAAATTAACTTATAAAAAAGAAATCTAGCTAGGATAAATAGATTGGTGGTCTGCCTTGCACAGAGGCGAGCAAAATCTTAACTACTGTGTTGCTTTGTTCAGTGAGCAGCACGTAGCGAGCGCCCCAGCGTTCCATTGAAAAAATTTAATGATCACTGATGAAATATGCCAACAATAAAACTAACTCCCAAGAAATTCCCTTTGTTTACTTCCAAAAAGATTGCAATTCAAATTGGCTTTTTTCTTATGAATCCCACGGTTTATAAAACTGACCGGACATATTTCAACGAAATTTGAGGCAAAAGTTGTGTTGTAGTTGCGAGCTTTGTGGCCAGTATATATCGAATAAAAGATAACCAACTTAAGTAAATTTAAATTTATGACTTGTCTTCTTGGCCTATAAATCTTCAACAAATTGAAAAGTTATTGTGGTTAAGGTCGCAATCCCCTACACTCCAAACTTAGTTTTCTGGACTAAATGGTGTAAGAGCCGGTCCGGATAATGAAAAAGTCCGGCAAACACAAATGTATGTAATGTTAGGCCACCGACAGTATTATATTAGCACAATTTAGAGTTTTAAGAAACCTATTTGTACTGAAAATACGCAATATTGTTCACTGATACCAGACAAAACATGGTGTTCACGAGCGTCGACCTGACTTCTTTACAACCGCCAGCCACATCTATCGGTTATCTCCAATGTCGTTGAGAGAATAGTTCGGGCCCGATATCAACATTTATTCCGGGCCCCCTTTAACAAGAATTTTTTAAACTTGAATTGGCGGGTTTTATTCAATTACAAATAAATGAATGTTTGGCGTAATTACTCAGACATTGCTTTTATTTCAGCACTGTTTTTCTTTTTTAACTCCACTCTGATACAAATAAGACATTGCTGTCAGGAAACTTTACTATTCAAATAATCAAAGTTTATTTGTGGAGTAACAAATCAAGCAAAGTTTTAAAACTATGTCTACGCAATAATATACGGCTAAAAGGAAGTAAAAAACAAAATGTGAATCAGTCACCAGTAATTGGTAAGTAAAATGAAATCTTCCTGTTTAACCCTATTAAGGCCGGGCTTTTTTTTGCTTTCTATGTCCGGGGGGGGGGTCGATTCGACCCGACACTTTGGCAGCTAATAACTTTTAAACCGCTCACAATAGCAATTCCGTTTTTGCTCAGATAGATGCAAAATTTATTTTTCAATCTAATTATATACTTTTGGTTATGATCAGATTATTAGCGTTCAAGTTATTGCAAATTAAATGCACAGCATTAGTTTTTCGATTTTTGACTGAATTTAAAATAAAGAAACTGCCGGCGAATTTTCTTTTTTCGTAGTGTTTACTCTTCGACGTTGAAAAAGGGTCTGCTATTAACAAACAGTAATAAAGTCAGCTTAGACATTTATTTGCCATAAGAAAAACTAATTTCGCTAACGCATCCTCAGTTTCTGCAAAAAAATAATAAAAATCGCACAAAAAAATTTGAATATTTCTAAACAAACTAATGGTGAACAAGAGAAAAGGCTGTACTAAGATAATAAAATCTTCAAAACGTAACAAGAAGCAAAAATATTTATCTGCACAGGGTCTACAATAACAATAAACAGCTATCAAAACTACAGGCCATAAAACTAGCTCCGACTCCTTTCAAAATACATTCAAACTAATATGATAGGTAAGTTATATAGAAATAGATGTAAGATGAAAGAGATGTCTAATTACTAAATAAACAAAGGGCAGTATATCATAATAATGAGGGAAGAGTCATAACCTATAGAAGCAGTGACGTAAGTGATAGATAACACACTGAGATGTAAGAGGAAATAAAACCAAAACAGTATTTCAAAAACAAAAAATAGTTACAAAGTCACTTAATTGAGGGCAAGAGCATTTTGTTTATGTTAATAGTAGCATTTAATTTGTCTAGCCATATGTTTTCGTAAATAGATAAAAAATGTTTGGGCGGTTGATCTACAAACGTAACAAAAAACAATCGGCAATATCTGGTTTTGTCTGCAATTTGAGTCGATGGAAAGTGTGGTAATGGTGTAATAATGCTGCTTTATCGTCAATATTGTCGTATTTAAATTGATTTCAAATAAATCTGTGGTGGCACCAGCGTTTTGAAAATTTGTTTATGGTTTGACCAACATATTGTTTGTGACATAAACGGCATGTAGCCACGTATATGCCGTAGTTTGAACAATTCAAGGTTTGCTTCAATGCAAAAATTTTACCGTTGGCTGCTGTGATGGTACTAGTTTGATATATCATAGATTTATAATGGTTGAAATGGACGCAAAGGGCACATTTCTTGCAAGGTTGAGATTTTCCTTGACTAGTATTTTCAGTTGTCGAATGAGCCACCTTTTTATAATTGGTAAGCATACTGGCAAGGGTAGGTGGACGCTTATACACGACGGTAGCTTGAACTAGGCTTTTCTCTTTTGCAGTAAGTGGGAGCAAATTGGAAAAAGCGGACGCCCGAATCAGCATAGGATCTGTAGTCTTGTTTTTATTCAATGATTTTGGTTCTAAGCGAAATTTATCAATGTCAGCTACCAGGTAAAAAGTTCAACAACTTATCATCAATTTGCCATTTTGCTTTTTACGGGAAAGTTGCCAGCCGTGATGTTTGTATAACATTTCGTATGTTGGACTACTCGCCATACGCCATATCTCCAGCTAGATTTTTGTAATTTGAATTGACTGTTTGTAAATGTGAAACAGGGTGTGAAATATCATTTCAACCACAAATATTTCTTAGCTTTATGAAATTATTACTCTTTTCATTTAGACAAAAAATGCAAGCTATGCTTGTTCATCACGGATAAATATTTTTATTGATCAAGACATAAATCTCATTCAAATTAAGGAATGCTCACGAATCATATGACTCTTTTATTCTTTCCTCTCTCTTATGCGACGCAATACGACGTTTTTATAAACCCCTCCCATCCTTGTGTGCAGACTTAGACGATTAGAATTTTTTTAGCATTTTCAAATTAAATTAAACTTAGAATTAGAGCATTAATGCTTTTCTCAAATTAGGGTAGAATAAAATGAGAGCTTTTCTGATTATCAAAAATTAAATGGAATCGGAATTAGAATCAGAGCTTTCCAGTTTTTCTGAAATTAGTTTGAAATTTTAATTACCAAGCAAATTTTGATGCCATTTGAACATCTTCGCAAAACCACTTTGCATTTGCGACAATTCTAAGGCTTTTTCATTTTTGCCACCAAATCATTGTGAAGACCTTTTTTCTTTTTGGTGATCACCTAATTTCGATTTTGATTTTCGGCCAAACTTTTCGCAAATAATAAAAAAAAGTTTTTGTCATTTTTCAGATTCGACTCTTCGGTCAGGAAGTTTTCTAAAATTAGATTAGAATTGAAATTAGGGATTTTTTATATTACACTACAATAAGAGACTCTAGTTTTTTTCAAATCAGAATTAGCGACTTTTTGCTGTAATTTACCGAATTAGCCATCTAGAATTAATCAGTTGTCCAAGTCTGCGTATGTGACGAGTTGTATAAAAAAGTACTCAAGCAAACTTAAGTTTTGAATTTGCTACAAAACCTGTGACATTGAATGATTGTAAACTTTGATTCTTTTTAGTAGCAAGTTTGTCCTACAACGATATGTCTATATAGCCCAGGGGTGGGCAAACTTTTTAGCCGGAGGGCCGCATTGGCCATTTCGAGGGTGGTCGAGGGCCAGGGCTTGTTGTCTCGTACAGCTGCATGATATAGAAGAAATTGCATTAGTTCACAATTTTGCGAAATCCTCTGGCAATGTGGTATCTCAGCGCGCAAAATCGGCGGTGTCTCTAAAAAAAAAAAAAAAAGGTCATCGCCTTTTCGTAGACGGTAAATGCCTGATTGGGGGCAATTGTTGGCTCTGACGCATTTTCCGTTTAAGGTAGGGGCGATTACCATTTTTTTGAGAACACCGTCGCTTTTGCGCCTTGTCAATCCCCTTGTCGTATTTATTTCCAAATGGCAAAGTTTCAAAAAGTCTTCGCGGGCCGCACAGATTGCTCTCGAGGGCCGCATGCGGCCCGCGGGCCGTAGTTTGCCCACCCCTGATATAGCCTATCTTTTATCCCTCTCACCATGCTAACACCAATACGGCAGTTTTGTTTCCCTCTGGAGGCGTTATATGATATTTATACGGTCCTTACAATTTTATATTCCACCGGGATTAATTATAATGTCACCAATTTGGGCTTTATCATCGTAACTTGTGCTTTGAGGCGTTAGTGAATTTAGAGCTATTAATTAAAAAATCTCTTGCAATCAACAGAATACATTACAAATGTGAATCAAAATAGGCTATTTCTGGATCAGCTAGTACGCAGTCATGCTGTTTCTGCTTATAATTTATCGTCTAACATGAAAACACGGGAACACTACATTAAATTTACGGGTAATATTAACAATACATATATCATCGTCAAAAGCAGCAATACGCTTGTATGCTTCAAAAACAACTACGGCAGTGCAATTTTATCGGTAAGTGTAAGCCTAACAACAGTTTAGTCTGGCAAAGAGAAATCTCAAATGCGAATAAGACGCTTATTGCACAAAGGCTTTGTGCATTTTTGGCACTGGCTCAATTGCTTAGAAATTTTGTTTTTCTTTTCTTTTGACCGTTTTCCTTTAGTCTTACTGATACCTGCATCGTATCGCTTTCGTTTTTGACTTTGATGAGGAAAAAAGCCACTTAACGTTTTTACATTTTGGAGGATATTTTTCCCCAGCTCTATCTCAATTTTGCGAACCACAGAAGACTTTATACCAATTAAACTTGGTTGTTCTATATGTGGGCGAATCAAAGACATAGCTAGTTTAAATTCGAAATTTACAGATTTTATGTTTTGAGGCTGCAGATCATTGTTCATTGCATATATCGTGCTGGCGTTCACTCGACATGTGTTCAAAACGTATCAAAATGCATTCATAGTCCAGCGCTTTGATTTCGATGTACAGCTGTAGAACCCCATTTTTTGGTCAATGATGTCTGTTTCGCCTTTTGAAAAGTCGTATAGTTTGTAAATAGCGGGCTTGCTTTTGTTGTCATCTTTTGTAGTTGCAAGAAGCCGTGGCCTGTTCACAGTAATAAAGCATTTCGCTTTCCTGAACTTTTTGTTTTTACCACATACGAGTGCAGATTTAATATGCCGTTATTCTTTTCCCAATAAATCTCGTATGAGTTTGTTTCTCGGTCTTTGACTTCTCTAATTTCGGCTGGAATTGCTTTTCTATTTGATTGTAAAGTTCCTACAGAAGTTTTTCCGCGGTCAAGCAGCCACTGCGCCATTGGTATTGAAGTATACAATCTATCATTTAATATGTTTCTTGCCACTAAATTTGTGTGGCATTCCAAATTTTGAATTAGGTATTTTGCTGTTTGTGACGTCCCAGGAGTGTAGTAAGATGTCGACTCTGCTTTTGGCTTATCAGAACACACAGCAGTTGAAAAGGTAAATGGATAACGAAAAGCATTGATTGATTTATACAGCATTGCATACTTGGCTGGTTTGCTCGGATTAAATTGTTTGAAACTGATTTGCGTTCTCGTAGGATAAAGAGTATGATCCAGCGACAAATAATCATTAGGAACTAGAAATTTCCCACAGTTTTTGTTAAATTCTTCAAAAATTTTGCCAAAAGCTGCAAATCTATGGTATTGCTAAGGAGTAGGACGCGTTGTATGATCATCAAGTGATATGTGGGCAATCAAAAATTTAAATCTATTCCTTGACTTAGCTGCACTAAAAACTGGATTGCCAAATATTTCATGGAACATCGCGTTAGTGATTTGATGTGCTTGTCAAGTAAGCCTCGCATGTAAATCATTCCAATCAGTGCCAATACTTTCGAAGGTGGCTCTGATCTCTAACATAAAAGATCTTTTTATTTTTCACACCCGACTCTTCGGTCAGGAACTTTTTCGAAATGAGATTAGAATTGGAGTTAGGAATTTTTCAAATTAGATTAGAATTAGAGACTTAGTTTTTCAAATTAGATTAGAATTAGCGACTTTTGGCTGCAATTCACCGAATCAGCCAACTAGAATTACGCATATTTTGTTGTCCAAGTCTGTGTGTGTATGTGACGAATCATATGAAAAAAGTCCTCAAGCAAACTTAAGTTTTGGATTTGCTACAAAAAGCCTGCTATATCAAACGATTGTAAACTTTAATTTGGTTTATTATCAAGTTTGTGCTACAACAATAGACCTATGTAGCCTATTTTTTATCCTCTCCCCCATAATAACACCAATACGGCAGTTTTGTTTCCCTCTGGAGGCGTCATGTGATATTTATACGGTTCTTACAATTTTATAGTTACCAGAAACTAAAGAGGCTATGTTTTCAATGTCGTCGTTATTTTCTTCAGATACTTCATTCAAAATTTTACTTAACACTTCTTCAGGTCATACATTGACATGGGCTATGTTTTACTACTTTTGTTTGCGACATTTATATGCCTGAAAGAAGAAAATTATTCGTTAAATATCATATAATCATCACTATCTTATACACCGGCAGAATAGTTAAATTTTAGTGGAAACGAGCAATTTGAACATTTCAAACATAACACTAAAATGTAGTGGCTGCATTCCCAATGTCATAAGAAACTTTTGATTTCTTAACTATTCCTGTATTGAAGTAAAACAATTAGAAATTTTAACTTATCATACGTAACATGAACGTAGTTTGGAGTAGAGGTGGGCAAACTACGATCCGCGGGCCGCATGCGGCCCTCCAAACTTATACAAACTTCCATGAATTTAATTCAATAAGAAAGGGTTGGCTGCACTTGCCGTACTGAAGAGCCAAAAACGATAGAAGCCATCATTGAAAGAGCCGCTACGCAATTCTTAGTTTGAACTAACGCATTTTCCGTCCAGATAAAAAGTGATGATCTTTGTTTTTGAACGCCGTCATTATCAAAGCTCTGTAATACGTCTTAAAAGAAGTTATTGCAAGATTTTAAGCTATTGCAAGCTCTTGCATTGCATACAGCTATTACAAGATTTTACGCATTGGCCCTCGGCGAATTCTTGAATGGTCGATGCGGCCCTCGGCTAACTCTTGAATGGTCAATGCTACCCTCCGACTAAAAAGTTTGCCCATCTCTGGTTTAGAAGATTGGAAATGACAAGACGATATTTGAGTCAGCATTCAATCTTATAATGTTGTGACAGTTGACGCAAGCTGTGGTTTGAACTTTAAACGTCAACTTCAATGCAAATGCCTTTCTGCTCGGCCATGCAGCAGGAAACGTAATGCTTTCACCAGAGGCGTCTTTATAAAAGTGGATAAAAGAACACGGGGAAAAAATCTTTATTTGCTTTTGGAAGTGTGTAGATGTAGAATACAAACACATTGCTTTTGTCACGCAGTCAACAGAAAAAAATTTTGGTGTTGGTCACAAACTCAGGAGATGTTCCACTGCTCCTTCTCCCCTTACAAAAATTTAATTTTGTGATTTACGATTGGCTTCTTGCGTTTTGGATTTGTATTTACTGATAAAAATTCGGAATTCAATAAATTACTAACAGCTTACTCGTAAAGCAACGGAAATCAAGTTTTATAAAACTCCTAAATTAAATTTTGCTGTCTGTCGCCCCTGCGTCCCTTAGTCTACCACTGCATATTTTCCATAATATATCTAATAAAAATTGCAAGTGCGCTCGTTGCTCTCCCACCACCCAATCCCCAATTTTAATTGGTAACAACATTACAAATCATTATGAAAAGCGCAAACTATATTACCACGCCGTTAAATTTATTTTCTGGCTTTGCGCTTGAAAACAATTCTTTTTGCTTCGTTGCATTTGTCAAGTATCAAAATTACGAAATTTTTTCTTGCATTACTTTATCGGTAGGTTATGGTCTAGCGCAGTGGTTCTCAAACTGTGCGTCGCGACGCCCCGGTGCGTCGTTTCAATTCTCCAAGGGCATCGCGGTATTATTTCGTTTTGTGCCAATAAGTAGGTTTTATTGCGTCAAAAGAACTCTGATCGTAGATTCCTTTTTTACTTTCTTCTGACAATCATAATCAGTAGCATTTTCACAATAGTGTTTTTAATACACTGTTGTAATTGTTGCGTTCTTATTCAAGAATCAAATTGCAGAAGTTTAACTTAATTGGCGAAAAATATATAAAGAATAAAGCATTCAGTCGTATGTTGGACGAAAACAGGAAAGATGAGTTACAAACTTTGAGATGTTACAAAGAGGGTAATTTTACGATTGAAGATGACAAGCCAATCCAAAATCTCGGGAGCATAAAGACAGTTATTTGTGTAGATTATGGGTCACATTTATCTCGCAGTACGGCAAACTAAGCCTTAGGATGCTGCCTGGTGCGTCGCAAAGTCTCGCAAGCTTTTTTAAATGCGTCGCATCGAAAAAAGTTTGAGAACCACTGGTCTAGCGTCAAGAAGGCATTATTTATTTAACTAAAAGTTACAAAATAGCCGTGTATCTGAAAGCACTTTGATGTTTTTGGCTTGTCAAATTAAGAGTTGCTATTCACAGCGAAAAGGTTTTGGGAAGAAAGATTTCTGAGAAACCGTACACTTTTACAGTCAGTGCGTCACTTCAAACAAGTTCTGTGGTTTAGGTAGCTCGTCACGGTTTTGCGTGTGCGCTCTTTCTCCTTTTTTTCTTTATTATACAAAAGCAATCGATGAAGAAATTTGGCCGAGTGGGTTTCGAAATTGCTATATTTAAGTCAAAACTACAAAGAATATCTTTGTCAGTTTATAACCAACCAAAAGCCAGATAAATTTTAGGAAAAGTCAAAAATTTCAAATATTTATTTCAAGCGGTCGCTAAGTTACAACAGTTTTAATTTGCTGTGGGTCGAATCGACCCCCCCCCCTCCGGGCCAAATAGGGTTAATAGAGATAACAAAATATAATAGAATTGATGTGAAATGATTTTGTAAAATCTGGCCATAAACAAAATTGATTGATCCACATAGAATATCTGGGTTTAAGATTTAGGGGTTTGGGGCTTAAAATTATGTTTTGTTTAAAAAGTTATGTGCTTTAAGAGTTACAGGAACCAGATTTTATATTTCTGGCCAAGGACTAAGAAGTATTCTGGGGGTCCGAATGGTTTTGTAAAGAAGTATTTAAGCAAATTTTTGTGGCCAAAATGAATAAAATATTTATCATTATGTTACAAAAATTATGATATACAGTAGGTTATGGATTTGTAAACAGAATTAACAGAAAGCTTAGTCGTAATCTGTTGTTGACATTGCGTGCGACGTTTTCAAAAATCCGGGCTCCCTAAAAATTTCCGGGTCCGGTACCAAAAGTACCACCTGGATCCCCTTGTCAACGCTTCTGGCTATTTCCGGCGGCAAGTCAGGCGCACGTTGTTTGAATTCATTTGCTGCGGTCCGGACTTAAATTACACTGTCCGGATAAACCGATATCCGGCCTAACGAGGGTCGAGCGTACTGTTTGTATATCAACAGGCTAATTGCTGTACTGAATACTTATCTACAATAAATTCATTAAATAAGAGACTGATCAAGAAAAGATTGAAAAATGTTAGGAGTCGCTCCTATCACGTTGCAAGGTGAGAAATTCCCTATCATTTTGACGATGATGGGTAAATCCCAGTAAAATAACTCAGTGGCGTATTTTTGAATCAAATTTTCTTTTGGTTGATAGGGATTTTCTAAAGGTAAAACTTACTTTTTTGAAGATCAACTCTTTCAAAGCAAGAATTTTGTCAATTTGGGTATCCAAACACACACGAAAATCTTTTCCTGTTCTCATCCTTTGGTGCTCTCATACTGTTTGGGGAGATCATCGCTCGTTATCCCCCTCTCTGAATACACCACTGTAACACCATTACTCTATCTTTAACTCAAAAGCAGACTAACATTACCATCTTGCTGCTTCAATTTAAAATGGTAATTTTCTGAAACGGATCTTTAGTCTATAGGGGAGGTGCGGGATTTACTGTGCAAATTTGATTTGCAGTGCCCAACATAGTTGATATTGAAGCAATTTTCTTACAACTTGCATGAAACATTCTAGGCTACAGCCCGAAAACTTCCACTGCATTAATTTGTTTTTGGTTTTTAAAAGTTGAGTATTTCTCTGATTTGAGTTGTGAAAATGTTTCATCAGTCCCACTCTTGCGGGACCTACAAAACATCCATATATGGCTGGCAAATATTATTACAACGTAGAAAACCGAGTACATTTTTGTTACATAGCATGGTTTGTCCAACTAAGAGGTTGTGCTCTTTAGCTCTCTTCACATATTGGCACCTCAGTACCAACTGAAAAAGAGTGACGTATTTCAAGTGATACTTGCAGGTTCTCTTCAGGTCCTGTTTTGATATACCACCTCTTTTGCTGCATCGTATATTACACCTGTGCCCACTATTAAAATTATTTTTTTAATTTTTACTTTATTTGGATGTAGGCGTTTTTCGGAAATAAATTGCTAAGAGTGAGTGATTTGACTAATAAAACAAATATTTTAATGGTTCCATAGGCGTTTGCTTAATAGTTTGCCAGCTCAGCCATTTTTACTGACACCATAAATTTCTCATAAAACATGATGTTCCGAATTTAACTTTAGTTAGGGTGACCATACGTCCTCTTTTTGAAGGACATGTCCTCCTTTTTGGTAAAAAATAATTGGTCCTCCGAGTATGTTTAAAAATGCTTTTTTGTCCTCCTTTTTAATAAAAACTAATTTTGTCATCCAAAGTCGTTCAAAAATTTCCTTTTAATGTTTACCCTGTGATTAAAAAATCATGTCACTGCATACTAGTTCAAGTGATAATAATTTTAACTGGTAAAGAATGATAAAAGGGAGTTTCCTAACAGTCTACCTCAGACTGACTGTTGCTTTAGGTTTGAAAGAGTAAGATTACGTGGAAAATGGTACAAATACCGGTAAGTTTCCAAACTGCATTTCTTGTATTTTACGCAGCGGAGATACGGAGATAAATTTTGCTTTGTTGTTCTGGTCGATTAACCTAATTTCAAAGAAACCATTTTGGTACATGTTTATTTTAGTTTAAAAAATCAAACAGTGTTTTTAGGTGAACTGTTTGTAATTATCATTGCTGTGATTTTTGAAAAATAAAACAAAAAGCTAAAAAATAAATGCGATTTGCCAAAAAGAAAATCAAAGTTTACTGAAGAACTTCAACAGAAGTATCCATTTTTAAGGACGAGATGAGTTCGAAGCAGAATGCATTAATGGTGGCTTCGGAACTTTTGTTTCTGTAGCAAATAAAGGCAAACTTAGCCTAGACTGGCATGTAGACAGTTCAAAGCATAAAAAAGCTGTCCGATTTACATTTTTTTGTTCATTGGCATAATACATTAAAAAATAAACCGCTGTATTTGTACTAATTATCAAAAGCGGTCAGTGTCCAGAAAAATTTTCCCAGCCCTGCTGAACAACTTGTAGGGCTGATAATAAATATTATCGAAAAATGTCCTTCGTTTTGTTAATGAAAATATGGTCACTCTAATTTTAGTTGACCTAGGAAATAGTAAACTGGCCCAAATAGCAATACCAGTTGATTATTACGACTCTTTTTGATTATATTTTGATTATTATTTGATTATACCGAGGTGATGGCGTAGTGGTTAGAGTTTCCACTTCGTAGTCAGTAGACCTGGGGTTCATTCCCCTTGTCGAGTCATACCGCAAGACTTTAAAAAATAGTATCCACAGCTTCCTTGCTTGGCGCTCGACATTTATGGGAGGTTGTGGAGAACAAGCCAGCAAGTTCGCTTGTTGTGTCCTTGGGCAAGGCACTTAACGGGACGCCCCACCTTCATGTGGAAAATGGGTGATCCGGAAATAGCATCTCCCAAGCGAGTGCGATCTTACCGTCCAAAACATAGTGATACCATTCGCTTTCTTGTGAATGGAGAATAAATATGGCAAAAAAAAACAAAAACAATTACAATCTTTATTTTGTAACAATTTTCAATACAGAATCATGTCCAAATTTTCCAACATTTCGCAAAACAAAAAATTCAGTTTCACCAAAATTTGGCATGTAACTATTTATGTGAACTTTTATTATCTGAACCTAATATTTAATCTAAACACCTGAAATTGTGTTTAAATTAATCAAAAATCAATCAATTTTTTCAAGGAACGAAGTTTAGTGGTTTGTTATCTCCCATACATGGACTATTCAGCCTACGGTAACATATTATAGCATAGTTTCTTACCTTTATTGTAAAAATCAAATTCCCATTCTTTTCCGTAGCCTATCGTAGCCCCAAATCCCAGCAGACATATCAATTTCAAGAACATATTTTTAGAACCAAATCGCTTTTTGTCTGATGGAAATTGAATATTTAGTATAGACTTCACTGGTGTGGGCTAACTTTTTGATTATGAAATCGGTTTTGATAAATCTATCGTTCAAGTTAATATAAAATCTCAGCTGATAACCGTAATCTGCAAAAATCCCAATAATGCAGAAAGATGTTTAAGTGTAGCACATGCGGTTTGGAAATAAATATTAATATGCGTTGAGAAATTTATTAAAAGATTTGGTCGGACTGTGGAACCACGTGGCAATAGGATTCAACTAGAAGATATCTTGTTTTATTGTTTGTTGCTAAAGTTTCGAGATTCCTTGTCTACTTTTTTTTGTTTTATTTGCCATATTTATCCTCCATTCACGAGAAAGCGATGTATCGCTATGTTTTGGACGGTAAGATCGCACTCGCTTGGGAGATGCTATTTCCGGATCACCCATTTTCCACATAAAGGTGGGGCGTCCCGTTAAGTGCCTTGCCCAAGGACACAACAAGCAAACTTGCTGGCTTGTTCTTCACAACCTTCCATAAATGCCGATCGCCAAGCAGGGAAGCTATACATACCATTTTTTAAAGTCTTTCAGTAGGTCTCCACAAGGGGAATGAACCCAGGTCTACCGACTACGAAGCGGACGCTCTAAAAACTACGCCATCGCGTCGATTTTCAACAACAAAAATTTACACCACCTTCCATCGGTAGTTTCTGTGATAAGTCAAATTGAGTTGTGACAACGTAGAGGTGTGCGTGCGAGTGCTTGATTACGTAGAAATATTGTTTAAAATTAAATGATCAATAATTATTGCATACATTCGATTATTTATTTGAGTTTTTGTGCAGGGTTATATAATCTTCTGTTATTTTTAGCCTATTTACAAAGTAGCTTAGGTCACAGTGTGCAACAATGTTTCTACGAGTCTCCCTTTACACCCTGCCAAAATGACAGCATAAAATTAGTGTTGCAAACTTTAAAGCAAACTTTCTATTTGAATAAGAAACTGAGGATGCGTTAGCGAAATTAATTTTTCTTATGGCAAATAAATGTCTAAGCTGAATTTATTACTGTTTGTTAATAGCAGACCCTTTTTCAACATTTACTGATATGGAGTAAAGTCGCGTGGATAGACTATCCTGCTAGGGTTTGATTACTGTTTTCCAATTTTAATTGTCAAACTTTAAAGTAAACTTCTTGATCAGTTATTCAGCATGATACCATAATTATTGGTGGCAGGAAATGCATAGGCAGTAGTTATTTTGCCGTCATTGGCATTTTACCCTTAGAAGCTATTTTGCCATGAGTTAATTGTCATCGGTCAATTTTATTGGCATATTAAACATGTGGTCGTCTCTCATTGGTCAGTTTTAATGACAAATAAATAAAATTTGCATCCCCAGTGTACACTCCCCCACACTGCACACCTCCCAGTGCACACCACCCCGTACATTCACATATCAGGCCTCCCCGTCCAGTTTGGACTGTCTTTCTGTAAGTGCCCTGCCAGCCAAAATTCCAAATCGTAACCATTGCATTTCAAGGCAGGTGTACAATCCATGCGACACAGCATCACTTGCAGAATTGTTGCAATTATGGCAATATAAACACATGAATGATTATGGTAAAATAGTCTCCAAGGGTAAAATGGTGTCAACATCAAAATAGTCACTTTCAAATAAATACGGTAGTTAAAAACCATGCATTGGGTTTTCTGAAAAAGATTGTTTAAAAAAGGCAGTGGCTATTTCGCCGTCGACGGCAATTTGCCCTTGGAATCTATTTTGCCGTGATCATTGACGTGTGTTTATATAGCCAAATTTGCTATCATCTCACCAGTGACTCTGTGGTGTAGTGGATAGAGCCCTGGTCTTGAGATACCAAGGTATCGGGTTCGAATCTCAGCTGGCCAGGGCTCTAAAAGAAAGGCAGTGCACACTGAAGGGGCAGGCCCGGTATGTAAATGTACGGGGCAGTGTACACTGCAAGGGAGTGTGCAGGGTGGGGGATAGAGACCTGGGGGTGCAAAATTTTTTTTTTTGGTTTTTAAAATTGACCAATCAGAGACGACCAAAAGTCACATGTTTAGTACGTCATTAAGATTGACCAATTACAAACAACTCACGGCAAAATAGTCTCTGGGGGTAAATTGCCGTTGACGGCAAAATAGCCACTGCCTTTAAAAAATGCCAATAATTACATTCTACTACTCTAATCTACTGATTTTTGCATTTAAATATTTAGAACTTGTTTTTGTCATTATTTGAAACCTAGTCATTAGCATTTATTCAGTTTGTTTGTTTGCACATACTGCTAAGATGTGAAAATTTTGAAAGCTAATACTAATACAAGGCAAGTTTATTTAATTCTGTTTTTCAAAAAGTATTTGTAGATGGCAATGGTGTGTATCTCCACACTGATTGCCTCCTGTCCAGTCAAAAAATATGCAGGACATTGAAATAACAACTGCAGATGTTGCTAAAGCCCTACACAGTTTAAACAGTTCCATGTCAAGGTCTCCTCACAATATACCTGCTTACTTTCTAAAATTAGTCTGTTTTACGTTAGTGCATATAATGACTTATTTGTTCAACCTTACTTTACATCAAGGTGTTATACTAAATGAGTGGAAACGTGCCATTATTACACCTATATATAAAAAGGGTTTTAGTGATAAGCCCATGAATTATAAGCCTGTCTCACTTCAGTTATGTGTCGCATGTTAGAAAGTGTTATTGCAGGAAAAATAATGGTTTGTATGTTATCAAACAATGTTTATTTGATAGTCAATTTGGATTTTTACCAGGTAGATCTACATGCACTCAACTACTTGCAGCTTTGAATAAATGATACATTAGCTATGACTCTGGTATAAACATTCATATTGTTTATAAATTGCTTTCTGTCTTGAAATAGTGTGGTATTGCAAATAATACTTTAAAACTGGATGTATGCTTTTATAACAGGCAGATGCCAATGTGCTAGTATTAATAATGCATTATCATTTTTTTTACCAGTCACTAGCAGTGTTCTGCTAGGCAGTGTGCTTGGACCTCTTTTGTTTTTAATCTTTATTAATAATTTGACTGGGTCTTACCATCCTAAACATGCTGTTAGTGGTATGTTTCTTTTTGCTAACAATGCCAAACTCTAGTGCTGACAGCAACGACCTGCTACAGAGTTTTTATACTCTGTTAAAACTAGTGTTAAATCTAGTGTCATTTCTTGGATTGAATCATATCAATTATCACTTGCCCCAGCAAAATGTGAGCACCTACCTATTCAATACCCTGATGCTGATAAGGCGAATAATCAATATTATATTGGAAATCAAAATATTTCTACTTTGTCTGCAGTGTGTGATCTGAGTGTTGTGATCTTAAATGGTGCCAACATGTTTGTAGCATTGTCTCTAAAGCTTTTATTTGTTCACACCAAGTTTTACACTGTTTCAGTAGCGACAATGTTTGAATTTTGCTCAAAGCATATGTTACTTACATCAGATCACTGCTTGAATATACCACTAAAATTTGGTCCCCCTTTCTAAAAAGTGACATTCCTATGGTTGAATGTGTTCAGAAATGCTTCACCAAGAAAATTTGTGTTGTTGTAATATTTCTAACACTTCATACTTTTATCACCTAAACATGCTAAACCTAAAATGTTGGAGTATCAGAGTGTAGGAGAGTTAAATTTGATTTAATGTTTATGTACAAAAGTATTCATAGGTATGTTGACTTAAATTTTTGCATTTTTTTCTCAGTTTGTCGTAGTGAATGCAATTTGCATAGACATGGTTTTACAATTAAGCTGTTAAGGTAATCATGTACAAAGCACTTAAAAAATTCCTTCATGCACAGAGCCTCACAAATTTGTAAAAATTATCCAAGAGTGTTGTTTCTGCTCGTACTTTTGCTGCCTTCAAGAATCGCTTAAAAAAGTTTTGACTGTTGCAGTGTTTCTTCATTAACATATTGCTGATTTTCTGCTGTGCTCTTACTTGTTATTTTACCGCACTGCTTATGCTTGCATTGTTGTTGCATGGTGTAGAATATACTGTACATATTAAGCTTCCTTTCTTTAGTGTAAATTTCTCCCTCACATTTAAGTGAGCTTTTAAGATATAACTTTAGAACCATTGTGTCGTGTTTCAATAAATAAATAAAATAAATCTGACCATAATTAACTCTAGTCCTTGCTTTAATTTTTAATTTAATCATATCCCCAATATTAATGGTGCTAATACTGCTCTGTCATTCTGTGTTAGTCCTATAGTAGTACCTCATTTTATGAAAAACTTTTTATCTTTTAGTATATCAGTGTACAGTGTTCCCTTGCTACTTCACTGTTCAAGTTTTGTGGCTTCAGTGCATCGTGGTATTTTTTAAAATTTTTTTGATTGGCTGGCTGCATATCACATCACTGATTGTCTGCACATAATCATGCCATTCTCGTTCATCTTGCTAGCTGTGTCTCATGTATCTTAGGGTAGTAAGTGTTGTACAGTACATTATTTGTGATTGTAGTACTGTACTGTTAACACTTACGATGACAGTATCAGATTGTGTTCAGAATAAACAAAACAGAAAACATTTCTAATTTTTCATGTTCTATATCCTTCAGTTTTCAGAAGAGTAAGTGATTCATTTTATTTAGCTCTTCTGGTAATGTAACGTTTATTTAAGTTGATACAAGTTCTTATCAAGCATGCAAAAAACTTTAACATCCGTCAACGTTTCGAACAGCTATACAGCTGTTCTTCATCAGGACTAATAATAAACGAAAGCACGAGTGAGGCAATATAAATAGTTTGCTACGCAATCGAAAGAAAAAGGCAAAACAAAAGGTTTAAAGGCGAATAATAAACAACTGTAGATTACGTCAAATTATCATAAATTTCAGAATAAAAACAATTTTCTTTATCATTGATTGAATTTTCAGAATTACGAATAAAAAAAGATTCAAGAAGTCAGCGTTTGGTAAAATCTATTTCAAAGGTTAAAATTTTGCTATGATCCCAGTCAACTCGGTGATCTTTGGTGATGACATGCTTGACCAATGCCGTTTTTTTATTAAAATTGTTGTCATCAACTTTTGCCAGATTTGCTGGCTTTAAATCCCTTTTATGCTCAGCCAATCTTGTTTTGTAAGCCCGTCCAGTTTCCCCAATGTAGATACCAGTGCATTCTCGACAAGGAATCTGGTAAACTACACCAGGTCTAGACGACCTTTCAACCAAGTCTTTTGCCTTTGGTAACATGTCTTTTAAAGTTAAATGCGGTTTGCTACTAACCAAAATTTTCACGTTTCTTAAAAATTTTTGACAAAGCCTCAAAGTATCTAGGAACATAAGGCAGCACAACACGTGTTTTAATTTCCTTTTTATCCGCTAAAGATAAATTTTTTTTTGTTTTCAAACTTCTAACTGTGCGTTTTAGAAACCATTTGGGATAATCATTCTTTTTCAAAGCTTCCATAATTTTTGAAGTTTCTAATGTTTTATTTGCCCGCTTGGAATTTAATTGTGATTGAGCTCTTTTTAAAAGACATTTTACCAGTCCTTGCTTCTGACTCATAGAATGCGCTGAGTTGAAATTTAGATATCTGTTAGTGTGCGTTGGCTTTTTATAAATCTTTGTCATTAACCCCCCACTAGCTTCTCGAGTAACACAGACATCCAAAAAAGGTATGGAATTGTTGGTCTCATGTTCGAAACGTTGACAGATATTAAAGTTTTTTGCATGCTCGATAAGAACTTGTATCAACTTAAATAAACGTTACATTACCAGAAGAGCTAAATAAAATGAATTTATCAAAAATACCTGGTAGCCAGAATAACAGTATAGAGTAAGTGATTGATACTGATGTGCATGAATATGTGTCGAAAAATAAGTATTCATGTACTGTATACCTGTATTAGCCCAAAGGTGCCAGGAATTCTATAGTACCACCACTTTGCGGTTTTTCACTTATTGTGGTGGAGTCTGGAACGCATTAACCGCAATAAGCAAGGGAACACTGTCTTGCGCTTTTGTGCTAATTATCAAGGCAAAGCAGAGTAATGAAAATTTTTACAGAAATGAGGAAAAATCACTAAATTGTGGAAATCTCAAAAATACGGTAATGTATACTTTCACTCAATTGAATATTTATCTAATTTCATCTCGTGGGATGGTAATTATGTTGGCAGTGGCTATTTTGACATCGACAGCATTTTACCCGTAGAGACTATTTTGTCGTGAGTTATTTGTGATTGGTCAATCTTAATGACGTATTAAACATATGATTTTTGGTAGTTTCTAATTGGTCGATTTCAATAATCAATTTTTAAAATTTGCACCCCTAGTGTAAACTTTCTGTACATTTACATGCCAGGTCTCCCCCTCCAGTGTACACTGCCTTTCTCTAAGTGCCCTGCCAGCCAAGATTTCAACCCATAACCATTGCATTTCAAGGCAGGTGCACTATCCATGTGCCATTGCATCACTTGTGGAATTGTTGCAAATATGGCAATATAAACACATGAATGATTATGGCAAAGTAGTCTCCAAGGGTAAAATGCCATCGACCGCAAAATGGCCTCTTGTAATTATGTTTTAGTTATTATTGACTTATATAAATTTTGTCCTTTTATAGTTCTAAATTTTTCTGTATTCCTGTAATTCAGTACCAGTATTTGCTTACTTTTGGAATGATTTTTAATAAATTCATGTTTTACCGTAGTTCAAATTTCTGCACTCCAGTATTCAAATATTTCAGTATAAATTTTTATAAATGTGGATTAAGTGTTCTATTATCTGGAACCAACTTACTTTCAGATTTATAACTGCCCCCTGGTTTGAACCTATTGCAACACTTATGCTCAATATTATGCTAATCTATCATGCTCAGTCCTATGCATACTTGCAACTAAATCAGTTCTTCTTCTTCATCATTTGAATTATTGTGAGCATTATGCAGGAAAATATATTTACGAGGTGCATTCAATAAGTTTCCAGACTTTTTTGGTATGGACACTTTTATTAACCGTACACACAAAAAACTCTAGTCCCCTTCAAAGTATTCTCCTCCGACATCAATGCACTTGTTGTACCGTTCCAACAACTTCTGGAAAGCCCCCTAGAAGTCTTCTTGTGTGAGCGTGTTTAGGACCCTCGTCACAGCCTCTTTCATGTCCTCAATTGTGGAATAACGATTGCCTCTGAGGTTTTCCTTGAGCTTTGGGAATAGCCAAAAGTCGCAGGGAGCAAGGTCCAGGCTGTAGGGAGGATGGGAAACCGTCTTCATGCCCATCTGGGTCAAATAGTCTGTGACGAGGATGGAGTTGTGGACTGGGGCATTGTCCTGATGGAAATGCCACTGACCTGATTCGAAGAGTTCTGGCCTCTTCCGACGAAATCTCTTCCTGAACTCCCTTAAAACTTCAATATAGTACTCCTTGTCTGATGTTCTGACTTCACTACTCCTCCCACATATCTCATCATCCCTGTCATCTCTGATGTTCTGACTTCCCCACTCCTCCCACATCTCTCATCATCCCTCACGGACTCCCTGCCTTCCTTGAATCTCTTGTGCCACTGAAAAACTGATGATCAATTCATGCAAGATGGTCCATAAGCAGTCTGAAGCATACCATACGTTTCCGTGGCAGTTTTTCCAAGTTTAAAACAGAACTTGATCACATATCAATCTTCTAATGTGTCCTCACGTCCAGATTGCATTTTTGAAATTCACCAGCAGTGACAATCAGGATTTAGTAAGGTGTACTCTAATTCCTACTGTAGCTATAAATTTGCACCTAAACAAGAAAAAATTGGTCAATCATCTCATAAGGAGTATAGTAACAACATACTGAAATATCTCGAGTTTACGGCAATTATAAATGCCTGTACAAAAAAAGTCTGGAAACTTATTGAATGCACCTCGTACATTGCATTAGCACTCACACTCGGTTTGCAAGTCTTTAGTTAGACTGGGGCCACCACAATGGGTAGATTGCTTGGCCCCACCACCTGTCTGCCACATAAAGATGGAGGCATCCTGTTAAATGTCTTGTCCAAGGATATAACAAGCAAGCTCACCAGCTTGTTCTCCACACTATCCCTATTTTTCTGAGCACCAAGCAGGGAAGCTGTAAAGTCTCTTGGTATGACTCGACTTGGGAAATAAACCCCAGGTTTTCCCACAGCAAAGCAGATGCTCTAAACACTATGCCATCGCTCCAGTTAGCTAAATCAGTAAATAATTCAAATGTAAAATAAACCCCCAGATAGTAGTGTTGTGTATGGTAGGATGTAATGACCACTTGGAACCATTGTTTGCGTGAAAATTCACATTATTTCAAATTTGAGGCTATCATTGTTTTCTGTGTCTTACACGGTATGGATGACTGCTACTGGTTGTTGCAGACACAAAATCTGTGATTTTATTGTCTCTAAAAAGGCTCCTTTTATGTTGTGTTAGCTGTGCATGATATGGGTTTCATCATTTCAATGATAAAATGACTATTTTGCTGTTAATAGTATTTTTTCCTCAAGAGCGATTTTTCCATTACACCATATGCACTTAATTGGTCACGGTTTTGTTTATTTAAGTGGAATAGAATGGCACATCGTGTAACCAGTTCTTACCACTATAATGTCATTAATTAAGAGAAAAAGTGAATATACTGTTATTCTGGCTACCAGGTATTTTTGATAAATTCATTTTATTTAGCTCTTCTGGTAATGTAACGTTTATTTAAGTTGATACAAGTTCTTACCGAGCATGCAAAAAACTTCAATATCCGTCAACGTTTCGAACAGCTATACAGCTGTTCTTCATCAGGACTAATAATAAACGAAAGCACGAGTGAGGCAATATAAATAGTTTGCTGCGCAATCGAAAGAATAATTCTGAAAATTCAATCAATGATAAAGAAAATTGTTTTTATTCTGAAATTTATGATAATTTGACGTAATCTACAGTTGTTTATTATTCGCCTTTAAACTTTTTGTTTTGCCTTTTTCTTTCGATTGCGTAGCAAACTATTTATATTGCCTCACTCGTGCTTTCGTTTATTATTAGTCCTGATGAAGAACAGCTGTATAGCTGTTCGAAACGTTGACGGATGTTAAAGTTTTTACATGCTCGATAAGAACTTGTATCAACTTAAATAAACGTTACATTACCAGAAGAGCTAAATAAAATGAAAAAAGTGAATATGTTACTGTCTCCCACCGCTACAATTACATTAGAGAAAAAATTTAATGACATTTTCCTGCTGGAATTGATATGGAGTAATTTTAAGCTAAGTTTATTTATATCATATGTGAGAAATATTTGTGACATTATAGCCAAGAATCTATTTGTGCCTTCATCTCATCCCACACCATCTTGTAGCTAGCCTACAGACCCAAAGTCTAGTTGGAAATAAGTTGCTATCATTCAACGTGTTGATTTTAAATTATGAGTTATAGTAGGAGAAAGTAGCCATTGTGATCAAGTGGTAGCCGATCAGTAATGTTGAATGACAAGATAACTTCCGAGGGCAAAATACGTCAACGGCAACATACATGAAATAGCCACTTTTAGCAAATGTGTGCAATATATATTGCATCAGTTGATTGAGTTTAGTCCAATAAATTTGATAGTGTTAGATTATTTTTATTAAGGTTAGTCAATTAACCATTAATTCTACTTTAACATGTGTTTTAAAAATTCTTTTTAAAGATCACTTTACAATATGAAACAAATTAGCTGTTTTGTATGATGATAATTACTGGTATGGATTCATCTGCAGTTCATCCAGATAACCTTAATTTAGAAGATCTTATTAAATGTGTTTCTATTGGGAAATCATCAATTAATCAGGTTTGTTCTGGTATTGAAACTTTGGTACTGGTATCCACTTTGTGAACATCTTCAAAATTTTGGTTTGATTCTCCGTGTACATTCTTTTATACCTATGTACTAGCAGTTGAAATTAGATAGCAAAATATGTAGCAAATTAAACAATGATTTGTTAAAAACGTGTTCTTTTGTTAAAACAACTGCTCTTCAACTTTAAATTAATTGTTTGTTCTTTTTTGTTTCATAAAAATGGTATGTGCTCGATCAACCAGAGTAGCCAGTGAAAAGTCTAAAAATCAGGTTGCATTGTGCATATAGATTGCTCAATAAAAATTTTGTTCAAATAGACTTAAACCAACAATAGTAGCAACAAAAACACAAGAATATTTATAAAATTTCATAACTAGCACATAATTTCAAATTAAAAAGGCAGTGCTATTTGTATACAATGAAGAAATAGCTTTTGAAGTATTTGTGCACAAGTCGACTGTAATTGGTTCATGATAAGATGATCTCAATGGTTGGTGCATTTTTTAATTTTCAAGTGTACTGCAGTGGCTCGTTTGTTCAATTACAGAAAAATGAATATGGATAACTGTAGTGCTGTATCTTAATCTCCTGCTTAGTTTTAGATATAATTTAGATAAAGTAAGGCAAGTGGAATTGAAGTAGCTTATTGAAAATCATACATTGCATTGCTGATATCAGTTTGGTTACTATTTGTTTTTTTTCACCTACAGAAGATGTTCAGTTGCAATAAACAGGCATAGTGGACTTAACAGGCTTTTGCTGGGGTTGCTGGCAAGCTTTAAAATTATTTGTTAGCATTGTCTTCTACGATGCTTCCCTTTTTTGCATTTTGTGTTATCTAGTACCCGCATATTACAGAAGTTACTAAACAATTATGAGTACTGAATCACAGCACATGTAAACACATAAATTTGTGATATTCTTCTATGATGTATTTAGCACATTCGCATATGCACTTGGTGATTGGCTAAGTTTTAAAAAGCAGACCCTGCAGGGCTCATTGCATTTTTATGATTCTGTTTAAGTTCCATGTTTTACTCACATTTGATGCAATATATCATGGCAAGCAAAGCCCACTTCGTAAAGTTTAGCCATCAGATATGTTAGATGCTGGCTAAGTGTACATGTGAACCACCTAATAGTGCCCTGGAACATGGTGTTAGAAAAAAACGATATAACAGTGTCATCTTCTAATGAACCGTCACTGTTGCCTTCCGTTTTAGTAATTCTAAACTTGTTGTACATTACCATAAATACAAGCACTGCCAATTCAAAAAGTTTACAGATGATTTGATATTTCACAAAGTAATAGGTAGTTCTTGATGTTGTTGTTGTGATTGCCCCTCCTCTTCCTCGGAATGGAGGTACGTCACAAACAGTAATTCAGGTTCATGCCGTCAACCTAATTGAAATTAGACTAGGGGAAAGATGGCAGCCCATTTTGAATCAGTCATGGGTGACTGGTAGCCCCACCACCAACAAGGCAGACTGCAACTGGTGGGTACCCAAGACTCACCTTTTATGACATGCTGGGTTAGCAACTTCACAACTGCAACCCAGTGAAGTATGGGTAGGCCACCTGTCTGCCACAAAAGTGGAGGCGTCCCATTAAGTGCCTTGGCCAAGGACACAGCAAGCAAGCTTGTCGACCTGTACTCCACACTATCCTTTATTACGCTGAGCACCAAACAGGGAAGCTGTGAATACCATTTTTTAAAGTCTTTTGGTATAGCTCAACTTAGGGAATGAACCCCAGGTCTACCAACTGCAAAGCGGAAGCTCTAACCACTACACCATCGCGTTGGTGGTAGTTCTTATTCACGCAATGTGTTTGTCATTTGTGCTACCGGTGCAGATATTCTGTTAAGTGAAGCTGCTTAGTGCTTGCTGCCCCCAGTTTGAAAAAGCAGTAATTTATAAATTGAAAATCCAATGGCACTTCAATAAAAGTAATGAAGGGTACTGGTGACACAAACCAGTGATTGATCTGGTCACAGAATGATTGCGTCTCTAGTGCTCTTGTCACAAAAAACATCTATTTTCTATGTCAGGGTTACAAAGCTACATAACAGTTATTTTTGTGTAATAATGGAATAAAAGACCTAGATAGGTAAAAAAGATCATTTGGTTTCAAAGTCAGTTGCCTTCTACTCTTATGTATCGCAATCAAGTAAAGTAACAAATCAAACTACAGGGTGGGCCATAAGTTTCCATACATAGGCAAAATAAACATTTTATGTTGAAAAACCATTTTTATTTATATAATGTGCTCTATATGATTCCCATTGTTTTCAAAGCACATATTAACCCGTGTTTCCCACTGTTGATGAACACGCATCAGCACATTTGAAGGTATGCTTCTAATGGCGTCGGTGATTCGCTCTTTTAGGTGATTTATGTCTTGTATCTTTACCTGATACATCATAAACTTCAAATGCCCCCAAAGATAGAAATCAAGAGGGGAGAGATCTGGAGATCTTGGAGGCCACTCTACAGGACCACGCTGACCAATCCAAGCATCCGGAAACTGCTGATCCAAAAACCGACACACTTGAATACCATAATGAGGTGGAGCTCCATCTTGCTGGAAGTAAACTGGGTAGTCACCTTCCTCGTTTAGCAGGGAAGGGAGAATTTCTTCTTGCAACATATTAAGATACTTTCCTGCATTAAGATTTTCACTGACAAAAAGTGGTCCAATAATTCTGTCTCCCCATATCCCGGCCCACACCATCAATTTGCTGGCACCTTGCATCTTCGTCGGACTCAGCCATTTAGGATTCTCATTACTCCAATAACGTAGATTTTGCCGATTAACCTCTCCATTGACGTAAAAATTTGCTTCATCAGTAAACAAAATCTTAGTAGAAAAGTTTGGATCCTTGTTCACATTACTTAATGCCCATTCACAGAACTCCATGCGTCTATCCGGGTCATCTTCACTCAAATGGTGTGCCATATGCAATTTGTATGGATGCCATTTGTTTGCTTTTAAAATGTGCCTGATACTCGATCTGCTGACACCACTTTCTGCAGACAACCGTCGCGTGCTTTTTCTGGGACTCTGTACAAGCGCTGTAAGTATCGTAGCTGTTGTGTTTTCATCGGTGGCCGTACGTCTTGGACCACTTCTTGGTTGATCTGCAACATTTCCAGTTTTCTTAAACTTGCTAATAAGTTTAGCCACAGTGTCATGTGTGATGTTCGTTCCATGTTTTCTGTTGAAGTTCAGTGCAACCATGCGACTGCTTCCCAACCCAGCCATCAGTATAATTTCAATTTGTTGCTCTTTCGTCAAACACATCTTCTAGGGTATGTGGAAAACAAAAAAAATACACTATGTATGTATTATAACAAAAACAAATACACTATATATCTGGAAAACAAAAAAAATACAATATGTATGGAAACTTATGGCCCACCCTGTATAGGGCCATTACTTATCTAAGGTTAATTTAACCATCATAGTATCGATTTTATTTTAACTATTTTGTGTGCTCAGATTTAAGGCCAGAATTGCATTTACTCAAAAAGGTATTGTTAGCTTTCTACAGTGTGGGTATTCTGAAAAGTAACAGTAAAAATAGTCTAAATAGATCATAGTAGTATACTTTACTTTATGGCAAACCTAGATGCTTATGTGGGCTTAGCTACATGAATAAGTTTTAGCCTGCGCTGTGTATTTTTATTGCAGTTGTCTGGAAAGTATAATCTTATCGAAACTCTCCGAACAACTGATGGTGGTGATGAAAACAAGTTGAAGCAAACCTCTTCAGAAACTGATTTCAATCCTGTTCTTCACCGAGCTTCTGTCAACAATGTCAATTATATTTGTGATGAAGTTCAACAAAATGTGAAGCATTTAAAACGTGGTAACAACAACTTCAGTGCAACAAATAGTAAAAGCATTGAAGCTACAATTGAAATGAACCCTCACAAACAACAACATGCTAAAAAATTAAACAATTGTAAAAGTACTGCTCAAGCATGTTCTATGCAGAGATTGAAACGAAAGCGCCGATTATTTGACAGTGACAACTGTTCAAGTAAAATCAATGACAAAACAACAAAAGTTACTGAACCAGTTGGTACTAATTTGATTGAAAATGCATCTTGCTCTGAACCAGTTTCCTCTGTAATAGAGAGGGAAGATACGGAATTAACTGCAAGATTGTCATCTTGTTCTGATAATCAGAAACAAAGCAATTCAGATCAAACAGGTATGCCATTTCTTAAAGAATTTTTTGTAGCGATTTTCGTTGTTGGATTTTTGCAAAGTTTTGGTTGTGAACTAATAATTAAGTACTCTCAATTTCAAAATCTTGTTGCATTTGCATTGACAACAAAAGAGTTAATGAGAAACTGCAGCATTTCATCAAATTGCACAACTTACTGCAAAGATGAGTGTTGGCAAAGTTCCTGCTATGGCGGCAAAAATTCTTGTGTATAACAAAATAATTGGTAGCCTGAAGAAGTTGAAAAAATTGATAAACAAGTGATAGCAGAAGAAGGAAATTGATGGGATGTTACCCCAAAATTTAGAGACGCCTAGCAAAAAGGCTGAAAGAACTGTGAAATCCCTACCAGCAGAACGAAACCTGGCCTTTCCAAGTGAAAGATGGGTAATACAAACCGATGACCCAATGCCTTTCTGAACCATAAAGTTCTGATCAATGCCGATAACCTAAACTTGCGCAGTCAAACTTACTGCAATTCCCACCTTTTTTATATGGGAAGTGGCAGCCATTTCAGAAGTTGCATAATCATGGTATTTGTAATGAAGATTCTGTTTTAAGTAGACTGCAGCCTATGTGTTATCATCATAAACATCAAATATGAGGTCTCAAGTCTGTGGTGTCATGTTGTTCATTGATCTTTTTTTTACTTGCCAGGCTGTTCAATTTCAGCAAAATGTATGTTTAGCTCATTGAAAAAAGTAATTTGGAAATTGTAGGCGAAGATGGAAATTGTAAACCTTGCACCTAATTGGTAAAGCAGCATACGAGAGGTATGCTGCTTTACCAATTAGGTGCAACTGCAAGGTTTACAAAAGTAATTTGTGCGAACTTAATTTATTGGGTGCAGTGACGTATTTTGTAATTAGTCATCAAACAATAAACAATTTTTTGATCAGCGTAAGCATGTTGCTTGTTGAGGAAATTTTTTTTAATTCAAAGCTGCTGAATTGGTCGATGGTAGATTTGTCAAAACTTCAAATTTATGTGGATCAAATGAATTCGGCCCACTGTTTAGTAAATCAATACTGGATCATCTGCGTGTGAAGCCGTATAAAAAATTATCTAGAAATTGTTTCATCCTCACTCTTGGCCCACCACTCATGAAAATAGTTGCTATTGGATCTCTAAATTGAATATAATTAACTCAATGGCGTGAATTTGCAAAATATAAAAATCTTTAAAGGCAGCTTTTTTTCAAAACGTAGTTTGTAAACTTGATTTTGGTGTCCTAATTATGAGCTTTTGAAAGAAAACTGATTATATTTAGATAATTCTTTATTGATGAAGATTGTTTCTTCTTACTGGTGGTGTATAATATGGTAAATAAAATGTTGCTAATGTCTTTGCACTTGGTTTTTTTCATTGCTCCACTAAATTATTTTCTGCTGCAGATGATTGTGAAAATGACACTGTGATTTCCCCTGAGAGAATCGATTGCAACGAAAAAGTTATTCCGACTTCGAATACGCTTCCCAATCTACAGCAGTTAAGTTTGAAAGAAAATGTTGATGGAAAGAAGCAAAATACCTCTTCTGCGGTCGATATTTCGTCCATTGAACGATTAGCGCTGGATAATGAAACAGGTAAGGTTTGGGTAATTTAAGAAGAAACATATTTTACTTTTAACTGAAGTTATTAGCCATTACACTCTATATCATTCTGCAGACACGGAACATCTTGATGATCGCGTATGAAACTTGTGTTCCAATTCCGTGTCGACCGGGACACCGGCCTCGTCTCCCGCCTGGGATGCCATTTTTGTCCCGGACTGCCCCCGACCGAAGCAGGAGTGTTGTCCACTGCTGTTCTTGCCCCGACATGAAATGCTTATGATGCGAAAGCAATGTGTGTATCTAACGATGAGAACAGCCGCTTTGCTCAACAAAATTGACGAGATGAAGCCGAGTTCTACTTTGCGGGACGGCATGTTAGACGAGCTTAGGTTCGAAGCAAGGTTCTCGATACATCGCGCGTGCACACACGCTCACGTGTGTTTTGAGCTTCGGCCCCAGTCAGAGTCGGCATTGAAACCTGGTCCCAGCCAAATCGGTAGCCCCGCTCGTTTCCTAGTTCCAATCCGCTGTAATTTTTCAAAATGACGACTCAGGAAAACATCGATACAGCACCTCGATTCAACCCAAGCGTCTTACCATTCAATGAGCTCGTTGCTGACGATATAAACAGCGATTGCAATGTATGATTCACTCCGTTTTTATTGAAAGTTGGATCAATCGTTGATCGATAATGTACTTGTTTTCTTGTTCCAATTGAACTTTGCCTAAAATTTCTTCCAGATCCAATAGAAGACGAAGCAAAACTTCAAGCAATCGATTGTGCTTATGGCGAACAAGTTGCCAAGAAAAGAAAAGCTGAAAGGTTGGTGTGAAAAAAAGTGACAACCATTTAATATCGAACGTTATGCAAGCATTGGCGAGCAATATATTTGTATTGCTACCTATAATTCCGTGTAAACGGTGATGTGGTAAACCATTTACTGTTCACCGATGTTTTGTCATGCTGCCTTGAAATCCGATGTATTTACTACTAACTAGCAGTTAAATGAGGCGATGCATGTTTATTAGTCGCATCATTGAAATGTACATTGTAATCTCGGCGGCAATAGCAGTAATGCTGCTTTGCATGTTCTCAGAAAAACTTAGCAATCTTCACGAATATTTCATGTGTTTAATACCGATTTTGTGATTGAGAGCTCCCAAATTTCGCCCCGGCACTGGTTCAATGTTGTTTTGTTTGTGGGAAAGGCACTTTGAAGTATTTTTCCTGCATGTTGTAGAAATTTCTTGGATCACCCAAATAGTTGTGATCGCAATTATTTCTTTGTACATCTGTAAAAGAAAATCTTATGAATATATTTCGGGTCATTTGGTTAAACTTGCTGATAATCATTTATATCTCTTAACAGTGAGTTACCTGAACCTCGATCGCTGCGCAAGAGAATTCGAAAAACTCTACCTCCTCCAAAAGTAAGTGGTTGTTGGTTCATGAGGAGCAGTTCGAGGTGAAATTCTTTGCAGACAAGTGCGACAGTTGATGCTTAAATTACTAAACAAGTAAAACCAACTTTTCTGTTTACGTCATCAGCACTAGCTGAAATGAACTTTAAGCATCGTGTCGTGTTAACAGGCACGTCAAACACCTATGGGCTTACCGAAACCACTGCGTATTAAAAAAGAAAAGTTTTCGCTTGAAGAGATATACACCAACAAGGATTACAGTACGCCGGTGCCGAAGTTGCTGGAAACGATATTCGAATATCCGAAAGAAGAAAAAGACGGGTCCTTGAGGTGAATTAGTTAGCAGTTAGTGCATGGCAACTTCCCTTCCGACTTGCGTACTGTAACAGGGTAAAATGGTGAAGTTGCTCGTTCAGCATTTTGCGGAAAGGCGATTTATAGCTTTCCATTAATGTTAGTCCACCTTGTAAATGATGAGGCAATCAGTGTGATCTTTGTATTCATGGCTGGTGTAAACTGAATTGCCACTCTCCCCTCTTGCGGTGTAAACGTGGATATTCGTTTCATGCCGTTCCTTTATTCCAATGCACACGTGTGTTAAATAAAACAAAAACATTTAGAATGGCCTGCACGTTTTGGACGTAAGTAAGGTCTGCGGGCTTTGGATTATTTAGACTTGTGGCAATAGACTAAGCTTCAGTTGGTTTTTCTGGTGATAGGATCCATTATGAACATCCGTGTAATGAGGCTTGATACGGCAAGTGAGTTCTTTTGTAGACAGGTGATAAATATCGTTGTTGGGCGGCATGAGTTGTGTCAGTAGAACTGGAGAAATTGAAGTCCGCACATTGCACACAAGTTGTGCGTTGTGTCTTCGAGAAAGGCACTTAACGGTATTTCCTCATTTCACCACTGGCAACTTGCCATGCGGTCTGAAAGTTACGTAATGAAATGTACAGCAGTAAAGTTGCTCTAAATTAACTTTTTGCCGCTGCCCAGGTTCGCCGAGAAGAAACGGAAACAGCGTGCTGTGTATTTTGTCACTGATCCTGCTAACAGACCGACCAAGAAGAGAGTGAGTAATGAGTTGCGTGCTTGCTGCAGTGTGAAAACGCTATAACTAAAACAGCGCGCAGGAAGAGTGGTAAAGGAGTCACGAGCTCTGTAGTTGCTGGTGCAGTAATGAGAAACCTTAGACTTAGTATCATCATGAAAAAATATTTTTACATTTCTGGTTGATGTCTATGGGTAGTGTGTTTTTTTGAAGTTTGCCAATGTGTCAGGTTCCCCTACGTTCGGCAATTTGTGGTAACGGACGCTTGCTTGTCAATAATCTAGTTGAAACAAGCGTCTCACGAGCTCCAAAACGCATTTGAAAACTTAGAATGAATCAAAGTTTGTTTGCGTCGCAGACAATTAAATAGCTTAAAACATCTGAAGAAAATTTGGACAACCTGAGTAGCCTTGCAGTGTCATTTATGAGCACGTAATCGAAAGTTCAAACCTAGAGATGTTGTTAGTAGACTCCTCAATTTCTCAGCTTGCTCGTACTGCATGCGGCAGAAAAGCTTAGTGCCCACAGTACTGACAACCTTCAGTCTCTAACTCGTCTTCCTTTCCAGAACAAATTTAAGAAACGTTCAACGCGAAGAAGTAAACGTGACACTGATGTTGAAACCGACACTAAACTTCTGCAAACACTGGCTGATCTTGATCAACATTTATTAAAGCATGATCTTTCACCTTGATCACGAGATATTATTGACTCGTTGCAAGTGCCCGGTTGAAGTTTTTTATTATTAGCAGTATTGTCACGTGTCGCTTGATATTTTCGTAAAAATTTCTTTTAAACCTGTACGGACAATAAAAAAATATTTTACAAGAAAATTTCTAAGTTTACCGCATGCTGCACTGTAATAAACATACACGCGTAAACCAATAGGACGATAAAGCACTATCGATAGCAATCGCTTAGAACAGCGTGGTCCAACTGCAGGCCCGCGAATAATTACGGTGATTATGATAGGGTTGTCATGAGTCTCGAAAATTACGAATATCCGAAATTTTGCTTTACGTAGGTGATGACTTTTTTGGGGGTAACACATTCCTAGTTTAAACCGTGGCCCGAGGAATAAATTTTTAGTTTCTGATGGCCCGTTATAAAATCAAGGTGGACCACACTGGCCTAGAACGTCAATCACCTCCTTTTCGATTTTATACTTTTTTTATTGTCTAAAAGTTGTGAATGCCCAGATGATTTTAGATGTTGGAAAAGCTTATTTCGTGATGTAAACTGGTTTTTACAAGTTGCGCAATAGCTGGACAAATCGGGTGGGTCTTCCGGTAATACTGGTTTCTTCTTGGATTTTTTATTTTTTGATTTATTCTTCTGCAATTTATCGTTTTTCGGAAGGTGAGAAGCGCTATCTTGCGCAGTGTTCTGTAGCTGGCAGTTCGTATCCAACGGTTCTTCGATCTGCTGCAGGGTTTCATTCTGAATTGTTTGAAGTTGTTCATCAACTGCTTCCTGTTCAGACGACTCGTCGCCAAACATCTTCCTCTGCTGCCGTTGCATTTTTTTCTGGCGTTTATTTAATCTAAACAGCGATATTTTCGAATCTATTCTCATCAAGTAGAATTACATAACTTTAAGACGCTGGCTGTTGGCGAATAACCTATTTGGTTCACATATACGTCAGATTTATCATTTTTTTGCGAAACTCTACCCTGAAAAGCTGTGCTAGTTGACCGTGGAGCGTTGCGTTGTTCGTTTGTTGATTGCACAAGATGTGTAACGTAGACATCTAAATCACATAAACAACTGTGTTGAAACTGGTCACGAAGGTACGATTTCTAGCTGTGCAACCTAGCAGAGATTTTTGGCCGTGGATTGCGATGTAAAAGCGCATTGAAGCAAATCCTTTGAGCAATGCTGGCGCAGCAACATCGTATCTAGTAACCTACTTAGTCCGTTTCGACGTTTTCGTCGTTTCTTCATCTGGTGGAGGAGACATTCCTGAAACAAGTGTAACAGTAATGTAGCGACATTCCTTAAAACGCACCAAGTTTCTTTCAACATACAGTATACCATTCCACCAGTTTTAAACATTGCTATTCATTCGAATCTTTACGTTATCGTGAATTTTTTGGGTAAATTTTAATGGTTGTTGCCTGGACCTTTTCTCGGGATAGGGACATAATAGAAGACCATGAAGCCCCAGAGGCCGGGAAATTTTCTAGGGCCTGGGACAAAAGGAAGCGCGAGCGGCGAAAAAAATCCGTAGCAGAGAAAGAACAGAAAGAAAGTATTCTTTACTTGGACCACAGGAGCTGTTTGATGGATTGTCAATTTCGATGAGAATTCAATAGGCTGTGTCCGTTGCAGCAGCAACGAGGAAGCACAAGTTCGTCAGATGATACTGAAGACACTTGACCGTCGAGTTTTTAGGCCCAAAGAAAGACGTACGAGAGACCACAGGTGGCTGTTACCTGTTGAAGCATCTCATTGGTCGTGTCGTTTCTGGCACCCGAAAGAAATTGGCCGCAAACCCGTTGCGGTCTGAGAGAGTAAAATGTTCCTGCTATAAATGTCAGTGTGGAAAAGGTCAAGATAGTCCAGCAAACAAAACAAAACAGATAAACTATGATCAGAAAAGTAGCGATAAAAGCACATTGAAAACATCCGCGTTGCTCCGTTTCTGCTTCAAAAACTGCGTGCATACCGGTATTTTCTCTCATGAGCTCCTCATCCATTTCTGCGCGCAGCTGTTGCATCTTCTCTCTGTGTTTCTTTGATTGTTCATGATTCTTAAATCTATGATGCAATAAACAATAAGATTTCATTTCATTTTGTGACATGGCTTACTGTTTGATATTTATTTCTTTAAAACTGAGGTGGATTTTCGCCCAAAAACTCCGCTCCGTAAAACTGAAACTTGTTGAAACGATTGATAAAGGAACACACTATCCCAATTTCTATGCAGTGTGCCACTCAAAAGAGTTTATAGTAATCGAGATCTATTTAAAACCCTTACCTCTATGAACATAGCACGTGATCACCATAACCGTATCATATGCCGATTTATTGAGTTATAATGGCAATCTACGCGCTTTATATGCATGTTCACGCGAATGACCCGGTTATTTCACAAAGTAATAGTACTGCAAATAATAAAAGCTTTCCTCCCATAATTTGACGAGACCATCCCTGGACGCGTTTCGCCCTTTTGGACTCATCAGAGTGGCACACTGCATCTTCGATACGGATGGGATCCCCGTACCAAAGTGATAGCATGCACCACGCGCGTGATGTGTGCGAAGGAATTTGTAATAAAATGATGCTACATTTTTCATATTTTTGCAAATATGGGGTTTGGGCTTTTGGTGATGACGGCACAGGCCCTGCTGATGAGTCCAAAAGGACGAAACGCGTCCAAGGATGGTCTCGTCGAATTATGGGAGGGAGGCTTTTATTATTTGCAATACTATTACTTTGTTAAATAACCGCGTCATTCGCGTGAACATGCATATAAAGCGTGGATTGCCTTTATAACTCAATAAATCCTAATTTCTAGTACCGTCACATTCTATATTCAAGATTAAGAGCACAACTCACGCTTTGACTGTTTTGAATTGCTTGCTACATGCAGGACAGAACAACTCTTCAGAAGCGCTTTCATCGCTGCCAGCACTCGATGTTGTTCCATCTTCTGAAGAAAACCCAAATTCTTCCTAAAAGTATTCACAGATAATTGGCGCATTAAACTCCACGCTCCATCAAGGACTGGTAAGGGGGAGGGAGCACTCAAATTCTAATTGACCAAAATCTTGGATGTCAAGAGCATTCACACAAGTAATGGAAGAAGTGTTCACATCCTAACTCGCCAGTGACCGTTAAATGACCTAACTCCGGTGTTGTTCCTATCGAAGTAGGTGACGGGATTTACAACAGCTTTCTCTCGATTTCAATAACCGCGTTGGACCTTTTACTTTCGATTCCCATGTCCCCAAATCAGCACAGCATGAAACTGAGTTACTAGTACAATAAGAAACGATTGTAAATGATTGAATTGAAAAGATTTGATGAAAGCAAACCTGCTTCACATAGTTTAGTTATCCGCTTTTCGCTATCGAACAGCTCCTTACTAGCAATTATAATTGCAGTAAGTTTGATAATTATCAAACAACCAGTAGTATTGAAAGAAACATTGTGTGAAGAGCGGATCGTTACATCACATACGGCATGGCAGAGCAAATCGTTACATCACATGCGGCATAGCACAGCAGATCGTTACATTACATGCGGCATGGTAGAGCGGATCGTTACATTACATGCGGCATGGTAGAGCGGATCGTTACATTACATGTGACATGATAGGGCAGATCGTTGCATCACATATGGCATGGCAGAGCGGATCGTTACATCACATGAGTCATGGCAGAGCGGATCGTTACATTACATGCGGCATGGCAAAGCGGATTATTACATTACATGCGGAGTATTAAAAGAAACATTGTGTGATGAGCGGATCGTTACATCATATGCGGCATGGCAGAGCGGATCGTTACATCACATGCGACATGGTAGAGCGGATCATTAGGTTATATGCAGCATGGTAAAGTGCATCATTACATTACATGCGGCATGGTAGAGCGGATCGTTACATTACATGTGACATGGTAGGGCAGATCGTTACATCACATGCGTCATTGCAGAGCGGATCGTTACATCACATACGGCATGGCAAAGCGGATCGTTACAGCAGAGCGTATCGTTACATTGCCCTTTCTCTCCCCTCAGATTCAAAGTAAAGATTTCGTTAACCACAACGGCATGAGCGGGTCTGGGATGCCATTGGCTTTTGTCAAGTCCTCAACCTTAGTTTACAAAAACAACATGTACGAGTGAGTTAATCTGCACCAATCAACCGCCGCCTCAACGTGGTGGTGCGGTCTCCAACCCCGTTTGAGTTGGGTTAAAAAGGCTGTTCGACTTCCCGAGGGTCCCAGTTATACCGGGCACTCCCCTCGAACCATTTTTTCGCCGTGCTGCCCCCTGAACGACCGCAGAAGAGCAGCATACAGCTTTTCTAAAATCGGTCGCCTTTCTTTTCCTTTCTCCTGCCTTTTTCTTACCGGTCATCTCCTCATTCTTCTTTTTTCTTGATGAGCGGTAACGTTCATCCCAAACCTGAACCAATTTTTCCTTGCGCAGTGTGCGCTTGAAATGTCACCTGGCGGGGTAAGTCAGTGCAATATTGTATTTGTCCGAATGGGTACATCTAAGGTGCTCATGACTCTCCCTCTCCAAATTCAGAACTCTTGGCAGCTCCCACTCCTGGAGCTTGCCCCCTCCCCTGCTTGTAACACTGTGACTTCCACCGTTACACCTCATTGTAACATTGAAACTTCCTCCTCGGACTCCACAGACCTGTATATCTCCACTGTTAAACATGGCCCCCCTCAGCTAATGCAGCACTCCCATCCCACCCTCGCCTTCAAACCTATTATCCCCCTTCTGCCCATTCCGTCTTTTCTTCCTCTTTTCCCTCAACACCGCTTCTTGCTTCTAGCTGTGCTTCTACGCCTCCTGCTCCCTCTCCTCCCCCTGACTCTCTCAGGGTTCTTCAATGGAATGCTAGTGGTCTCCAAGCCAGGAGCACTGAACTGCTACATTCTCTTTCGTCCCATTCTGTTGACTTTATCAGGATCCAGGAATCTAATCTTAACTCTTATCTTCCTCTGTCCAGATTCTTGGAATCTCTGCTCTGCGTTCTGATCGCACCCACTACCGGTCTGGCATTCTCTCTTCTGATGCCACACACGCTAGCGGCGGCGTCATTATTTTCATCAGGCAGGGCTTATCTTTCTCTGAACTTTCTATCTCATCTTTCTCTTTGCGTGACCCCTACTTTGATTATGTAGAAGTCAACATCTCTCTTAACAACTCATCCTCTCTCTCATTCTTCAATGTCTATGCTTCCCCTATTCGCTCTTCTCCGTCGGATGGCAGGAGCGACTCCTTTTCTCCCTCCTCCAGAAATCTCTTCATTCTGGGGGACTTCAATTGCCATCACCCCCTCTGGAACTCAAAAGGTACTTCCGACCCTCGTGGGGAGGAAGTATTCGATTGGGTCATCTTTTCTGAGCTCCTTCCCCTCAATGACCCTGACATACCTACTCTTCTCCATCGCTCCTCTCCTGACATTTCCTTTGCTCCTCCTCTCTCGCCCTTTCTTGCTTATGGGAGGTACTTCAGGACCTGGGTTATGATCACCTACCAATTCTTTTATCTGCCTCTCTCTCTCTCCGGTCTTTCGCCCCAGCAAGCGTCCCCCTTCCTTTAATTTTCAGAAAGCTCGCTGGGATGACTTTGCCTTTTTACTTCGCATCTAGCTCTCCTTCTGCAGAGGAATACTCGTCTCTTTCCTCCGCTGCTACCCTCTTCACTTCTCTGGCACTGAATGCGGCCAAATCTTCCATTCCTTTCAGCTGCATCAAATGCCCTCCTAAAGCCTGGTGGTCTGCTGAAGTAGAAGATGCGGTTGGGGAAAGACGTAAGGCTTTCGCTGCCGCTCACAGAAGTGATGAAGATCGCCAGGCTTACATCTCCGATTCCCGACGCGCTTCGTCTGTCATCGCCAAGGCCAAGGCTATGACATGGCAGACGACTTGCTCTTCTCTTTCACCCAAATCTAACCCTAAATCTGTTTACTCTCTTCTTCGCTCTGTTGCTGGCTCCACTTCCTCCTCTCCTAACTATACCAACTGTTCTTCTCCCAGGGAATTGGCTTCGGTCTTCGCCGATTACCTGCGATCCCACTTTTCTGTCTCCCAGTCAAAGGCACTGCGTAGCAAAGCCAGAGGCTACCTCTTCGAGCTCCGCCGAGCCACGTGCACGGAGGAGTCTCCCTTTTCCTCGTGCTCTCGCTTTTCCCCCGCTGAATTTCTTGCGGCTGCCTCCAACCTTTTCGCCTCCACTGCCACTGGCACAGACAAAGTTGCCTATCCCATGCTAAAGCACCTTCCTCGCTTTGGCGTGGATTTTCTTCTTCACATTTTCAATCTTTCCTGGTCTTTGCATTTCTTTCCTTCCATCTAGAAGACATCTTCTATTATTCCCATCCACAAGATGGAAGGCCTCTCGACTCTCCTGCTTCCTTCCGGCCTATCTCTCTCACCTCCTGCGCATCAAAGCTTTTTGAGCGCATCATTCCATCCCGTCTACTCTTCTTTCTGGAATCTAATTCCATTCTCACCGACAGGCCGGTTTCCGCCCTGGACGGTCTACTTTAGATAAAATTCTGTATCTTTCTCAGTCCATTTCGGATGGGTTTAACAAACCCAGATCGGGCTCTCGGACCATCCTGTCTACTATCGATTTCTCCAAAGCTTTTGACTCTGTCTGGCATCCCGCCCTTTTCCACAAACTTATTTCGGCTGGCCTCCCTCCTTGTTTTGCTCGTTGGACTCCACCTTTCCTTTCTGATAGGCGCGCTTGCGTGGTTTATCAAAATTACAAAAGTCGCTCCTTTCGAGTCCGTCGAGGTGTTCCCCAAAAATCCGTTCTTGGCCCTGTTCTTTTCTCTCTCTTCATCAATGATCTCCCGGCTTCTCTGTCTTCTCCCGTCAGCTGCTCTCTTTACGCTGACGATCTGGCCATTTGGTCCTCCTCCCCCTCAGTTCCCACTGCGGTGGGGGCCACACAAGGAGCTCTGTTTCGATTGGAGCGTTGGTCGGAGTACTGGTGTCTTCCTCTCAATTCGAGCAAATGTGAGGCCTCCTTCTTCTCAGTGGATCCCCTCCAAGCTAACCTCCAGCCCAACCTCCTCTTACTTGGCTGCCGCCTCCGTTTTAATCCAACTCCAACTTTTCTTGGGGTCACCTTCGACTGCACTCTTTCCTTTTCTAAACATGTATCTTCGCTGAAGACCAAGTTCTTCCCACGTCTCAACGCCTTACGCTGTATCTCTGCTTCTTCATGGGGCCCCTCTAAGGAGTCCCTCTCTGTTTTGTGTAAATCTTTTCTTCGGCCACTTCTCACGTATGCTTCACCCGAATGGCTTCCTTTCCTAAGCGCTATCAATATTACCACATTGGAACGCCTCCACCGAGCGGCTAGTCGCGCCATCGCCGGCTGCCTCTCGTCCTCCCCTTATCCCTCTTCTTCTCTCCGATGCTTCTTTACTTCCCCTGCGAGTTACTCTGACTCATTTCACTCTGTTATCTTATGAGCGAGCTCTTCGTCTCCCAACCTCCTTTCGTATTTCAGGTTTGGCCAGACTTGGAGTGAAACCAAGACTTTGCACATCGTCCTGGAGAGCTTTTACGTACACTCACCCGCTCATGCTTTCTTCTACTTCCCCTAGGGAGGCTCGTCTTGCTTGCCCTCCCTCTCCTCCTTAAAACGCCCACTTTTTTCACTGTGGAGTCCACCTCTCCTCTCGTTCTGAACCCCCTCTTTCTCGCCAAGGTGCGGTTCTTACTCACCTTGACTCTCTCCCCCTCACGATCTGGTACTCTGGACAGACAGCTCTGTTCCTTATCCTTTCGGCAAAGGAAGCTCCAGCGTACTTACCAACTGCTCTCTCTGTGGCCTTGAGGCCACTCTTTCCTTCTCAGCAGGCCCGGGTATGTTCAAGTTTTTCTGCTGAGGCCTGTGCCATTCTGCATGCTCTTTGCTGGCCTCGGCAGCACCAACAAGTCTGCCATTTCCTTTTTCTTCTCCTCCTATCTGATTCTTGCTCTGTCCTCACCACATTGCCCTTTCTTCCATCTTTCTATTCTACCTCAAACTCTCTGGAAGGAACTATCTTCTCTCTCAACCTATTCTATCATGCTACAATGGGTCCCTGGACACTCGTTTCTCCCATGAAACGACGCGGCTGATGAGCTGGCCAGACGGAGCGCAACTTGCGCCCTATGCAATCCCTTGTAGTCTCTCTCCTCTTATCTCTCGTATCCACTCGTCTCTTTTCTCGGACTGGAGACGTACTGTCTCATCGAAATTCTTCGACACACAGGTTCCCTCGATTTCCACCGAGAAACTTGTGCGCCCTCGTCACGCTCGCTGTATTTTCTCTCGTCTACGCTGCAATGGACACAGCCTCCTGTTAAGTTCTTATTTCTCTAGGATTGGTAGAATCGAGAATCCTTCCTGAAGCGTCTGCGAACACTCGTCCAGGGACACCTCTCATCTCATTCTGCACTGCCCAGCTACGGACTCTTTGCGCCGCTCACTCTTCAGCGACTCTCTGTCTCTTTACAACCTCTGGTCCAGGCCTTGGGGAGTTGCCCGGCTTCTGGGGCTCCATGGTCTTCCACCATGCCCCCATCCGTCCGAAGGGGTCGGGTAACAACAACAACAGTGAGTTAATGCTGACATGAACACTGCAAGGTCACTTCCAATGGTCCAAAGCTTCATGATATAAAATATATAATTTTTCACGCTAGCCATGAGCTTACTGCGCATACAATAGTCATCCTTTCAAACCTTGAGCAAATCTTCAAGCTGCAACATCCTTTCTTCATGCTCGTGACGCTGGCTCAGATTTTCTTGTTCATATAGAGCAGCTTCCTCAGCGCGAGCTCTGTACATCAAACATCAGTTACATCTTCATCTTCTGGTATTTCCACTTACCCAAAGAATAAGTATTCTGACCTGCTTCGGAGCAATCAGTAATACTGGTACAATGCATTTCTATCACGAGCAGTGCCATTTCGCACGGAAAGGCCATCAAGGTTTCTTAACACTTACCTAGCTGCACAGCACTTACTTGATCAACTCAGCACGTTTTTGTTTCGCTTTTTCTTGTTGCTCAGCAGCTTTGGCTTCGAGTTGTTCTTTGCGAACTTTAACGCGTGGATCACGCTTTCGCACGAATCTTACTAAATCCTGTAATAAAAATACAAACCATCTCAACAGAAAACAAATTTGTTGCCACCAAACAAAACTGCCATATTTGTAAAAATCAAGTCCAAACAGATTGATTTTTTGAACAAATCTAGCAGTAATGCATGAAATGATGTTGTATTTTTTTAAATGGCAGCAGAAAACCTGGTAAAATCACGTAAGGCTAACGATAAAAATGGATTTCTATTCTCCGCATTGGAACAAATTGTAATTTCAATAAAACCTGACTTCATGTGTAAAAGCCAGTTAGAGCTTGTTCCGCAATCACATTGATGAAATATAAAAAAGCATCAACATACTATTCAACCACTCTGCTTACTCGGACTATTTCATTCCTTTTCTTTTTTTCTTTATCTCTTTCTTTTTTGTTTTCTTTCTCCATCAATCTCGCCACTCTCCTCTCTGGAGCATCATGTACGTCATATTTTTCAATCCAAACATAGGTTAACTTGGTGCAGTACACTTCCCAGGATGCATAGAATGGATGTACTACCTGAGTACATAACCATCAACAGTTTGCGACAACAAGCATTGCAAGAAAAATGTCAATTTTTTTCATTTGCAGATGGAATTAATTTTGCCTACAATCATCTACTTTAAATGAACCAACATCGGAATTGAATGCACACCTCATTATAATTACTGTCGCCATCTCCAAACTCGGGAAGATCCCAATCTTCGTCAGATTCTTCTGAACAAAATCGCTTGTCTTCTTCAACTATTTTTCGAAAAACATCTCCATAAACTGCATAAAAACTCTGCAAATAAAATTCAACAGATATTTTTACGCTCAGTTGTAACTCCAAACAATGTTACATGATTCTTCATGTTCCTGATAAATCCTACAAAATTACAGAAAAAATTCTATGCCATTGCATTTTAACCTACTAAACTTCAGTAACAGTTCGGTCTCTGTTCAATAACAAAAACTTTAAAAAATTACTTTAGCATCTGTCCCAAACCCTTTGTAGGCAGACGGAGTGAAGAACTCTAGAAGATCCAATGTTCCGTCTTTAAATGATGAAAATTCACTTTTATGCAAGATCTCATCTCGATGACGATCATACCTAAGAAAAATAAATTTCTTTGCATTAATGTTGCTATTGACAATTTCTAAATCCACACGATTTTAAGATTGAAAAACACACAGCTTGTCATGCGTGCTGGACTTAGCAATCAACTGCTACATACATGACTTTGTAGGCAACACAAATTGAATGGTGAACTTGCAAGTTGTGAAACAAATCCTGCCTCAGTAGGAAAAACATGATTTTGGTAGATAACATTTAGAGTAGAAAAAGTAACAAAAATAAAGAGTAAAGAACTGGCAGAATGATGTTAGGAAAGACCTTCCTTGTGGCAAATAATTTGTGATGATAAATTCAGAAAATTATGCAACATGATGAAAGAAACACAATTTCTGGGCAATATTATCATCAATAAATGAAAGAAAATACTTCAACCAAAAATTACTGGAATTTTTAACAATTAGAGATATAGGTATATTCTTTGGATCTAGTTTTTAACATCTCTGTAATTCAATTTTTTTACTAAAACGCCAAAGCTGTAATCCAACTCATCACAAAAATGGAAAAAAGTAGAGAGCGGGATATGACAAAAATAAAATGAGAGATAACATACTCAATTATGAAAACAAGCAATAATGAACTGCAAGGTGTAAAAGTGACTATGTATTTTTGTGTCAGTAATTTTAGATTTCCAGCACTGCCTCAAGTTGTACAGAAAAGACTCAAGTCACACAACACAACCAGCATTGTAAAATCATGAAAAAATGATAGCTAAGTCAAAAATTCAACCTGGCCATACTCATTGAACACACAACAATTCCTAGCGTTGCATTAGCTACCATACATCTCACAAGCAGAAAAACAGACAAAAATACAGTTACTGTTCTACATTTTAACAATAAGCTGCTCCTCACCATGCTCGTTCCTGTGGATCAATGAGAACATCATAAGCAGCTTGGATAAGACGAAATTGTTCAGCTGCTTCAACTGCATTTTCAAGATTCTTGTCTGATTTTTAAAAAAACCTCATTAACTCAAATAGCCTACATAAGCAGTTATATGCAATGTACAAGTGGCATTAATTTTTATTGCAACCATGTTGGTCCTCCAGACCTGGAAAACCTTTGCAGGTATTCATAGAGCAACTTTTCGTTCAAACCTCCTCAAAGTTACCAATGCTACTTGCAGCAGTGCAATTATACAAAGAGTCTGCAACCAAAAAAGGTGACATGCTGTAAACTTTGCTCGTCAGTACAACAAAGTTAAACCTCATAAAGAATTAAACTCACAATTATGAACCAGTGCATCTTTGCTTTGAGCTATCTGCTGACTTATAGCTTTACAACTGCCTATGCAAACTTTTTCTGCGTAACCGGTGCAATGGTGTAGTAGTGAGAGCATCCACATTGCAGTCGGTAGACCTGGGGTTCATTCCCTAAGTTGAGTCATACTAAAAGACTTTAAAAAAATGGTATTCACAGCTTCCCTGCTTGGCACTCAGCATAAAAAAAGGGATAGTGTGGAGAACAAGCTGGCAAGCTTGCTTGTTGTGTCCTTGGGCAAGGCACTTAACGGGATGCCTCCATTTTTATGTGGAAGACAGGTGGCCCTCCCGTACTTCACTGGATTACAATTGTGAAGTTGCTAACCCAGCATGTCAGACGACTCTTGGGTACCCACCAGTGGCAGTCTGCCTTGTTGGTGGTGGGGCTACCAGTCACTGAAGACTGGTTCGAAATGAGCTGCTATCTTTCCCCTAGCCTAATTTCAAGTAGGTTGACGGCATGAACCTGAATGGGCTTTCATGCCATACCTCCATCACGAGGAAGAGGAGGGGTAACCACAAACAAACAAACAACTTTTTCTGCATATTTAACAAACATAAACCAGAGCTACTATTTGAAGTACACACGCATTTTCGTTAGAGTTGTATCTTTTTGTTAATTTTAAGGTTGTCAATTACAGGGCTGAGGCTCTATCTTTATAACCACATTCTAGTGTAACCCGCTGGTTCTGGGGATCATAACCCAACTAGTAGGCTTAAACACGACTGTACAGGAAAGAAAATGACAGGTTAGGTTTCTGGATGTTTGATAATGACAATGCTTACCCGGATGCCATTTAAGAGCTTTTTTTCTGTATGCTTTCTTAATTACTTCTTCATCTGCATCCAATTCTACTCCAAGAACTTTGTAATGGCACTTCATTAGAATTCAATCACTGTATCATACAAACGAATCAATCGCTAAGGCAACCCAAGTAATGGCAACGACGATTATTTCTTTAATGTCTTTACTAAATAATTAAGCCTGGTCAGTTTTGGGTGACTTTGCAGTTTGCTAAGTGCATCGCTATCCTCTTGCATCAGCTACGAGAAACTTATACAATTTAAGCCTACTGCAATAACGTTGCCAGCTGAATCTGTATTATTTATGGAAAGCAGAAATGAACGGAGTCCATAGTTTGTTTTTTTTTATTTGCCGTATTTATCCTCCATTCATGAGAAAGTGATGTATCGCTATTTTTTGGACGGTAAATTCGCACTCGCTCGGGAGTTGGTATTTCCGAGGTGTCTGGGTCACCCGTCTTCCACATAAAGGTGAGGCATCCCCTTAAGTGCCTTGCCCAACGATATAACAAGCGAACTTGCCGGCTTGTTCTCCACAACCTCCCATAAATGCTGAGCGCCAAGCAGGAAAGCTATAGACACCATTTTTAAAGTCTTTTGGTATGACTCGACTAGGAGAATGAACTCCAGGTCTACCGACTGCAAAGCGAACGCTCTAACCACTACGCCATCACGTCGGTTGCCAACTTAGTTGCCAACTGGATATAAGCAAAAATTTTTAAATGGCTATTTTTGAGTAAAAAAATCACAAGTTTTTGTAATGTTTAGTCAATTTGTATCTTTGTATTTCGCCACAGCTAAAACTTTTTTGATATCAACAAAATTGTCCTTGATTAGGTGTTGATCTTTAAACCAAAAAGATCAATAACACATCAAGGTTTTTTCGCCAAAAAATCCCAAGACTGTCTCAAAATTCTCACGATCAATTTCAAAAATCCCAAGATCTATTCAAAGGAATTTTCACAATTAAAAATTCCAAGAATATCCCAAGAGGCTTTCAAAATCCTCAAGATTGCCAACGATGATGGAGTTATCAATTATAAGCTCTGAATTCATTCCTGATCAAAACGCAAAACTCCTGAATACTGATCTAGCTCCTATTACGCACAAAAAAACGAATCCTGACCTGGTCCGACTCCCAAAAGCTAAGTTTGCAAAATATTTCACATCTTTGTTATTGGTCACACAGCCGCTGGCTCACCTTACTTACTTGCAATTATAATCAACATTTCTTTTGGAAAGTAGCTGTTTTGCCGTCAACTGCATTTTACCCTTGAAAACTATACTTGCCATAACGGTCAATAGGTATTTAAAGAGGCATATTTGCTGCAATACTGGTTTTGGATTTAAATCTTTCTTGGTAGGGAACTTATATAAAGGTAGTGTACACTGGTATGTGAATGTATGGGGAAGTTTACACTGGGGGTACAATTTTCTTGTTTCATCATAAAAACTGATCAATCACAAAGGACCAAAAGTCACGTGTTTACTACGTAACTAAAATTGATCAATTACAAATGTTTGACGGCAAAATAGCTTCCAAAGGTACAACGCTGTTGACAGAAAAATAGCCTCTGTCTTTCTTTTACTAACTGACATTTCACAATCAACAAAGCTTTCATACATTTTCCATGTTTTGAGATAACACATAGTAACCTACAAAGGACCTTGCTTTTTTGTCTAATATGAAGTTCTAGCATCGGATGTGGTACCGTAAAAGGAGGTGAATAGGAACGATCTTCACTTTCTTTTGCTTGCCAATTTTAATGGAATTACAAAAATGTAAAAGTTACGATCTCATGATCAGTGGATGAGAAGGTGCTCTGGATAGAACATCAAAAAAGTTTCTGCATCTACTTGATGCATCTGATAACTCTCTAATTATGCCGCTCTAATTCACCCCTCGATTTTTGGGTGAAAGGGAACAGATTATTTTATTGCTGAATGTGTACCTATATTCCCCTCAGACGTTACAAATTGGAATAGATTATAGCAGTGAATGTACTGTTTTAATGAATAAAGTTGTATATATTGCGGAAAAAGAATTAACAAAGAAACGAAGCAATGCAATGCAACAGTTGATATCTATGGGGAGATTCATTGGAGTGAGAGGCGATTAAAAATTTTTTAGTATTCCCAAATGTGATTAAGCTCTGGAACCGCAAATGCTCCTCTTTTTCTGACAGCTGGAGTTTGAATTTTTCGCTTAACATGAACAAGAAGATAGAACATAATATCATTTTCTTTGGGCCACTTTCAGTTGAAACCTGAGCTTTTCATGATACGAATCTCATATATATCATCTTTGCCCAGGAAATAGCCTTTTGTAAGTGAAAGTGACATAATCATCCATTATAAAATACTGAGAACTTATTGAAACGGCATCTTTTTCCTCGGTGTATACATTTTCTCCTTGAGTATCTGGTTCCTCTGTGTTAACCTCTTCATTTGTAATGTTATTGGTGGAAAGGACTGTTGCGTTTGAACAAGATCAGATCCTAGTTCACTATTTCCTGGCTCCGCGTCAATTTTTCTTTTTTTTACTGTTTTGCTTTTTTCTAGATCGCCATACCGCATATTTTTCAGTAGAAGATCAAGCTGTCTTTGAGCATGAATGTGGCTTCTTCATCTTTTGGCAAGTGGCTGTCAGATTGGAAGATGAGCAAGAAGTTTTTCTTTGTTTAGCGGACACAACCCACACCTCTCAAATCCGGATTTAAGATTGCTGGCAGCATTGAAAAAAATTGCATTGTGCAGAGACTTCAGAAGTCCTGGAAAGCTTTCCCTTAGAAAAGCTGATGCCACTCCTCTGCAGTTGCGCTTTCGTTCTTCCAGGATTTTTTTTCCAAGCTCTTTAAAGAGGACGGAAAAACAAAACATCCAGAGGCTTTCATTGATTCTTTCACCATATTGAAAAAATGTAATTTAGATTAGAAGCAAAAATTCATGAAGCTTTGCTTATAAAACGTCATAGCCCTAGCCTTAATATACAATACTATGCAAGTGAAGCTTCTGTTTTGATAAACATACATTAAAAAAATTTTTACAACAACTTTACTTACTCCACGTAATTGTAACCTGACATTCCATATTGAATTTTTTGTATAATTTTGGGAATCTTGCTATTTCTCTAAGGCTTTAGTCCTGGTTTTGATGAGCTTAAAGGTTTTTGCATCCGATCTCCCCCAGCTATTATTTATTTTAAAGTTGGCTACGTTTTTACAGCCGTTAGAAGTACTATATCTTCATAATGTGTATTACTGTATTTGAAATTATTGTTGATTATTTCAATTTATTACGTCACATTTACCGATTCAATTCTTGAAAAGGGCTTTATGAAAGTCAAAAACGTTCAAATTTTAAGATGTTTTACGAATAAAAATGACTTTTAATTTAATAAAGTTACTTGCTTTAACAACAGTGTGGATTTTAAAATTTGATAAATTTGCAAAAAATTTTAGTAAACGCTATATCTCTGGCTTTGTATTCCTACTCACCTCCATGTTCCTATTTCCTCAGTTTACAGTAGTAGTTGTTTAAATCTGCTCAGCTCTGATAACTGAATATTAATGCTGGAGTTGTCTGAATCAGCGTCAGTTATAAATTACAGCAATAAAATTTGTCAAGTTGAGAACTCAAGAAACTAGTGCATAGCAACATTTAAACATGAATATTACCAAACACTCCTAACCTGATAAATTGAAATCCCAAATGCCTTACTGTAACAGAAAAACAAAAAAAATAGTAAAAAGTTCACTTCCTTGATGGTACAGGGTGTCCCAAAATAAATGAAACCTATTAATTCGATTACCATTTATTACTAAAACAAAATACGTTTAAAATGTTAACATTTTCTGTGAGCTCATATAATAACATTTGAGTACTGAAAGTTTGGGGCCTTAAGCTAAATTTTAAGGTTTATTTAAATACATGCTCCAAATGACCACCATTCCGTCTCAGACATTCTTGAAGCCGCCGAGCAAAGTTATCAATCACTCTGGCACATTCTTCTCTTTTTATTGCACAAATGTTCTGCGTAATGGCCAATTTCAATTCAGCAATAGTTTTGGGGTTATTCTGATAAACTCTGTCTTTTAACAAGCCCCACAGGTAGAAGTCTGGGGGACTCAAGTCAGGCGAATGTGGAGACCATTCTGTGTTGAAATTAAACTTCCTGCGGAAGCGTGTTTGAACAGTCTTATAGGATTTAGTCTCTATATAAGTCGTGACGCAAAAAGTTTTTTCTTCTAATTTCCAAGCCATGGGGTTTTAAAATAATAATTGTTATTTATAACTGTTATCAAATCTGAAAAATATAAACTATAGGGTTAAAATCAACATATTTATTAGCAATTTTGTGGGTTTCATTTATTTTGGGACACCCTATATTCAGCTTTAAAATAAAATCAAATAGGCTGCAAGCAAGAACATTTATAAAGAAATATATTGTGGCTGTAAGTACAAAAGCACTGAATATATCACTGAATTCACAAATAAACTAGCTTCTGTCGCTCTACTAATATCCACGTCTGATTTAACTATCTGGCAAAAATGTTTTGCTCGTGATCCAAACGTGATTCTGTTGTTGTTAAAAAATTGGAGACCTGATTCATTCCTAAATCCTTAATTTTTCACAAATCCTGCCTGATCCGACACCTGGAATCGTAATTCTGGCGACTTCTTACGAAAAGTCCAAATCTATCCTGATCCAACTAATGACCATAAAACTTACTCCAACCCAAAAATTCTATTAAGAACTTTGCTCCAACCATAATTTACTCCTTTATCCAAACCAAATTTGTGATGAACTTTAGTTCAAACCAGGGTTTTCGCCAAACTTGTCTCCAGTGTCACCAAATCTAATGATGCCAGAAGGTCCCATTATACGGGTCTCATCATTTAGTTTGGGTATAATCAGAGATTTTTGATACAGGTCTACGCTTCAAAATTATAAGCGCCGGTGCACAAAATGATCGAATAAGTGGATAAGTATTTTGTAAATACTGTGTTTCTGTTGTTTGCAAACCGTCCCTTACACGCCGTTTGGAAAACAAATTAAGGGGTGTGGTTAGTTTCGGAAAATGTGAGATAGTCGAGCCGGTCGGTTGTAGCGACTTTGTCGCTTTGCCCCTTCCTCAACGTTAGTTGATGTAAGGCCTAATTAAATGCTTTCTGTTGGCAATCTTTTTCGCTTTAGCTTGCATTTACAGTCTCTAATTTGCTCTTTTTTTTCCCGGCAGACAGGTGAGTTGCAGTTGTAGACCAGGGGCAGCTAAACCACGGCTCTTTAAGTTCTTAACTGTGGATCTTCTGACCCATGTTGTATTCGTGTGCAGTGATGTAGTGCAGGGGTGTGCAACCTGCTGTACTACACGTTAAGTTAGGTATACATGTCGGGAGAGTCGGAGGAGGGAGTCACAGTGTTACGAGTAGGGACACGGCAGGAGGGGCAGCTCCAAGAATGAGAGATGCCAAGAGTCCTGAATTTGGACAGGGAAAGTTGTGAGCACCTTAGATGGACCCATTTGGAGCAGGTGCAGCATTGCACTGACTTGCCCCGCCAGGTCACATTTCCAGCGCACACTGAGCAAGGAAAGATGGGGCGAGGGTTGGGATGAACGTTACCGCTCATCAAGAGAAGGAGAAGAATGAGGAGACGAAGAAGGGAAAGAGAAGGGTAGGAGAAGAGAGAAAGAGAAAACAGGCGACCGATTTTGAAGAAGCTGTGTGCTGCCTTTCTGCGGTCGTTCAGGGAGCAGTATAGCAAAAAAATGTAGGGGAGTGCCCTGGGTAGCTGGGACCCTTGGGAAGGCCAACAACCATTTCGACCCAACCCAAACGGGATCGGGGACCGCACCACCACGTTGAAGTGGTTGTTGATTGGTGCAAAGGCCATCCTAAAGCCTGGTGGTCTGCTGAGGTGGAAGATGCGGTTAGTGAAACACGCAAGGCCTTTGCTGCCGCTCACAGAAGTGATGAAGATCGCCAGGCTTACATCTCCGCTTCTCGACACGCCTCGTCTGTCATCGCCAAGGCCAAGGCTATGACATGGCAGACGACTTGCTCTTCTCTTTCACCCAAATCTAACCCTAAATCTGTACACTCTCTTCTTCGCTCTGTTGCTGGCTCCACTTCCTCCTCTTCCAACTCTCCCAACTGTTCTTCTCCCAGGGAATTGGCTTCGGTCTTCGCCGATTACCTGCGATCCCACTTTTCTGTCTCCCAGTCAAAGGCACTGCGTAGCAAAGCCAGAGGCTACCTCTTCGAGCTCCGCCGAGCCACGTGCACGGAGGAGTCTCCCTTTTTCTTCTGCTCTCGCTTTTCCCCCGCTGAATTTCTTGCGGCTGCCCATAATCTTTTCGCCTCCACTGCCACTGGCACAGACAAAGTTGCCTATCCCATGCTAAAGCACCTTCCTCGCTTTGGCGTGGATTTTCTTCTTCACATTTTCAACCTTTCCTGGACTTTGCATTTCTTTTCTTCCATCTGGAAGACATCTTCTATTATTCCAATCCACAAGATGGGAAAGCCTCTCGACTCTCCTGCTTCCTTCCGGTCTATCTCTCTCACCTCCTGCGTATCAAAGCTTTTTGAGCGCATCATTCTATCCCGTCTACTCTTCTTTCTGGAATCTAATTCCATTCTTTTTCCCCGCCAAGCCGGTTTCCGCCCTGGACGGTCTACTCTAGATCAAATTTTGTATCTTTCTCAGTCCATTTCGGATGGGTTTAACAAACCCAGATCGGACTCTCGGACCATCCTGTCTACTATCGATTTCTCCAAAGCTTTTGACTCTGTCTGGCATCCCGCCCTTTTCCACAAACTTATTTCGGCTGGCCTCCCTCCTTGTTTTGCTCGTTGGACTTGTGGTGATTGCGTGTATATTTGATTTTAATTTAATTTGTATTTGGCTTCATTTTTAATATCACCATCAGTATTTCCCATACCTGGTGTTAAATATCAACGTCAACATTTGGTATAGGAAATTACATTGCTTTCACATCAACTTTATCAAAACTCCCAGTGCTTTATCGTGTCACGTGATTCGTGTTCGCATTTATATATGTTCGCATAGCTTATGATGATTATTGCTGGTCAATTATCCGCTTTGCTCCTGCTTTACTTGCTTTGCCCTCATGGCTCATATTCCGTTAATACATTTATTGGCTGTCATACCGAGTGAGGAATTTATCGAGGAATAATACTGTATAATAGACTTACGAAATCACGACAATTGAAGAATAATACCCAATAGCAATAACGAACTCACAACAGACTCAATCTTTCCTTTCTGATAGGCGCGCTTACGTGGTTTATCAAAATTACAAAAGTCGCTCCTTTCGAGTCCGTCGAGGTGTTCCCCAAAAATTCGTTCTTGGCCCTGTTCTTTTCTCTCTCTTCATTAATGATCTCCCGGCTTCTCTGTCTTCTTCCGTCAGCTGCTCTTTTTACGCTGACGATCTGGCCACTTGGTCCTCCTCCCCCTCAGTTCCCACTGCGGTGGGGGCCACACAAGGAGCTCTGTTTCGATTGGAGCGTTGGTCGGAGTACTGGTGTCTTCCTCTCAATTCGAGCAAATGTGAGGCCTCCTTCTTCTCAGTGGATCCCCTCCAAGCTAACCTCCAGCCCAACCTCCTCTTACTTGGCTGCCGCCTCCGTTTTAATCCAACTCCAACTTTTCTTGGGGTCACCTTCGACTGCACTCTTTCCTTTTCTAAACATGTATCTTCGCTGAAGACCAAGTTCTTCCCACGTCTCAACGCCTTACGCTGTATCTCTGCATCTTCATTAGGCCCCTCTAAGGAGTCCCTCTCTGTTTTGTGTAAATCTTTTCTTCGGCCACTTCTCACACACGCTTCACCCGAATGGCTTCCTTTCCTAAGCGTTACCAGTTTAACCAAATTGGAACGCCTCCATCGAGCGGCTAGTCGCGCCATCACCGGCTGCCTCTCGTCCTCCCCTTATCCCTCTTCTTCTTTCCGATGCTTCTTTACTTCCCCTGCGAGTTACTCTGACTCATTTCACTCTGTTATCTTATGAGCGAGCTCTTTGTCTCCCAACCTCCTTTCGTATTTCAGGTTTGGCCAGACTTGGAGTGAAACCAAGACTATGCACATCGTCCTGGAGAGCTTTTACGTACACTCACCCGCTCATACTTTCTTCTACTTCCCCTAGGGAGGCTCGTCTTGCTTGCCCTCCCTCTCCTCCTTGGAATCTGCCCTCTTTCACAATAGAGTCCACCCTTTCTTCTTCATGCTCCCGCTCTGATCCCCTCTCTCTCGCCAAGGTGCGGATCTCGCTCACCTTGACTATCTCGCCTTCACGACTGGTACTCTGGACAGACGGCTCTGTTCCTTTTCCTTTTGGCAAGAGAGGCTCCGGCGTTTTTGCCAACTGCTCTCTCTGTGGCCTTGAGGCCACTCTTTCCTTCACAGCAGGCCCAGTATGTTCAAGTTTTTCCACTGAGGCCTGCGCCATTCTGCATGTTCTTTGCTGGTCTCGGCAGCACCAACAAGTCTGTCATTTCTCTTCTCTTCTCCTCCTATCTGATTCTTGCTCTGTCCTCACCACATTGCCCTTTCTTCCATCTTTCCATTCTACCTCAAACTCTCTGGTAGGAACTGTCTTCACTCTCCTCCTGTTATATCAAGCTACAGTGGGTCTCCGGACACTCGTTTCTCCCGGGGAACGACGCAGCTGATAAGTTGGCCAGACGGGGAACGCTACTTACGCCCTCTGCAATCCCTTGTAGTCTCTCTCCTCTTATCTCTCGTATCCACTCGTCTCTTTTCTCGGACTGGAGACGTACTGTCTCATCGAAATTCTTTGACACACAGGTTCCCTCGATTTCCACCGAGCAATTTACATTTTCTCTCGTCTACGCTGCAACGGACACAGCCTCCTGTTAAGTTCTTATCTCTTTAGGACTGGTAGAATCGAGAATCCTTCCTGAAGCGTCTGCGGACACTCGTCCCAGGACACTTCTCATCTCATTCTGCACTGTCCAGCTACGGACTCTTTGCGCCGCTCACTCTTTAGCGACTCTCTGTCTCTTTACGACCTCTGGTCCAGGTCCTTGGGAGTTTCCCGGCTTCTAGGGCTCCATGAACTTTCGCCATGCCCCATTGCTCGGAAGGGGTCGGGTAATCAACAACAACGACAACACACGCTAAGTTTTGTGGCCAGAGGAAGGGTGGAAACGCCTAATTCTGGGCTTTAAAAATGATGATCTCCAAAAAAATATTATCACCTTCTATTTGGACGAAAAATGATTCAATTCAATCTTATAATTGCGTAGCCGCTTTTTTAGTGGTGGCTTCTATCGCTTTTGGCTCTTTAGAACCGCAAGTGTAGCCATTTCTGGTGAAGAAGTAAAAAGAGTAAGCCGTATTGCATTGGCATGAATTTGGCGAGAAGAAAAATAAGTAGCTCTAGCTGGAAATCCGTTAAGACGTAAGGTAGAGTCTAAGTGGAGTAACTCATAACGTAATGGTTTTTGTTAAAAACGAAAGTGTTAGCCCTATGGATTAATGCTTATGTAACAGCAAGTTTCTGATGTTTGGGTTGATGGGGCATGTAGTGAAAATATCTGTGAGTGAGAGCGGGTTTCTGAAGACGCTAGTACAGTCATAAACAAAAGTTTAAACCACTTGAAATTATTACAAGTTTCTAAATTTCGAAATTATTACACAAGATAGTATAACACCTTATTTACGTTTGGTATATTGCTTTATTTCCAACCTAATCAATTACAAACTCATGGAACACAACACGATACATTCTAAGCAATCATTTACAAAAAAATGTTCCGATTCTCAATATTCAGTATGGCCTCCTCTGCTTTTAATCATGGCTTCCATTCTCCCGGCATACTTTGGATCAAACTTTGGCAATACTCCTGGAAAATGCAGACTTCTTTCATCACTTTTACAAACTCTTTACCACTTGATGTTTGCTTTTCCGAGATTTTTTTCATGTTTGTCCACAAATTCTCGATGGTATTAAGATCCGGACTATTTCCTGACCACTCGAAAAGCTCGGTGTTCTTGTGATCCAGAAAGTTCTTTGCAACTTTGGAACAATGACAAGGGGTGCAATCATGCGTAAATATCTGACAACTGTGAACTTGCATGTGAAGTTTTAGCTTCTCTGAGAGCACTTGCACGTATTTTGGCCAATATAAAGTGGTTCCTGGAGGCAGGAAACTGAGAGCAGCGACACCATTTTTGGGCATAAGCCCCAAAACATCTGACTTCTAGACTGTTTCACTGTTGATCTGGTGTATCTGTCATCAAAACGTTTTCCAGGTGGTCTACAAACGTGCCGCTTTTGAACCACAAACTGTTGGACAGTCGATTGGTCGGATAAAAGCACTTTTTTTCATTGCTGGGCGGATTAATGTTAGTGGTTACTAGCAAACTGTAGACACTTGGCTTTCCTAGTAGGCGTGAGCTTTGTTTTTTTTTTGGACGGTTTGTATGATTTCAGATTGAATTTTTTGGATAAACATCTGAAAACGGTCATGTGACTGACTTGACGACATCTTCGCAACAATTTCTACATTGCACTCGTGGGTGACCTCACAATCATCCTCCTCATCACGTTGTCTTCTCGTGCAGTGATGATTCGCGGTCTTCAAGTCCTTTTCTGATCGGTATAGGAACCATACTTTTGATACTTTGCAATCGCTTGATGCATTGCTGTCTTACTACACTTCATTTGAGCAGATATTTGCCATTTAGATAGATTTTGTTCTTATAAGGGAACTATCTGAGCCCTCTGAACCTCGCTTAGAGACTTTTTCTTGCCCATTTTAGGCACCACAAAAAATCAGTCAACAGCGAAAAAATCAATCAGGAAAATTGGATAGAAGTAAGAATCGGCACGAAATGAAACGCAATGAAGAAATCAAACTTAATCAAACTTATGGTGTAACAATAAAATCTGGCTGATGTAATCACTTGCTAAATATTGAAAATCGTCATTTTTGAAAAGTGGTATTAAACTTTTGTTCATGACTGTTGACAGTATGGTACTAGTGGTGTCATCCTGTTCACATTAACAACAGAGCATTTCTATGTTGCCTGCGCTATATATCATTTTACAATGGAAAACCAACAATGCTTTTTATAGGTTCTACAATGCCTGGTCCACAATAATATTTTATTGATTATACAGCGCAGCTGAAATAGACGGCTTGCTGAAGATCCCATGTTTTAGAAGAGAATGAGAAAAACATGAGTGAGAATCAGTAAGGTGTTGGGGACCGATACATTTACGCCTCACTTTCTGTACATCTAGGCGTTCGGTATAGGGGCAGTCAAAGTCAGATAATGAGGATCGAGATTGCTTGAAGAAGTTGAGTTTTTCCAAGTCAATGTAATTATTCCTGTTTGCATTGGCAAAATCATCGTGGTCTTTATCCATGCTTTGAACGTCCATAGTAAGGGTCACTCTTTCTATTGCTTGCGAATTTTCTAATAACGGTCACGATAGATCATCTCAACTTGCGACTCATCGAAAAGTTCGGCAGCTCTCCACATTGCGTTAAATTTTCATCAGCTCTTGCATGTAATTGACTCGCTACTGATGTACTCTCAGAATTCTTGGAAATTGCAGGGTGAAACAAAGAAATCAATAATTTTTCTCTTCATCGTGCACTAACTTGCTTTCGTATTCAATGCAACTAACTTTTTTAATAAATATGAACAAAAAATACCACAACACTAAAGCAAAAGACTTTATCGCTTCAAAAACATCCCCTGTCTCATCAATCGCCTCGCTCACACAAATGATATCATTTGCGCATTAAAACATAAGCTGCTAAATCAAGAAAGTATGACATCACATGAAAAAAAATGAAAAAAGCTCAAGAAAAAGCAGTAACATCTCGCTCAAAAACTACTAACTGTTATCACCTATAGAGGTGCTGTAAACACAAATCAAAGTAACCACAGATTTGCAGTACGACCTAACTGAATTGCTATTGGCGGTCTGTGTTGTGCGCGGCAACAAAAAATTTGACTGCCCAAGTGTCAGCATTTGACAACCCAAAATCTTGACAGCATAAGCCAAAGCGTTTGCACTTGCAAAAATTGCTGGCGACAGCGTTAGCTCTAGAGTCAATTTTTTTGAAGTCAATCGCAGGAAAAATTCAGTAGGCTAAATCTTTCACAGACTTTCAACCAAACTGAATCCTAAGCGATTATTATTTTGTAAAAAGGTTTCTATGAGATAACACTAATTTGAAGCTAAAACCAGGAAAAAAAGCAGCAAACGGTATTAACCACGCGCATGCATACCTAAACTCTCACCGTTTTCTCCAATTTCTTGCAGTTTCTATGGGGCGCCGTTTGGAAAAAAGTGATTTATCTTGTTGCAAGTATTTTTTGGCTTTTTGTGTAACAGTTTGTCCGATTTATAAATTGGAAAGTTTCCGATCTATAAAAGGCAAAAAAGGTCTTACGCAAACCAAACGAATCGGTTTGTCCATCTCACGTTTTTTGTCCGATTTGTCCCATATATAAGCACAAAAACACATGCTACAAGTTAAATCATTTTTTTCCAAACCATGCGTCTAAAAAATGTTTTGAGTAACCTAGTGTATTTGTCCGATTAAACAAATCTGAAACTTTCCGATTTACGAGTCATTCAGAAACTTTCCGATACACATGTCATTGATCAATTCATTTGAATTATGATTTCGTAGCCAATGTTTCTCAAACCAAAAGATGATCTTAATTTTGAACCAAGCCGAGGTTTATGGGCATGAAATTTCTTGCCGAGATTGTAATGCTGTGGATAAAGGTGAAACGGGACGCAGTGTTAGAACCAGAAAACGGGAACATGTTGATGCGGTTAACACTAAAAATTCAGCACTGAGTCAAAATGTTGTGGATTTTGATCATAGGATATATTGAGATAACATCAAAATACTGAAATCATAGTCACATGCATACAGGCGTCGCGTTGCGGAAAGTTTTTTGATAAATCAAAAGTTTACCAATGTAATTAATCGTAATGATGCTGCTGTTTATAGTGTGTTTACCGCCAATAAGTGATGTCTTACATACCTTATTATACGTTCTACTTGTGTCCACTCCTGGTTCTACAATGTGACAATGTTTATGTTGCTACGTAATTGCCTGTTTCCTTGATAATAATTTGTGCTGTTTAATAATATAGACTTTTTTTGATATTTTTACTTTTAACAGTTGGTATGTTACATTATTTAGGCCTATAACATCTACGGCATTGTGAGAAAGCTTTCCGGTTAATAAGGAAAGCGATTGCTCAGTTAATAATTAAAATTGTCAAAAGAACGGCTATACCTGTTTATGAGATGATGCACTCGACAAAGGAAAATGCCTGCTATATTCAATTTGTTGCCAGGCCTCTTCTTACTGGTACTGGTGTATAAAGTGAACATCTTTTAATACATTATAGACACCCTGAAAAGGAGTGAAGATTTTTTGTTAGTGTGGTACCTCTTCCTTCATCACCTCTCTCCCCACTCCAAGATCCGCTCTTCCCGCAAGATTCCATTCTAAGTAAATCTACGGTCATGGCTGGAATAACACGAGGCAACAAGATCGTATTTCAATAACAAAGAAACTGTCGTGTTGGCTTCTGTAGCTAGAAAGCATTGTTTTGAAGTAAACAATAGGTTTAAAGTTGCTTTAGCAAACAGTAACTGGCCAGCACATATCTTGAAGTACAGCACATATCTTGAAGTAGAGAAGCTATAAAACTCGTCCAGTAACAAAGCTAGATGTGTTTAGCTTTGATGTTTAGTTGTCAAACTTAATTTCCGTATCAATACAGCGAAAAATACCATAGTAGATATATCTTAAGTGTAGCCTATAGGCTATTAGTAAGCAGCATTGTTTATCTAAAATGTAAATCTATGATGGAAGAGAAAGAGAATTCAAACAAAAATCTTCAAAAGCTGGCTGGAGTTTTTGACGATGGGTGAGTGGGAGCTAGGGAAGTTTGTAAGGAAATCGACGTCCCACTGTGATAACGCTCTCGTCTTGAGATCAAGTGGATACCATTTATAGCCTGGATTGGTTTGTAACTTGGCATTGCTTGATCTTGATCAACTTCGGAAATTCTCTGCTCGGTTGTAGTGCGGCGATGTAAACGCAAAGCGCCAGTAGTGCTGACAACCTCGATGTTGGTTGGAACAGAAAGTGTCGCGTGAATTAATTGATGAACGACTGCAGAACCTTTCATGTGTCCAAAAGATGATGATTGATCTGAATGAACGGAGGGTTGCATGCACAATTGCGCTGTTGGAATCTCAACCCCAATGACAATAATGTTGGTCTCCGTCAAATGTATCGGCAGCGTATCCATGTCAGTCAAAGCGCCGCTTTTATAGCGGCTCAACTACGTTTTCCGTTATTCAAACCTGACTTTGACCGAGAGCTAAGCCCTTCCGATAGGCACATTATGTTGATGCTTTCTTCTGCTTGGCGAGTTTTAGCAGGCGGTTAATTCATCGAAAGCAATACAAGCAATTGAACGATAGAAATGATAGAATGATAGAACTTGGTAACTCGATGCAGGTCAAAACAATTGTGTTTGAATCAATAATCCACACCACGCATTTGCGTAAGAGGCGAGTGGTCACTGGGGGGACAGTAGCCATCCCGGCTTGAAAAATGTCAGGACAAACCCTGTATTTCAGTACAATTTTAGTAGAAAACTTGCTCTAGGGAGTCATTGGGGAGGAAAACTCCGGGTTCAAATTTTGTTTTGAAATTCTCTAGCGTTTCAGTTTGGGTTGTTAATAAAACTTAAAAAAAGAAAAAAGATCAACACCTCCACTTTGGAACGCTAGTTCTGGAAGTGAAACTTCAAAAACATCGACTTCCCAAAAAAAAGTTTTCCACTTTTAATCTGGAATGCAAACACGTCGATTGAGACTGCGTTCGCACATAGCGTTTTTCGCAACTATGAATAATTTTTCTCACCAACAGTTAGAGCAGATTTTAAGACGACATTTCGCTGCTTAATACTGAGTGCGAAAATCACTCACCGAAAAGCAGTAGAATCTGGTCTCAAAACCTGCTCTAAATATCGGTAAGAAGTTTTATTTCTGGTTGCGAAAACCGCTATGTGCGAACGCAGCCAGAGTCTTTGAAAAATACCAATCTACAAACAAGAGGAGGTTTTCTCCATAAAATCTGCGATTATGAGAATGCCACTGCGCCAGAAGTTTGTAAAAGAGAAGTATAGAAAAAAAGCTTGAGAATCACCGATTTAGATTATTACTAAAGCCTTCACCTTTACATAATTACACCATTTAAACATCACCATATTCAGACTATACAGCAGTTTCAGGACAAAAAGTATCTGCCCCTTCCCATTAAAATGCATCTCATACATCTATTGCTCCACATACCCTGAGGTGTGAGGCCACGTTTTTAGCCATGAGGCTTTTTGGCACGAATCTTTACACCTTTGGGTCAGTGCTGGCCGCAGTTCAACTTTCACCCGAAGTCACGTTTTCCGATTTTTCTTGGTGTTACTGACGAAAGTTGCTGCAGTCGACTTGACAGAGACAAGCATCATGGTCATTGGTATAAAAGAATTAGATTTTGGGTGAGCTTTCCTCCCTATCTTCCTTCCCCTCCGTTTTCATGACAAAAAGTCAAAATTCGTTGTTGATCATTCGGTGCTCTGACCAGATAATCAGGCAAATTTTCATTTGATTTTTTATCACGTATATTAACATAAACATTTTTTAGGCTTGTCGTCGGCAGTCTCCTATCTCCAGTGAGTATTATTAGTATTTCCAACTTGATGCAAAAGTAAATTAGTAATTTCAAAATTGTTTTTACTTTTCAGGTAACGAGTCCTCGTTCGCAAACAGCTTTGATGAAAGACGATTTTAAACCCCCAACAATGCCCCCAAGCACCCAAACTCGAATCCCTGGCATACCCATCAATATTCACACGGCAAAAGTAAGTGATCAGACAGAGCGTTGTGGATTCCGTGCTGTGGCACGCAGCATTTCAAAAGCAGAATATTTTCCAACTTTCAATCCGTCTTGATTTTGATTTCTTCTTTTCATTAATGTTCTGATCTGTTACTTATCCGAAAATAAGAAGTTAAGAGGGAGCCAAACAGCCTCCACCAGTCAAAGAGCCAACAGTTTAAAAGGGAGCTCAAGTTTAAACCCCAATTAAAAAGCACCTACCTCCAATTAATTCCCTCTTCACTCTTTTTTACAAAATGACACACAAATCCACTTTAAAATGAATATTTTTAATAAAGTGCATCAAAAAAGTTTTCACTTCCTCGAGGGAAGGGGTTCACTTTCCACGAATAATCTCCCAACCCCAAAAATAACCTAAACACCCACTGTTTGCGTTCACAGAGCTTGCGGTCAATAATCCTCGGTTTTCCTTCCCACTCTTTTACGAACGATTGGAAAAAATTTTTCTTCTCTTTCCGGGAGCTGAAATCGGGAATTCCATATGGGCTGGATGCGTCACTGGTATGTTGGAAAGCTCTGTGCTCTAACATCATCTAACGACCACTTTTAAAATTTAATGTATTCTGAAGATGCGTTTACACAACAATTGTTCGGCGCTAGCCATAGGTTAAATCTCTGCTTTTATTACGAATGTGACGTCAGTTGAGAAAAAAATTGAACTCGTCATACAATAAAATAAAGCGCAGATTGATTTTAACCTATGTTCTTTAAACGTGAATTAAATAAAAATTTAACTTAAGCGTTGTTTTGCATAAAACAGTTTCCTCAACTTAAAATTTTAATTTGTGAACTGTCAGAGGAATATATCTAAAGTCTATACTCACCTCTCATCCCTGGATTTATGGAAAGAACATGATCCTGCGAACCATGACTCTGTGAAATTAAGATTAATAATGGTGTTGAAGATCTTTTTGTTTTAAATTTCAAAGAATCTTTGGGTAGATCGAAAGAATTGTGACATAATGAGGATTCTTTTACATAATAATTGTGGGTAGAAAGGTTTTCTCTCTTCCAAGCAATTTTGCTTGACTTCAGTTCTTCCGCCAAGCTTAACACATTCCTTTCAATTGCAGTGAATTACTTTTTATTTGCCATAGATGTAATGTTTTCCTAAAACTTCAAGACGTTTACATGAACTGAGCTTTGAATTTGGTCTATGAAGATAGGCGACGTCAGATAGGCAATAAAGTAAAATTATTTTAAATTATTGTTCAGCCCGGACCGCGAGCGTTAGCTTTGTGCGTGCAAGCGTGGTTACTCAAGAACTTAATGTTTTCGGCGGAAAGAGACGAACAACAGCTCTTCGGGAAAGAGTGAGTTGTTTGATGTGATTGAAGCAACATTGCCGGCCACACGGAAAATTCTTTCCGGTTCCGCATAAAACAACTTGTGTGCAAACCTGCCTTGCAGCTTCCAGCACTTTCTGACCGACACATTTTTATTGCAATGCAGGTGAAGAAATGTAAAATGCCTTTTTCAAGTTTACAACAGCGCAGTTTTCAATTTTCTCATCAGGTATGAATGCACGACTATGCAATCACCGCCGGCTTAAAACAGCGCTTCGACCCGTTTGACCACATCACCTACCAGCGTGATGTAGATTTTCTTATCCACTACTCGATATCTCACAACATCAGCTGCCTCAACCTGTTTAATGTTTCAGTCTACCGGTAACCAAATCTGTAGCGCAGGGTATGCTTGGTGTGTACGTTGTCTCGCTTTAAACAACAATTTATTTTTGTAGGTCTCCGAAACCAACTCAGATCGAGCGAACCAATGCACTGGTGGACGCCATGGTCGACATTTTATGGAAGGCTGCAGCTCCATTACGGACATCGTCGAAACAAAATGACAACCAATCAGAAAAAAAGAAAGTTATAATCACACTGGTTGGCTTCGAGCTGTGCTTCCAAACAAAAAGAGCTTTTTTGGAAGATGGTTACACTGAGAAGGTGAGCGATCACTGAGAAGATGAGCGCCGTTAATCTAGTTTGATAAAGCAAGAACGCCGCTGACAAGAAGCTTCAAGTTCAACCCTGACATGGGTTTCGGATTGCTATACTCTTTGAAAAGGCGTTTTAAAGCAATTTTCACTCCTCGGTAGCATTATTTGTGGAAGAAATGTACAGTGCCAGAAGTATTAGTAACTCAGAAGCAGGTCTGAGTACAAGTTATTCTACAGATATGTGCAAAATTCCTGTAATTGAAGAGTAAAAATATTCTGCTATGCTTGATACCAAAAATAAAACCGGGGATAGCTTGGAGAAATGCAGCCCCCTAAGCTATGACGGCTTGTCGCAAAAATAAGTAAAAAATTTTTGGAGATCCTCTAAAAATTAGCTGCAAAAACAAAACTTAAATATGGTCGAAAAACATTCTAAAGAAACCATTATAGCTTTTTCGTCATGACAATTTCGAACAAAAGAGCAAAATTTCCGTCTCTGCCCTTCGACAAAGCGCTTTGAAAATAAATAAAAGAGTGCTCCATCATTCGTTTCCGCCCACCTCTACCTCTAAAGAGTTATGATCATGTTTTTGTAACTTAGTTTTGGGCTCCAAGTTTTCAATAGTTTTCAATTGTTTCGATTTTTGATTTTTGAGTTTGCACCTATTGTTGAAAGTTACAAAGTTTGTTGGTATAAATAATGCAAATTGGGGTTCGACACTAGCCTTAAAAGACACATAATTACATCAACTTGTTTTTCAAATTTTTTGTCAGGGTCTTGACATTAAATAGAAGTGAGAAGGACATTGCGTAGATTGATGTTGGCTCAAATTTCTATGGTTGTCCTTCGTTCTGCTATACCGTAGGTCTGCCTCAGGTCATTTTGCCATTGAACACTTAACTTTGATCTAAATAATGTACAAATAAGTAAAAAATTGATTTTTTTGTTCACAGATGTGGTTGTTTACTATTTACTCAAGAAATGAGCTGAGAAAATTCATGAGAAGGAACATTCATTACGTAAGTATCGTGAATATAAGATACACTCGACCCTCGTTTTTCCGAACTAGATGACCCAAGATAACTTTTTAAGTAGCGTTTGCGAGTTGAAAGCGAGTTTGAACACAAGTTATATAACAGTTCTGTTTCATGACACCTAAAAGAAAAAATTGGGACAATTTATATTTTTACAGTTCTGCAATAGAATGTATCCCGGTGCCGTCATGCTTCTTTACAGCGTCGTGCTATCGCGAACGTTTGACGTCATAATGAAAGACATGGAAAATTTACATACGTCATTGCTGACTGACAACGCAAGAAGTACTCAAGTAATAATGTGTGTGTGTGTGTAAAAGTTTTGTGATCACAGTTAGGCACAAAATTAATTCCAATCCAACATCAATAAAGTGCTGGCGCTATATTCGCCAGTGAGATATGACTGCTGTGGAAAACACAATTTGGGGTGAGATCGGAACCTGCGACGAGTCCTAGCAAACATGAGGTGGAAATTAAGCTTTGGTTACTATGCTTTCGTGAGCGTGAATGCCGTTACTTCTTAATTTTTTAGTGTTTGATCAATCTCCTTCTGACTGGTTACGCATCACCGCACTTGCACAACGGAGTGATCCGATGCGATTCCAAAGGACAGGCTCTTGATCACCCTCTAGCGGGGTTAAGAAGCAGAAGCGAGCTTGGATTTTTGTTCTTTGACAAAAATGAAAACGAAAAGAAGAGGACCCAGGTCGGTTGTGGGCGGTGGGCTTGCCCGGTTTAATCGTAGGGGCGGTGAAGAAACAAAATTTTTGAATTTTGAAAAGTGATGTTTATATTTGTCCCCAGTAAATGATTCTGAAACCAATTTTTGATAGGTGCACTCTTTAGTGGCTGTGCATATCTGTCGAACGAGAAAAAATTTACTGATTTAGCCATATCTCCAGAGCCGGACGAGCTGGAAAGCTGGTTTTTGGCTAGACAATCCGTAGTGACCACTTTTCTATCTTCTTTTTTTCTACAAAGCTCTGAAAAAAAGTTATAAGCAAACACAACTGTTAATGAATATCATGCATTTCTGCACCAATGTGAAATAAGGTCTATTTTTAGTATTTGCCAGACTTTAAAGTTGTTGTTGATAATAATTAGGCACCGGTAAGTTTAAGTTGGTCTAAATGCAATTTATCACCTGGGGCTCTTTTATAACTTGCATGCACCTTTGGATGTGTCATACTGCAAGTATCACCCTGTTAAAATCACAAAATGGGGTTTTCGAAATTGCTACCTTTTCGGTGCTAAAACCTAGAAAGATGTAGATTAATCCGAAGGATATAAATAGACGTTTGAATTTTCTAAATTTGATCTGCAAACTATTTCAATTATTTGACTTGCGTAGAAACTAACTTTACTGCTGGAAGTAGGACTTTAATTCGCGTTGTTATTACTCCTACTAGCAATACACCGTTAAACATAGTAACGAAAATATATTTAAAAAAATCAAAGATTTAAATTAAATTAATAAAATAATTCAAAGGATGTTAATTGTTTAATATTCCTTCGCGGCAAGAAGCTGATCACTTGTTCTTTATTGTGAAACTGTCTTATCATTAGAGCCCGCTAAAGTCAATTAAGTCAACATTTTTTCAGGACCTTGTTACATGATCAAACGTGTACTAACGTTTGTTTCAGGAGTTCAGGAATCTGTTTTGGAAGATTTTATAAGTCAAAATTTTGCATAAAGTCAAAACTTGTCAAAATTGTCTTCATCAAAAATTTCCTTACAAAAACGAACAAATTTATATTCTTTTTATATTTTTTTGAATTTTTGAGCTGCTATTAAAATTTTATGCGTAGTTTTATTTGATTTTAAACTTCTGAAATAGTTGCAATGGTAAAAATGCGTGCGGTAATTGAGAAGGAAATAGCACTTATTGCGACAACTTGAAATAAAACGCGAGAATTTTTCATTGTTCTCGACTGATGCTGCTCGGTACATGTCTTTGGCTGGAAAGACATTAAAGGAATTATACCCTTCTTTGATGCATGTCACCTGCGTTGCGCACTTACTACATAACTGCGCTATGCGTGTGCGTGCTCATTTTAAAAATATTGATGAAATAATAGCAACGATCAAGGCAGCAACAATAAAAAACAAAGATCCCAAGAAAGATTTTCATGATGCTGGTCTGCCATCTCCTCCTGACCCTGTAATTACAAGATGGGCAACTTGGCTTAGAGCTGCCTTATATTAGAGTAAGAATCTTCCAGCTGTTCGTACCATTGTCAACAATTGGACAAGTGCAGGCCTCTTAGTCAGCAGAGCAAAAGACGCTATCAATGTGGAAGATTTGGTGCCGAACTTGGTTAAAATAAATCAATACCGGACTTTAGCAGCCAACGTAGAGTTCTTAGAAGGAAGTGCCTGCACGATAACCGAAGCATACGGACAGCTGAAGAATATGCAATTCGATGATGATCCGTGTGCAATTAAAAATTACATTAAAAAACGACTGTCCAACTGTGATTTAGAAACAATAATAAACTGTGCCAACTTGACAATTGACCCAACAAGCTACGCACTATTGCAAAAAGCCCAGCCAACCTCTGCTGCTGTTGAGAGGTCGTTTTCTATGCTCAGTAAATTACTGGGAAAAGACAGAAACTTTGATGTTAAGAACGTAAAAAATATATGATGTTGTATTACAATAAAAAGTCCTGGTAATTATACTGTGTGGCTTTCGTTAAAAACGTCATAGACAGACTGTTAATATACAGTACAGCTGCGATAACAACGCATTTTTTGTATTAAACACTAATTGATACCGGTACACACAATGGCTCGTTATCCTAGGTTTTGACGTCATACGTCGCTTTGTTGCATTAGCTTCAAGACTGAGTGATTGAGAAAATTTTTAAAGTAGGCTACCTTCTTTAAAAACTTATGTAAATTACGGATTATAAAACATTTTTAATCAAAAAAGTGCAACAAGACATAAATAATAGGCGAAAGCGGTTAGGTCAAAATAAAGTCAAAATTTTGCTAAAATAAAGTCAAAAATAAATTTTTTTAGGTCAAAAAAAATGGCCCTACTTATTATTTGTTTTTATTCCAAAGTCTTTGTACTGCACATAAGCTTTGAATTAGGAAATTACCGCTTCATTGTTAGATCTGCTTTAAAATGCTAGTTGTCTTGTATTGTGAAATTCTACCTTTTTATGAGTTAAAGGCAATGTGTTATAAAATTAAAGTTGGCAATCGGCCATTCCGAAACACATTTATCTAGATATTTACCTATGAATTCCAGAAAGCTATGAGAGCTGCAGTTGCGTCATCAAGCTCCTCAAAAACATGTAGAAGGGGAAGTTTGTTGGTGTGAAGAAGGAAGATAGACAATTACAAAAGATTTTTAGGCAACTCTTTCAGAGAAAGTTTGGCACCATTGCAGTCACCAGCCATCACTTTCATTCTATCAGCACCGATAATGCTTAATTTTCCATTCGGTAATTTTTTTCCATATGAACTTAACTCTTTCTTGAGCCAATGTACGACTTGTGCCATCAGCCTGGAATAAATGTGTGTGAGGTTGTATTTCCCAGGTTCACCTACCGGTAAATAATGCTCTTCGAGTTAGGTAAATCAGTACATTTTTCCAATTAGTCGAATGCAACCTGGGTAGTATCTACCGCCAGAGTACCATCTAGTAACAAATTTGAAATTAAAATTTTCTTCTTGATAAATTTCTTCTATGAACCTCTATTTCTCTCTTTTCAGTTTACTCGAATAAATAGCAAGTGATCTACTTTTGTCAGTGAATATTCCCATGTTGTGCAATGGTGGCAATTGTCGTTCCGACTGTAGCGGATAGCGGATATTTCCCACACATTCTTGCAAAGTCGGTCCATCTTTGATGGTGTTGCAATGTTGCAGAAGTTATGTGGCTATCTTGTGATGCAAAAATTGATTCCTCAGGTGATTGTGACAACTGTACTGAAGAACTATTTGTATCACTTTTAGAATCTGAAATATAAAAGAATATGCTTCTGATTTTGTTATAGCATATGCAGATATCAAGAGAGAAAGTAGTCGGGCGTCAAGGCCAAATCTTAACTGTTTGCGTAACTGGCCCTGCATGTACATCTACATACTTGCGTTAATGCTCAGTCCTCCGGTTTTCAAAGCATGCCTCATCTTCCATTGTCTTTCTGAAACAACACTGGATATTCATTTTCCTTCTTTGCTTCCCGTACCTAATTATGAACAACAACTTTGGAAGTCTGGTAAATACCAAAAATAGACTTTATTTTGTGTTGGTACGGATATGCATGATATTTAGAAAAAAGTTGCATTTTGCTTGCAACTTTTTTTCGGAGCATTGTAGAAAAAAAATTTCTTTCAAAGAAATGGAAAAGTGGTGATTTTGTTCTGATTCTGTGCTCATCGTCCAAAAACGATACATGATTCTGTATCGTTGAGCCAAAAACCAGCTTTCAAGCTCAGCCAGTCCTGGAGATATGGCCAAATCAGCGTCGAATTTTGGCGAAGAGTTTGTCTTCATATGCCACAGAGCTGCAAGCATCAGCAGATGATATATGCTCGAGTATTTAAATTTTATATAAAATGTTTAACATATGGCGTCTGCTGCTTCTTTGCGGTTTTGTGGTAAAATGGAATGATTGAATAGACGGGTTTGATTCGTAATAAGGTCATAGAAAGTACTTTGTAAAGCTTCGCTGCTGCACTGGGTAATGCTGAATATAAAAAACTGCACTTTCATCCCGGTGCTGCCAGAAGCTCTACGTCTCGGCAATAATCACAACAGCAACGGCCGTGCAGTTCACCATGGTGCTGCTAGAAGGTTGCCATCTTTGTATAAGTAGTAGCCCTTTAGTGGAAACAAAAGGGCGGCTTTAATGTGGCATCAATGATAATAATTACGCTATTGATGTTTTAGGTCGGGAGCATGTACAAGACCCCTTTGTTCCCCATATGGGTGACTCAGGTAAATGGGACTTTCGGTTTCTTATTTTGCACTGCCCGTGACCTCGTCACGGATTGGAAAACGGAACGCCTCTTCAACCTCCATTACTACAACGGACATTTCACGCAAATTGCTGAAACCATTCTCACTCTTGGTAAGGTCCGAGTTCTAATCAAGTGGATGAAGCACCGTTTGCACCGCGAATGTAATCAATAGGCCATGCGTTCAGTTTTCACGATGACTGGAGTTGCTGTTTTCTAGCAAAACCACTTATCGATGATTTCCTCCGCAAGACAACTTCCAACGAGCAGTAAATTTGTTCCAAGCATCCCAAATGCATTGTTGATACTCGGTAATTTCGAAGCAAGCTGGACGATTGTCGCGTGCTTAGCGCCACTGTCATTCTTAGATGAAAATTTAAGGCGAGGTATGTTTATTTATTCGAACCACCGATTTAGGCGTACATACATTCATTGATATCTTAGCTCCGCTTATACGGCGCTACCACTTTACCCTAAAACGGATCAAAACTCCTATTACATGACGTACTGAATTTGTGTTTACAGATGATGTCATACATAAAAATAAGCAAAGCTATTCGTATCACTTCAAGTAAAGCTTTCTTGTTCTCTGTTTTGTTGATGAGGTCATTGTTTAATTTATATAGGGCAACTTAACCCTCTTTGTGGTAATAATCTTTGCAATCAAAATTTAATTTTGCAAACGCTATTGCATGACATCACAGACACAAGGACGCGCGTAGAGACTATCAATCTGGATCGACAAATCACGATCTGGGATGATGAAGAGGAGAAGGAGAAAAAGCAGCCATCACTCGAAATGCTCATCTTCACGAAATGGCCCGAAGCTGAAATCGATTGGAACGGAGAATCGCCGTATTATTGATTCACGCGTATCCACTATGGTGTCTAAGCAGCTTCCATTGTGATGGTAGTGATTGCATTTTTAATTGGATTTATTGAAAAAAGTCTTGAAATGATGAAAAAAATCCTTTAAAGTAGACCGTCAATAGACAATTCAAAAAATGGTTTTCATCCATTTTTTTTGGGAGTAATTTGCCTCTTACTTTGACTATTGCTGTCGCTTTAGACTTTCCCTGCAACCTGCATTTTCTATATAAATATTTTAGGCCCAAAAATAGATTTAGTTTTGATATTTTTTATTTTTTATATTAGGCCTACAATATGTACTGTATTATATTTGTTTCTATTGACTACAAATTTTGTTCACTAAAATTATTTCGCAGCTTTGCATCGTTATGTTGTCACCACTGTTACAAAACTATTTGTGAATAACCACAACAAATATGTGCTTGATGATTATTTATTTTTCAATTTATTACAAGCTTTTCTTTTGGCAGCACTTTATATTTGCTTCACCGTTCTTGTTCCATCAGCCATACTTCGTTGCGCCGGTTAATAATTTTGTATGGGGCATCGTATCCCACGGCCAGAAAAGTCTCCATTTCAATGTTAGAGACTCCATTTTTAATGAGAGACGTGTAGAGTTTTGAAGCATGGACCCTCCAATCATTTGCTTTTGCGTAGCCACCAAACCGTCTAGAAAAAATACCACAATTAAAAGAAGAAATAATTTTCTTTGTAAATTGATTGATGGACCAAGTTTTAAGAATTGGCCTCCTATGTCATGAGGATCGGTACCCCCGTGGCATGTGCCGCCTTCAACTTGTCCTCCACACGCAATACACATTTCCTGTTTGCGGGGTAAAACAGTGGTAGCAGCCTCACTTGACAATTAATGCTTTTTCCTATTTTAAGGCAACTTGACCTTTACCCTTAATTGCTAGGCAAGCGCAGAAATGCAGTCTGATAAGATTCGGTTTCAAACAAAATTTGAAATATCACAGTTGAGGACAGAATGAAGCTTAGTAGAGAAAGAGGTAAAGAGGCAAAAAGTAAAGCACCCACAATAACATTAAAGCTGGAAATCGATGCTTTGTTCTTCAAAATTCGCTTGCGTCGTTGTTGGCTAAAGCCCAGAGCGCTATGCCGTCGTTGTCACGTTCAATAGCGTTGACGCAACAAACAAATAATCCAATGCTCGCTGTCAAAATTTACAACCAACAAAATTGATCATGCAAAATCTATCGAAAAGAAATGTTGTGTTTGTCCACCTACCTCACAAAGACCTTTTTAACAGGAATTGACGTCACAAAGACATTCGAGTCATTGGGTTGTGGAGCCCGGCCCTGATGAATTTTTGGGACATAAAAACTCATAGTGAATGTGACGTTGCAATAGGAGCATCGCCTGTTCCTGAAAACTGTGGTCACCGGAATCGTCATGGCGATGGACAGACCTGAAATCGATTGAGAGTTGTGACGTGACAGTGAAGGTGGAAAAATCTGTTACTAAGGATACAAATTAACCTCGACCACGCACAGCCAAGGGATTCGTCTGAACAACCCAATAATGTATGAAAACCCACATTCTATGTGTATTTAGAAAACTGTTCTTTCATCGCAACTTTTCCCATGGCTTAGCTGAGAAAATTTTTTATTACGTGGTTGTCGCAATAGTGACGCAGGAAAGAAAAATGAACACAAAAATAAGTCTATGGTTTATTATCTCAACTGTGAGCCGTATCTGAGGATGAGCGAAAAGATAGAGTTCCCTCTAATATTAAAGATTTTTTCTTTTCGCAAAATGTTGTTTTTAGACATTTGTAAATCCAAACCTCCCCTATAACAATGGCCTTTATTTACTCCGTGCATTGTCTCCTTGGATGTAGTTGTACAATCTCCGGAAAGCCTTTCCTCTTTCTCTATCGAAATCCACTCCACTTATGTTGGTACTGACCCACTGGGCCGAAGGGTAAAGCCGATATTCGTACGACAAGTCCTAAATAAACAAGATAAATTATTTCCATTTTTATCATCCGATTACTACAGGAAAGCCTTAACTGTTTCGCGCGGTCAATTCATGTTGAGACCAGCTTCGGAGTTACTAGTACTGTTGGCAAAGTTCGTTTTTATGTCAAAAGGTGTTTGGAGGGAATTGTAGTAAACTTGTTTTCCCGAAGGGCACGATTATAACGCAAACAAAAAGCATTTCCTCTAAGATAAAATTGAATCGAAAACAAACTTGATCTGTCAATGCCTTGGCGAGCATTTTAATTATCAAATACAGGCGATCATTCTGCTTTAGATTTTACCACGAAAAATGTATTTCCGCTATTTTAACAAGCCATGTTTAGTTCCACACTCAAATTAAGAAACTGAAGGTGACTATCAAGATCGCCAAAGTATATTTTTCGTTATAAAATTTAAAGCCTATGGGTTGCCTGTATTCAATAATCTATAGCAGGGCTCTCCAAAGTATGGCCAGCCAAGTCTTTTGATCCGAGCTCTCTTCATAACTGTAGAACTAAACTATTGTGCTTTAGCAATATGCGCACGCTCAATTAAGTAGCGCGAGAATATATTTCATCACGTTGAAGGGATAAATTTACCTGTTTTCATTCCAAATTGGGGTGAGGACTTTTTCTTTTTTAGATAACAACAATTTTGAAGAGTTGAAAGATCTTCAATTCAAATTAGAGTAAACAATTTAAAATCTTGCCCAAGAAGCTTCAAAAATGCAGTAATGTGACCCTTCGTTGGAAAATTTTGGAGATTCCTGATCTGGTGCTACTATAGCGTGAGGTCTACCGCTTGACTCGCACCTACCGAGGTGCAAACCGCGTGAGGTTTGGATTAGGGTTAGAATCCTAACCCTAACCCTAACCCTATCCCTAATCCTAACCCTAGCTCTAACCCTAACCCTAACCAATGATTTATTTGTGTCGTTCTTAGAAGATGTACGAGGTGTGGATCATTGGAATAAATTTATCTTTGTGTGTGGAATGTATGTGTGGTGTTTGGAATTATAATAGCTATAGTAGTAAGTATGTAGTTACAGAGGGGTGAGGGATAAATAATTCAGTGGTAGACCTCACGCTATAGTAGTAACCGGCAATAGATCTCACGCTATGGTGTGGTAGACCTCACGCTATAGTAGCACCTCTAATCTTTAGCTGTAATTGCCCCGAATGAAGATAAGGTCATTGGTGATCTTCAGCAGAAATTGCTTTATTTTGGGAAGGCCAAAACCTTTCAGCGATCATTGTTAATTGAAACTACTTGGTATTGCACTATGCCCTGCCAAACGTAATTTTCCACAGCGATGACGTCAGAATTCTACTCATACAAACCACAAATAAAAATATTTTCTTAAAATATAAATATTAAAATTGTAACGCACAACGTCGCAAATACAGTTGTAATCTGGCTCGCTCATTGGCCTGCGACAGCAGACTACTGGTAGTGCAGAGAGACTAAGACAGTGTAGGTATTCAACCGTGTTTACAAAAAAGCATGTTTTTGGAAACCCCGAACTACACGCACACAATGCCATGAATGCAAGTACGATACATGTAGGATAAAAGGTAATCAAAAGTTACTTTCGCATACAGAAAATTAACTTATTTTTCGATGTGAGGCAAATTGAGTTCAGAACCTCTTTATAAAGCACCTCTCCGTAAAATCCAAAAATGGAACTATGAATTGTTCCTTGATATTTACCCAAGTTAAAACAAGAATCTGTCACAAACCTCGGGTTGCTGCCCTTCAATCAATCTCCAATCGGCCTCTTCATAGGATTTGAGCCAGGAAAGTCCGGATGAGCTAGCGACAAACAAGGAGACAATGAATATTACTGAGTACATTGTTTGTATGCTCTCAGCTTTTAAACTGCAATAAATTCACATCTACTGCTGGCTCCTTTTAAAGGATTTTCTTTTTTCCACTCGCCACTTTTGGAAATTCGATAACTGAGCTGCAATGGTTCGATTATTTCCGTATCACTTGTTACGCAACTAGGAAATTGGTTTATCTCAATTGAGAGAATAATTACTTCCTGAATTCATAAAATCGTTGTTGTTATGTAAAAAATATTTATCAGACTTCGCTCTTTACTTGCGATTGGACTTGCAGTGTTCACGCAGCAGGATATAATCCGAATCAATTGGTGAAAGACGGAATGAAAGAAACCGGCCGCAAATTTGCTGTAAACGAAGTAAAGCTGCTTTCTACGACGCCTGAGTTATCATTCTAAATTTTAATGAAGTAAAAAAATGTCAATTCATGTAGAGTTCAACAACACTGCTGGCAAATAGGAAGAAAGTGCTGCAAGACCTCGGCAGGCTCAAAAATGCATTGCATCATCAAAAGATGTCCCGCTTGAACATTGTGGTATTGCCAAGCTGGAAAGTTTTGCAAGTGATGGTCAGATCTCCACGTTTGAAGTGATATTGTAAATTACCAAGTGTCAACCTCGTAAGTGCAGGACAGGGCGTACGCAGAAATTTGTTGAGGGGCCGTGGAAATGACTTTTTAATTTTTTCACGGTATTTCACGGTACAGTCGCGATAAAAACCTTTTTCGTAAAGATCAATATTCTCACTGCTTCTCCAAGGGACTTGTTTGTTACCGTTACTAGCATAATGTTTGAAAATGGCATTAAACGTTTTTCTCCTCCGTACGCCTCTGGTGCAGGAAGATCTGCCACAGCATCACCGCCCCTTCGGCTGCAACAGTCATTAAACCCAGTTTCACCAATGAAATTGGCCCAGAACGGTATCGCAGCTCTTAGTTGCTGTGCCTTCAGGAAGGACACATTACGCAATTTCCTCCGCTTGGTCGACGCTTTCGGTTGAAACCCCCGGGCCAGCAGTGCTGATAACTTCAAAGCAGGTCTGAATAGCAAAAAAATTTCTTGTTCAACGAGAACCTAAAATTTAAATCAATTTCGATAAAAAGCTCCTTAGGTCCACTCCAACATTCAAGGCTCCGGCATATTTCGGCGTCGCAAATCTGTGAGAACGCATGATAGCGCTTCACTCCCTCCAACCGCAAGCCTTATAATAGTTTTTCTCAAGAATACATCCAGCAGTCATAGATTGCCGACGCAAGATGACGTCATTCGCATAGCGACACCAACAGCGAAATTGGCGCGACATTTTTCAAAACATTCAGAATAGAGCATTGCTCTTGGAAAAATATTGAACTTTCTCTTAAGTTTTTGTGTTTAACTCTGACTAGCCAACAGCAGTCCTCTATCCACTGAAAGTCCGTGGAAAATTTCTGATGGGTCCGCAACAGCTTTCAATATTTGAATCATAAACTATCTTGTACGGGCCCTTACCATAAGTCATTTTCCAAAAAAAAAGTCATTATTATAAAAATAGGGATTTAAGTCCATTAATTTAGCCAAAGGTAATTTTTTGGGGATCAGCCAAAAACATATTTTTGGTGTTTGTGACATTTATTCTGAAGATCGACGTTTTGTAGCGATTATAACCCATTTGAAAATAGGTTGCCTTCATTTCTTGATTGGGTTCAAAGAATTTTCCAGATCAATCTAGAAGATATTTCCAGAGAGATTTCCGGCCCCACCCACTGATAACAACTGCATTAAACCGAGCAACGAAAGACGTTGGTCTCTGCTGAGATTCTCTTTTCCCAAATGTTTCTGCCGTTTCCTTATCGTCATTTTTTAACGGTAATTTCAGTGGTGGTAACTTGGCGACCAAATGTCTTTCATCGTCTTCGTATCACGTGATCTGCGTTTAGATTTCACAAGGTGTTTTGTCGCTTGACCGATAACTGTTCTTCGACTTGACCTTGACCTTATCTCTGCTCCACCACACACCCGAACATCAAAACTTTCTTCCCATTCACACTCATCCCCCACTTATATAGCTGACCTATCCACCGTATTTACTAAATAACTGAAAACACTTGGGAGGGCCCTATTCTGTTGTGATGTTGACGTACCGGTACCTCTGTAATTTTCGGCTTTATTAGCAGCGATCTTACAGAGCGTGATTTTATGATAGAAGAATAAAATATCCAAAGATAGATAGCCTAAACTGGAGCTGATAAAGTTAAAGCAAATATATTTAAGAGATCAAATAATACTTTTGATGAAAAAAATTGAGGAGTAAAGTCTACATAGGCGTGACTTATGGACAACGGAGAAACGTTTCCATGGGGACCAAAAAATGTAGCGTAATAATAAAATTGAAAGAACTTTCTTAGTTATAGCAAAGAAAAATATAAATGTGTGAAAACTGCCCCACTTAAAATGCTTACAACAAAAAAGATTAAGCAATAAACGTGTAAGCTTTTGCTTAGCTATAGCTGCTTTGAAAAAATGAAATCTGTTTTTTTCTAAGCATTTAGCTGATGCTTAAAGTGGCATACAGCTTAAAAAGTAGGCTTGTTGCATGTGCGTAATTTAAGTAAAAGAACAAATAATTAAAATGTAGCAGCGTAAGCGTAATAAAAACATGTTTTGCTACTGTCACCTTCTATCATCAGTTTTCGATATTTGACAATATGTGTAAAACGCATCTAATGTCAAAGAAATAAACTTATCGGGCATGAACCTAGTTTTGGTTCTTAGCATAGATTTGAGAATGTCATGCAAGATTCTTTTACTTTTCAGCTAAGAAAATATCAATTTTGCAAGAAGAATATTACGTGGTGCTAACATCGATATTCTACAGCAATAGCTTTCAATCGAGAGTCCACAAATTGTTTTCCAGAGGAAACGTTTTAGCATTTTATAATGTTTTGTATGATCTCCTTTTTTCAATTTCGTAGCTCAATGTTGCGCTCGCACCTAAAATAATTGTGGCAGCGTTTCGATTATTTCTTTGTTCCATTTGTATCACCACAATCTATCTCTGCGAAATTGTAGTTTCTACTCAAGTACATGTTAAATCAAAATGTTGATATTAACTTGACATCAAAGGCGATATACAAGCAGCCGTATCAAAAACACATCCACGAATTGCAAGATTTGCTTCTACTTTGTAACCCAGATTGGTCATTAGCAATGGTGGTCAGTGACAAAGTAGTTCTGCTTAAGTTGGTTTTTCAGTAGCAAGGTACTTACTGGAGTAGTTTTATTTTTTACTGCTTCTACTTTTACTTGAATTGATTAACTAAGAAGCTATGCCAATTGTGTAGTAAATCTTTAGTAGATGTTACTTACTGTTTGTTGAATTGGAATGTTAGGATAAAAGTATGCTAGCATAAAAAACACCTTTGAATTCAAGTTTTTTTTTGCGCAAATCCTTTATTGTAGTGGGCCGATTTTGGCTAAAGTTTTGAAAAACCAACCACTGATTCGCACTCACTAGGCAAGGTGCAGTGAGTTATTATAAGTGGGCCGTGTTGTCATAAAGCTTCTTGATTTTGAAGTTTTGAATATTAAAAGTAAATTTAGATATTTTTTGGTGTATAACTTTTTTCTGTTCCTATTATCTCTCCAACCTTATACTAGTTTGCTTACAAACTACTTATTGCTTTTGTCAAGGTAGTAGCCAGGGGGGGAGACAAGGGGAGCAATTACGCTCTTCAAACAAAACTATATAAGTGTAGTTTTGGAGTAAGTTTTTTAGCGTCCTATAAAAAAGGTTATTGTGACAGCTTTCTCTCAGAAAATATCTTTAAAGTTTGTTGGATAAGGTAATGATTCTTATTAATATTTCCGTGGGCCTCAAAAATATGAGACAAAAGGTCATCAGCAAAAATGTGATCCGAGATACAAAAATTTTTCCTCATTTCCTTCCAAAATTTTGGCTGACTACGCAATTTGAATGTTGTTTTTATTGGTTAAATCTAGCGTATTGTAAAGATTTAAGTTCTTTTTTTTTGTGGAAGCAAAAGGACAATGGTCTCACCGAGTCGTTTCTCGCTCAATGACGTTCAACGGTTTAACAATTGAGCATCAAGACAACAGCAAAAAGCAAAGTTAAATTGACCAAAGAGAAAAAACGGGTAGCCTAACTGCAAGAATAATTAGACCAACACCTCTGTATTATGCTGTACTATTTTGGTCTAGATCATCGGATATTAATACACAGTATTTGAATCGTGTGTTCCCTGCACAAAAAAATGCATTTTTCTCCCATTTTCATTTCAATTTGAGGCACCAAAAAAGTATTCCAAATATCACTTCAAAATCAAAAATTGCTCTTGAAAATTTCTTCAATCTAAATTTACATTGTTACTTAAAGAAAATAAGGAACTTACCGAGGTAGAGGTAACCACTTTTTGGGAGTTTTCCGAAAATACCTTCACCCTCTAAAACAGTGTTACCGGAGGCAGACCCTTATACTGGTGTCATTACATGCACCACAGGTAAACCTTTAACTTGATCGCTACAGTAAATAAAACTACAAATTGGTAGAGATGTTTGCGCCTTTAGAAATCCCTTCTCACTTTCTGTGTGGTGAGCGAGCTCTTCTCATTGAACAATATTGGTCTAGAGACATACAGGACAAAACTCCTAAAAAAAATGAAAATATTTTCTACTATTACCACTCAGGTTGTTCAATTATTCACTTTCACTAAAGTAAAAATTCTTATTACTAATTTCTACTTTTTACTAACTTAAATATTTTTTGAAAAGTAACAATACCTTTAATGGCGTAGAGTTTTAGGCTGCCTTGACCACCTCTGGTCATTAGCCATTAGCTGATTTGAAATAAAATGAAAAATTTTTAGTTGTTACTATTTTTCTTTCATTTTACCACCAAATGTTCGCAGTTCAGAATTATGTGTAGCCAGGAAAGTAGTGCCCAAAAAGAAGTGTGGGAACGTATAGAGTAGAAATATATATCTTCCCGTCAGGTTATTGAGAAACAGTGTGGAAACGCCTTCTCACGCACTCCCCCACCACTGCCCCCCTATGTGTAGCTGGCATAATGCCGCTTGCTGAATTTCGAATTAAGTGGTAATCATGCTGAAAAAGCATGCGCAACAATAGGATTCGCAATTGTTATAGAGCAGCAAAGTGAGACTGCATGGACATAAGTTGAGAGCCATGGTTCTGAACCGTATGCAAACTTTTTGCAGGCAGTTTCTCTTTTAAAACCAATTTTAGCCAACCAAATAATACTGCGGAATAAGAGAGAACTTTTCCAAGACACTTTTTTTGAGATTAACCTCAAAAGAGGAAAGTTTTTCAACTGAAGCTTTTTTGTTTCTTTTTTTGGGTAACCAATCGATGGAAGCGGAGTACAAGTCACGTCCTTACGCAGGCCACACAATTTCACCTCGCATGGACACAATTTGCTTACCTTTGTCCAAAAGTATTCTTCTTCGTCGGAGTTGCCAAAATTAGATAGGTAGATTTGTCTAGCACATGGTTTGGAAAGCATTGGCCATATGCCAGACTTTTCAGCAATATTTGCTTTTACAGAGCGCCTCTGCAATTTGTTGGTGTTTATTTAATAGGGTCAAATATTCAAGGACATGATTATAAGCCTCCAACATTTCTTTTAGTTAAAGTTGCGTTCATTTTATTTTTTATTTCCTGGCTAGATATGTGCTACAGAAAACTACCACTTAAACTACACAACAACAACATTTTATTTCGTTCAAAAAATGCTAGAAATTTGAACAGAACAGTAAAAGATCACCAGTGATCATCGAGTCAAACTGCCCATAAAACGTTCACCATTACAGGTCAACTAGACCTAAATCTTCAGAAAAGAAACTTGCAATAACTGAATTTACATAGCGTATTACACCAAGTGGAATAAAAGTCTCGTTCGATTTTTGTTTGAGGCGAAGGCAGCTGGAAATCAACCAATGCAGTAAGTTGATGCTTGTTGTAAGATAAAACTGTTAAAAAACTTCTATTTTCCAATCTCAACAACATTACCATATCGCCCATTACCATCATTGAAAACAGGTAAACAGGAACATAACTGGCTACCCATTGATGGTTAGAGAAGTGATAAAAGTTACATGGCACACAATTGCAACCAAAAACCCAGGCGGGCAAGTGTCCCATTTGCTCCTCCTTAGCGTACGCCTTTGACTTTACTGTAATTGCTTTTGTAGGAAAATCATACGGAATTGCCGGCTAAAACCACATTGGCAACATAAAGGAGGCCACGAGCTCGAGCTCTTTCTCTCTCGCTCCATAATATTATAGTAGTTTTAGTACAGGATATATAATTTTTAAATGCAAAAAAGAAAGTAGGCCAGGCCATATTTTAAGTCTAGGTCTTCAACTCTTTAATCCTCTTCGCAATTGTTGAGAAAAAAGTTACTTAGTTACTGATTCTTTAAGTTGCTCAAAGCATCTGCAGTAAATAACTTTTAATTGCACTTAATATAACACCTAGATTGAGATTTGGGTGATACGTTTGTTTTGGCACTCCGGTCTAGGCCAGATCTGGCCCTAAATTTGTAAAGTTTTAATTAAAGAATTTTATCGGCTACAAAAATTTTTTTGAGATTTTGACAGCATTACTTTTTTCATTGAGCTACTTACATTCTGTCGGCATCAATGATGAAACAACAGTGTAGAATATCAACGTTGTATCATGGCAACAGCGCATACAGTGGGGAGCGAAAGGAGCTGAAGCCCACCTTAACCATGTCACTTTCACTTAAAAAATATAAATGAGTTAAATACCGTAACTTGAAGTTACAGTATATATCTCCAAGCAAATGGGGCTAAAGCCTTAGCCTCTTACCCCTTCCAATACCCCAACACATGAATGAAATAGGCGCAAAATGTAAATAATAATTGATATTTGGACATGGCATTGACTTGTAATGAATTTGTATATCGGTTATATAACATCGGAGGTAGCGCCTCACTTACCAAAGTAAATCAAAGAAGCATGAAAGTGAGCTTTCTTAACCAATCTGAGCAAAACTATTGCAGCCAGCAAACCAGCAAACATTTGATTTCAAAACGTTTCGCCTTATTCTTTAACATCATCACTTGTAATTAAATGTTACCTACTAAGCTAAGTTCAATTTTGTGAGCTATTGTACCTCTTAGATAGCTAAAACTACTGCGATTGTTGTACAACAAGGAAGACTAATACGAAATGATTGGCATAAAGTAGCTAGGAGAATTCTAATCAAGGTGATTAAAATATAAGAAAACAGTAAAACGTCTGACTTGAATCAGTTACTTATTAAATAAGTAATTGAGTGGGACGTTTCATCTAGGTTCAACGAGGGCTTGTATTTCTGGATAAGTAAAGTTCCTTTGACGCGTAGTTTTCCGTTGCTGCTGCTTCCCCTATTCCTAAAAATATTGGTTTAGAGACCCCTTGTCTGTGCAACCTGCAAAGGAGGTGTATGTTGAAAGAACAAACACTATTGTGATAAGGCGGATAAGTTGTTTACGACTAGATCTCTAATTAATTTAAAAAAACTCTCTTTATCAAAGCATAACACAAATGGTTAGTGGCATATCACAATTTACTCGGCAAAACACAGCACAAATGATAGTCAGTGAGACTCATGTTCTTGTCTCTTCGAAACAAGCTCATCAATATGGGGGTTAATATTGCTGAGAGCAATTCTCATGTCATTTGCAATTCTAAGGCGATTACGGTAAGTAGTTATGATATCAACTAGAGCAGACATGGCAGCTTCACAGAGGTATGTCGTTGGAAATGGAATAAATGCTTCCGGAGCTCTTTTGCCAATTCAGGATATTCTTGCAACATACTGCGCACTTCATATGAAGTTTCTTTGATAAAAGCAAAAGCGGAAGCACCTCACACAGTTGGTGAGAAACTAATAAAGTCAAATGCGGTAAAAATGGCACAAATATTGCTTGGCCGAAACGAGGCCAAAAAAAAAGACTCAGTTCCTTTGTCCAATGACACTCTAAATAACAGGATTGCAGATATAGCAAATGACATTTTGAGTCAGCTAATTAAAAAATAATTTAGTTTAGATTCAACTTTGGAATTTGATTCCGTAGGGCTGAAGCAAAAACACATTAACAGCTCTAACCAAATCATGGGCAAATATACCATATTTAGAAAACTATAACTGCTGCAAAAAAATCGTGGAATCAGCGCCACAAATATACCCTTAAATAGGTCTAATATCTGAGGCACCAAGGAAAAAAAATGTTTTGTTGACCAGTGAAATAAAGGATTGTGGTTGATGAAAATTTTTAGGGAAAAATGGTCCATGGACTGAAAATGGTTGAGAGCCACTGGTTTAGGCTACTTGCAATACAGGTGATATATCGATATAAAACTTGTAGGGAAAGCTGCTTTTGTTACTGTTTGAAATGATATCTTGCATTGTTGGTCACCTCTTGTGTCATATTCGTTTCCATCATTGCATTTAACCAAAAACCCCGGAGTTTTCAAAGACACTGGCTAGAAGAATTAAAAGTGTTTAGCTTACTGTGAGATGTCAGAGGGCGCATTTTGTTAATGGTGTGTTGGTTTTGCTTCAGAAACTGTTACCCGTAGTGGCCACCCTCCAGGAGCTTTGTTGTCTGCATCACATTCAAACTATAAAAAAGCAAAAGAGTATTACGTAAAACATCATAACTGTGCTTAGCATAAACTGGCCTCCACATCATTTGAAAATTTTGTGAAATCCCGATGTTGATATCCAAAACATTCTTGCAAGAAATAGGCTCGAAACAATAGATGAAAATCGAAACCGCATGGATCACATTACAAGACACATAGAATTTTGTGGCCACCAAGAGTTGCCTCTTAAGAGGTCGCAGAGAATGATTTCGCTTTGATCTTGTTGAACCTGATCACAACGAAGGCGTTCTTAAAGCTGCCTTGAGATTGAGATTATAATGAAAGGATCAAAAAAGTTCGGATTTATGTTTGTATGCTCCACGTAGGCTAATGCAAACTATTTGAGTTGGAAAGTCCGAAATGATATCATTTCGAAAATAGGCCACAAAATTCAGAAGCAAATTGTTTCCGATGTTGCTGAGAATACATAGCCTGCTTTTTAATTTTGGCTCTGATAAAACTTCGGATATGAGCAAAAAAGAAGAACTTATTATATCTAGACGTTTTGTTAAAAATGATGCTATTCATGAAGAATTTCTTTGCTTCGTTCCTGTTTCATCGACTGCAGGCAAAAATCTTGCTACCGTCATGCTATCGGAAGCTTTGGTTTGAATCGCGCAAGCTTGGTTTGAATATGGATCATTTAAGAGGCCAGGGTTATGACAGGGCAAGTAACGTAACTCACAAAATTTCTGACTGGCATTTAAGCAAAAGTGAAAGAGCTACATCCTTTAGTATGTATACTCATTGTTCCAGTCACGTGTTAGACGTAGTGATAAGCAGTGCTTTAGAATTCAGAGTCATCGGTAATGCATTGTCTACAATTGGTGAGGTGTGCACTTTTCTATCTTGCTCCGTGCATCGAGTTCAAGCTTTGCAAGGCAACGCTGAAAAAGAAATTCTAAATGCAAACCACCAAAGATTGAAGCTGTTGTGCCCAACTTGATGGGTTGAGTAGCATGACTCTATTATCATTTTTCTAGAGCTCTTTTCCGCAATTGTGAAAACACTTGAAGGCCCTCAGTGTAAGATTTTACAAGTTTCTGGAAATGCAACAACTATGTTGAGCAATTTTGAAAAAAGCGTTATATGGCTCTCAGCTGTGTAACTGAAAAATTTGCAGGGTTTATTTTGCCACTTGCAAAAATGTTGCAAAAAACTACTAGACATATTTTCAATCAATGAATTAATTGAAAGTGGGCAATTAGCTCTCCACAATAACAAAAAGAATTGTGAGGATTCTTTCAAACAAATTTTTACAAAAATCAAAACTCTTTGTCAAAAGCATGAAATTTCATAAATAATTCCGAGAAGAGTCAATCGTCAAAATCACCAAGAAAACGATCCAATTAATGATGTAGGAAGTTATTTCCGTCAATCCATCTATTTACCTTATACAGAACATTTGTTGACGCAAATGTATGAAAAATTTGAAGACCAAAAGACAAATTGCTGAAGTCTTTGGGATTTGATATCCAAATATATTATGACACTGGCGTCTTATTGCGGAGAAAACTTGTTGAAATTTTATATCAGCAAGATGTTGATAGCGAAATTGTTACTGTACCAGAAATTATGCGCTGGAAAAAAAGTGAAGAAGCAAGATATTACCACTCTTCCAACAAACGCAATTAATGCTTTGGAAGCTTGCGATGTAGACCTTTTTCTAAATGTTCGGAAGCTGCTTACTATTTTGCCAATGCTACTTGTAACAACTGCAACAAGTAAACATAGCTCACCAAGCGGCGTCCAAAAAAGTATCTACGGTCCACAATGGGAGAACAACGGTTGACCGGTGTTGCTTTGCTTTCAATTCACCTGGAACGATCAGTTGACGAAGACAGTGTTTTGAATAAACATGCCACAAGTTTCAATTGAAGATCTGATTTTATTTTGTAGTTTAACGATACTTCGTGTTGGAAGTTTTTCTCTTTGCCCCCTCCTCATCGGAACTTTATAAGACTATACCCATTTTTGAAAACTAGTAGAAGTATTTTAAAGTTTTTTGATAATTAGTTTTGCTACTTTTCTGTTCTTGTAAACTATGGTTAATGCCTACAATCGTGTAGGCTATTTGTGTCGAGTATCAATTAAATCACCTCGGCTAATATACAGTACAGCAAGAGCCTTACTTGCAAAATTAGGGTTCAGTTTAAGACATGGTGTTGAGGTTTTTGCAGTTTTTATCATATTTGCTTGTCTCAGGCCTTGGCTGAAGCAGTTAAAAGCGGATGTCATTCAAGCGAAAAAATATTATCAGAGTAGCAGTAATATACTGTATATTATTTGTAGGCCCATTACCCATTAAAGTAAATTACGTCACCCCTTAAGTTGATCAGATTTTATAACAAAAAAATTGCTGATTAATATTATAACAACACAAATTTAGTCGAAAATTCTGCTCGCATCCCTGAATCATGGTAAATCCAATGCGCTGTTTCGGAATGCATTTTTATTTTTTGCATGTAGGCAATCCAGCGTAGACCTATTATACCTATAGTTTAGAAAAATTAAGATTTAATCAATAAGCCGGGCCTATAAGCTTGATACAATTAATTCTTCTGGCAGTACAGATGAAGGGGCGAGATCAAAACTCCTTTTGTCCTCTCCAATCTCCACCCGTATAATTTTAGGTTATCAACGGCAGGCTGATAACTATTGACAACATCATCATGAGCAAAATCTTAACTCTTCAACTTTTTCTTGTCAACCCGCTTGTACAGCAAACCTTCAGGACTTACAGCCTGGAAACAAAGGAAACGTTCTCTCTCCACGAAAGATTTGTTAAATTTCTGTTTCTGACTAAATGCCTAAAAGTAATTCTATGAGATCTCTGAATAAAAAATCGCTGCCAAACTTGCTCCTAAACCAAAATTTTTGACTGATTGACGACCCTGAGACACAATAAAACTAAAATATACCAAAAGTTATAACACAATTGAAATATCGACGACAGCTATTAGATGAATCTTCATAACTCTAAATTCATTTCAATTTCATAAGTTGGCTCTGGATCCAAAAAATGCAACGTTCAAACCAGGGCATTGAACCTGCAGACATTTTTATACAAATGTAAGTTCGACTTCACTGCATTTGTCCAAATCCAAGTCCGACCCAAAATTTCAAATATGAACCAGTGATCCATTAACAGCGAATTCAAAATAGCCTACAAAGCAGTGATGCTTCTTCACCGTTATGAAAAACACAGAGCCAATATGAACAAAAATACATTGGATATTGTCAAGATAAACGCAGTTAAAAGAAAACAATTAGCATTTTTTATTGTGCCACCTATCAGATGAAAATAATTTTATTATTATTATGCCTTGTGTCGAAGAATTACCGGTACAGTTTCATTTTACATTTAAACTAAATTAACTAAGACTTGTCAGTAAAAGCTCCTAGTCAAAGTGCGAGATAGAAACTTCAAGTCCTCAAGTTTAAGTTCTTAAGTCCAGATTCAATGCCCTGGTTTAAAACAACTTCAAGCCTTGTCCACTAGTTTTACTGTTACTGGTTCAAAATAAAGCTAGAAAGTAACTTTGTCGGATTGTAAAAAATTTTTGATCCTATGAAACCATAAATTTCCACTTTTACGGTTTGCGTGTTCTGAGAGGCAGTGGCGCAAGCACCGCTGAGAGTCATTAAGATAACTAGAGCTTGATTGGTCAGACTCCACGATTATTCAAAGTTCTGCTAACTTTGTACAGCAGTACTTCTGTTTTAGTTGTTTGAGCATTTTGAGTGGGAATCAGCGCTTAGGTTTGGGATTAAGGTAAGTGTTAAGGCTCATTAAAAGTTGGATTACAGTTAGATTTAGTGTTAAAGTCAGGATTTGGGCTATTCGCAAAATTTCTGCATTTTAGTACTGTTTCTAAGGTTTTACAATTGTGTGTTCTCAGGGTATTTTATCCAACGTATAAAAACAGTTGTTACAATAAATTTATCTAGGTGATTTGTGTTGCTGGGCCTACTTCAACTGGTCGACTGATTAAAACAGCAATGAGCAAAGCAATGCGCTCATCAGTACTATCTGACCCTGAACCATATGTAGAACAAAGTGTGAGCTCTGGTGGGGCTCAGCCTTCAGCAAAAGCAATTTATGAACGACGTAAAAACTATACCAAAACTGTTGCTGCAATGGGAGAGATGTCAGAATACAAAGTAGAGGTGAGATGTTATGTTTTGTAATTGTGCAATCTATCAGTATCTGACAACCTACGTGGGAAGTGTTATAACTTTTTTAAATAAATGCCTACTTCAATAACATGATAGTTTTCACAATCTTCAATCCTCCCTAATTTTTTTAATTGTAAAATTTGTTTGCTAGTAACATATACTGCTATACAATTATACACTGACTCTTATTGTCACAGTTCACTTTATGCTTTCATTGGCAAATACAATTGCTGTGATTCCCATTAAATAGTTTTTGAATTGCCGTTTTTTTTACACCACAGTTCTCACTACAGTACCAGCTTTCATCTTTTTGTTATCTGGTGGCATTATGCACTACCACATAAGCAAGCCCGTTTAATTTGTCTAGGCAGTGGCTATTTTGCCATCAATAACATTTTACCCTTGGAAGCTATTTTGCCATCAGACACTTATGATTGGTCAATTTTAATATATTAAACAAGTGACTTTTGGTGGTTTTTGATTGGTCAATTTTAATGACAAATTAAAATATATTGTGCACTACCTGTACATTCACATACTAACCCCCCTGTAGTGTGCACTGCCTTTGTCTAAGTACCCTAGCCATAGAGAATTTGAACTCGTAACTGTCACACTTCAAGGCAGCTGCACTATCCACTACACCACTGCATCACTGCCACAATTGTAGCAAATATATCTATTTAAACACACACAAATGGTAATGGCAAAATAGGCTCCAAGGGTAAAAATGCTCTTGACAGCAAAATAGCCTCTCCCATTTATTTACAAGTGCAATGCATTGAGACTCTGTAACACTTGAACATGAAAGATCGAATACAGTAAAGTTACACAAATTACGTTAGTGGGAATATTCTCAGGTTCACATTTTAAATCTTGCATACATTTGAATGTGTTTCTTGATTTCAAGTGTTGCCTATATTGCACACATTTCAGTATGATCTTTGATAAGAAAAAGATCTCGTTTGATGTTTGTATGAAAGCTCTTGATTCTAGCTCAAAGTATGGATTGCATTAATTGTAGTAATGTATTAGTGACAGCTAACTTGAAGACCATGAATTCACTTAACAGTTTCCAAAATTCTTTGTTCCTCTTGAGTTCAATAAGTTGGAATAGGTTCTCATCATAATTCTTTACATTAAGCTTTTGCTGTGGTATCACAAGGAGTCTGGCAGGCAATCTAAGATTAATAGGAAGTGGCTATTTTTCTGTCAATGGCATTTTACCCTTGGAGGCTATTTTGTTGTCACCATTTATGTGTGTTTAAATCGTCATATTTGCTATTTTGGCTGTGATGCTGTGGTGTAGTGGATAGTACAGCTACCTTCAAATATGATGGTTGTGGGTTTGAATCGTTGCTAGCAGGGTACTTGGACAAAGGCAGCGTACACTGGAGGAGGGCCTAATATATGATTGTGCAGGGGAGTGTACTGAGTGCACAATTTTTTTAATTTGTCATTGAAATTGACCAATCAGAAATGTCTAATGGCAAAATAGCTTCCAAGGATAAATGCCATTGGTGACAAATAGTCACTGCCAAGTTCTCATGTGCCTGGCTTCTCTCAGCTTTGTGTTGGTCAGTACCTTGCACAAATCACTTTATCTAGTAAAATGTTTTTGGAAAATTCTGTTGTACGAGTAGAGAAAAACTGGTTTAATACAAAGATATAATCCAGGCTTTGATGGGTCATATGCAACCTAGCTGAAACCAAAGCTGCAGGCCATAGAAAATGTGCCAGCTATCTGCTTTTGCAACACCCGTACTCTACCTAATGCATTTTTAAAATGTTATAGTGCTTGGCCAAACAGCCAGCTGTGTAATTAATCAAATAACAGTTGATTTCTTTAACAGCTAATGATATAAAGTTTTTGTATGGCTTTGTTGTAAAATTGTTGTTGGTTTTTTGTTATATTAAATTTTTCTATTTTTTAGCATCTTGTTACCTTTGCAATGGAACGAAAAGAAGCAATATTAACAGTTGATGACAGCATTCGAAAACTGCAGTTGCTTGATGCAAGAGGAAAAGTTTGGACTCAGGAAATCTTTATGCAGGTTGATGATAAATCAGTGAAGCTAGCTGATTGTGAAACAAAGGTATGTAGATTGTTGTTAGTGTTGATTTTTATGAAGTGATGAGTCTGATTTATATACTTATGGTATCATATAATTTTTGGGCCTAACTTCAAAGTAAGTAAAATTAACAAAAAGTCATTACTTTGATATAAATATAAGTACAATCAATTGGATCTTGAGTCCGAATGAGAGTGTGCTCGCAGTTGTGCGCAATGAGGCTGGAATTTTGTTTGCTTATATACATGTATGTATACATGTTGTTTTTCCCAATATAATACACCAAACGAGGAATTCTTAAACTAGAAGCTGTACTGTCCAGGGAGAGCAAGGAAGGTTTACAGGGAAGGCATGTGTCCATGGTGTGATAGTTACCCCTTGAACATGTTGAAAAGGTATGTCAAAATTAGCGTTTTAAAGAATTGATTCCCAAACAAAAGGTCTTTATATTGTCTTAGAGAGCAAATGAGGGAAAATGACAATCGCTGGAACCAAAATTATCTTCCAAAAAAAGCATTTCATGTATTGGTTTGTTTCTAGGAGGAATTAGAACATTTTCCGCTCACTTCCCTTCAGCACATTCAATCAGTGATTGATGCATGCACTTACAACAGCATCTGTGCCATTGTTGTGAAAGATGCTGATCAAAAAGCACCAGATATTCACCTCTTTCAGTGCTCCGCCGTTCCTGTAAGTTGAAGTGTGTCAATGTTAAATAATTTGTATGAAGATGGTACAATTATCCATATCCGTTTCTAAAAGCATTGATTTTTTATTGAACCAGGCAAATTTCAGGGGGAACGTGAATTTTTCACTGAATTCTTTTCAAAGTACTTCGGAAATCGAGTTTGCAAAATTACCATCTTTTCGTCCAAGTATTTACGCGTTTGTCTTCGTAATACCAGTTAACTTGTCGCATATATAGCGTAATTATGATTTATGCACCATTTATTTTGTACAAAGACGCATTCACACATAGAACTTTGCACAATTATTACGCAGCAAAGTGCAGGAGCTTTGTTCAAGACTGGATACCGAATTAACAGTGATAGCATTTATTATATTTTGCAGAAGTAGACTATTTTCTGCGCCATGCGCAAAATTTTCGTTCGTAAAAATCAAATAGTGGTAGATATTTTGTGATAGGCAACAGGCAAGCTGGCTTGCTATTGCATAAGTGTTTTGAAATTATTTGTAAATAATGCTAAGCCACACAATTAAAGAAAATTTTTCCATACATACTTGCAATATACTATTTTCATCTTAGTTCCATGGAGAGCGGTAATGAGAACGAAATGCCCCTCGACCTTTACGATGATCCTGTCTACCGCCACTTGTTTTTGTTCGTCTGCTTTTCTGAATTCCTTCCGTATTTTTTGGTGACAGCCGATTGTTTTCAATTGCCCACAATTAACAGTCACAATGACAGGTGGCATCATTTTTGTATCTTAGCCACGCGAAAATCGGTTGACTACTATTTTTTCAAAATACGACCTTGATGAGATGACATCTCGTTTGTTAGTCTACTGCTGTCAAATGGCATAGGTATATCTGGTGCTATTGTCATCTTCAACTACTAGGTTTGTTACTGGATAGGCCACTGCTGATCATTGCTATCAGCACTAAAATCTTTAACATCTCCTTCTCGTACTCTTTTTGGAACCGGTCCAAAGAAGTCGCAGTAGCCAATTGTTTGATATTGTTTTTATTGAAATATGAAAATGTAGTCAATTCCAAAGTCGTTCCGTATTTATAATCGTCTTGCATGTTTGTGAAAAAGTTGCTTAAAAATGATTATTTGTTTGATCTTTTACATCGCTTTTGAAGTCGTATGATTTTACCTTTAAATTGGCGCTATCTAATTTTGCTATATTTTGCAAGACTCTCATTTGTTGTCAATGTAGAAATAGAAATCGCCGAAATGTTTAATTGGGAAAAACTTTTTTTATAAATTCCTCTTCGAATTACGCGATGTGCTTAAGGAAGATAAAATTAGCAAAATTTTATAGAGTCATTTGATTTTTTTGAATTAGTTGGTGCCGTTTGATCATGCGTCGTTTCTTAGACTGTCTCTGAGTGCAGTTGTTTTTATTCTCTGTCTAACGTAACGGAAATTGCCTACTATGGGATTCCTTTTGAACCGAAAATTTTCGTGAGAAAATTGCTAGTCTACCATGAATGGTACATCGTTTTCGCCGTCGGTTTTATGGACCAGCTTTTAAAGGAACATTTATTAAACGCGCTTACTTTGATAACGTAAGGCATTCTCATATTGACAAATATCGTTATGACGTATCAAATAAACTACGAAAGCTGCCCAATTCGCAGGGAATTGAGGGAAAGTTTTTGCCGATGCTCATTTTTTAACTGTAGCATTCTACGAGCTTTTTATCGTCTTTCAATTCTTTTCGCATTTGCGGTCGTATTTGCGTCAACGGTACTGGTCATAAAAAATTTCCAGTCTCGGGAACGTCAATTCGCTTAGTTACGCACCAGACAATTTTTGCAATTTTGGACTTGCTTTACAGCGCAACAATTAGCATTATGCATTAGGCAGTAGACATTTTTGTTTTCCAACAATGTGTGACGTGAAGAGAAATCACGAACTTAACGGTGGGATTGCAGATGTAAATACAAGCCGCCGACGCCCTATGTCATTTCGCTGCAACAGGAATTGCCTTCTTTGGAATTTGCCCAGAAAAACATCTTTTACGGTTTTAAAATTGGTTGTTTTCTGACAAGACGTGTTTTAATTATTCAACACGCTTGCATTCAGTGCAGCACTTGACCAAACAGCAAGGGGACCAGACATATTTTGCCCCCTCAGTGTCAGACCTACAGGGGAGCGCCGTCTCTTGTCCTCGCGGAATCGATGTCACTGCCCGTTTGTAAGTTTGAATGTTGTGCTTGATACTACTTTGGGTAACTGTACTGCTCGTTACAATCCGCCAGTCACTGGATATTATCTCAAGCTGCCTTTTATATAGGCACAACAACGCAGTCTGTATGCAGTATAACTTTTATGGTGCTGGTTTAGTATGTGATCTACCCAAGAAATATGAAGGGCTAGGTTTTGGTTTAGGATTAGGGTTAGGCTTAGGGTTACGATCAGGGTTAGGGTTTGGCAGTTATGGTTGGCTCCAGTTGATCACAAGCTAAACTTGAAGCATGTGGGTAGATCACATACTAAACCGGCACTCCTTTTATCTTCTTGTCTACTTAATAACCAGCTGGTGTTTGCAGGTATCATGCTTCCTTCAGCCACATAATACAAATGAGACAACTGACGAGCTGTTTAAACTTGCTTTTAAGTAGATCAAACGAATTTTGCCACTCTTTTCTTGTCACGTGCTTGTCGAATTAGGGTTATATTTTTGACAGCCAGAGTGTTACTTATCCTTTTGAAAATGTTTTGCAGAAATGATTGTCATCAATTCATATTTTAGTTTTATTTTTGCTAATATTTTTTATTCACCGTTGGTCTTTCATGACCATGCAAATAAGTTTTCATTTCGGTGACAATGTAATCATCAGCTAATAGATAGCATCAGTAGTGTTGTCGTAAATTTTCCAGTTGACGACCAGTTGTGCCATCTCTTTATGTTTGTTCTTCTATTTTATGTTTTGATGGGCTCATGATGTGATAGCTGCACAGTATTGCCCTTGCAGTACTTGGCAGTTCCAAGTCAATTTTTGCTAACGCCATTGTGCACTCAGTGATGTATCTCAAGGTATTTGGTGCCATCTTTGCCCTTTGCTTATTTTATGAGCAATTGGTGGGATTAATGTTGCGACCTGGTGCTATTTTCAATGAAAAGAACAGCCAATCCGATGTAATAGTGAATCAAATTTGCATTCGTAAACAATGCAATTAGCACCTATTTAGCTTGTTGTTGAGTGTTCACTCAGGCGTATCGAAGTATACCAGTAATAGAACTTGAGCGAGTGTATATTCTGAGTGTATATATATATATATATATATTACCGAAACCCTACTTACTGCTGTTTTCGCAACTTATTTTCAACATATTTGTATCTTACTTAAAACAACTAATAGAATGTATTGTAGGTCCTCAATGAGTTTGCTTACATTTGCAAGGTTTATGTTTATAAAAGATTTTTTCGTTTTGGCGTTCAGGACCAAGGGGTTGGCCTAGCAATGATCTTAGAATTGTATTAGGAGCAATACAACAATCATTAAAATTGTATTAGGAGCTTTATTTAAATAGATACACTGGGCGTTGTCGCTAAATCAGTCATTGATGATGGGCAGACTTTGCTGCATCCACTTTTCCACACACTATTTTGCGTGTGCTTATATAAAACCACATTTGTGGCCGGCAACCGATAAAAGCTATTTTTGCAGGCCGATGTTATATGTGCAGACATCAGCAGTGCCTTCCAAGATATCAAAAGCAAGAAAGGGCGAAAGAACCGTCCTGAAACTCTGCGCCGGCACCGTGAGACCATTGAAGCCACCACAAAGCCCCCATCGGCCCCCCCAATCAATGTCAAGGATAAAGTTGCCGAATGGACTAGCGCAATAGAGGCACAAAGTGAGCAAAATATTCTTGCTTAGCCTGGTAGTATACGTAAGTACACTTATGACGTTATAAGTTGAGGATTATGATGTAATAACGCTAGACTCACGAAGCTTGCTTTTTATAAAAAGCGCGTCCACAAGGCGCAGCTTTAGTTTATTTGATACTAGCCGGTGTCGCCCGGCAGAGGTGCTCCGTCAGTAATGTCCGGATTTAGTATTTCGGTTCAACCGGCTGCGAAGATTCACCCATTCGGCTCTTATGTGAGCAATAGCGAAAGGTTAATAAATTTTATGCACTTTCACAATTCTTGTACACAAAATTGTGATTATCGTATTCTCTTAATCATGACTGGCAATGCTCACAAAGAATCTTGCCACAAATTATTCTTAATACTTGTGAGGGAGTAGGGATTGTACATAATCAAAACTGACTGTAGCGGCGAAATGGTGGTCGCTTTCACAATTAAAGAAAAAACTATTTAATGGTAAGCCTGTTTTGTCAATTGGTGCTCCCCTTTTCCTATTGATATTTGTGGTATTAAGTTCCTAATTTGGCTGCCCTATTGGACTTGTTTCCGGCATAGAGACAAAAGCAGCTATTGTTCTCTCTATATTTAGTTTTACAAATTGTTATGGTTATGGTTTTGCGTTGATTTTTCTTAAACTTGGATTTTATTACAATGATGTAGAACAGTGATTATCAACCACTGTGCCGCGGCACTTTTGTGCCGGACCGTTTATGTTAACAAGGTCATCGTTCGGTGAAACGCCCGTTCCGGTGCGCTCCTGTGGTGCGGGGGCTCTGTTAGTAGTTCAAACACTGTGATCGCGCAAACCCTGCCGAAGAACTGTGTAGGGGAATCTCTGCGTGTGATTGTTGAGTGGTATCTGTCGCTAGTTACGTCGCCTGTCAGGTCGCGCTATGCAACACACTAGTCATCACCCGTGCGGTGTGCTAGTTGTCGGAATCGGTAGCTATACTTGGAGTGGAATAGGCGAAGTGGTTGACCTCTTGGCGGCCGTGCATTATATAAGCCATGGTGCAGTCATTTGGGACCCACCGAAATCAGTTAAGCGCTCTTTTAACGTTACGCGTACATTGTATTCTTAAACGTCAGTTGATGCAACGCGTCTGGGGATTCGAACCCGCGTCTTTGGAGCTGGCTTTCTCGCGCGCCTAGTTTTGCTGCCATGCACCACGTGCTGCCAGCCATGCCTTAAAGCACCACATTTAGTTTGTAATCTTTGGAAGACTTTTTTATGCCTAATCACTGCTTGTGTGATCAACTTTATATAAGGATATCAGTTTTAGTCCATAGTCGAGCGGCTAGCAGTACGTCAAAACGAACCCTGTTCAAAAGTAAACGGCACGTAAGTCTTTGCTTTGTGTTAGTTTGTTTTATAAAAGTCGACGTTAATACTATTGGGGGGATCTCTTGGCCCTTGGCAAGCCCAGCTGATGAGTCCAAAAGGAGGAAACGCGTCCAGGGATGGCTTTGTAAATTTGAAAATATCTTTCAATGGCATTGTTTCCTTCGGAAGCCTGGCGCCTTCAGCACTCGCTTTGTTGTTTTGCTTCTCGCTTATGAGACGCTCTCTATCGATCGGAACCACTTGAAGCTAGCAGGATAATTATGTCAAAATTATTAAGAAATAATTTTTAATAGGTAAGCAAATAATGTTTAAACTTATCTTTTTCTACGTGTGCCGCCAAATTTTGAAATCGTTAAAAGTGTGCCGCAACAAAAAAAAAGGTTGAGAATCACTGATGTAGAGTATAGACATAAATGACATAAATACCATAACAGGCAGCACATCAGCGTACGAAAAAATTCTTGCTTTATAGTACATGCAACGGCGTCACCCGAAGAGCCCCCGTCAGTAACGTCGGGATTGAGAGGGTCGGTTCAGCCAGCCAAGCTGGCTTCACCTATCAGGCTCTTGCATGAACAGTTACCAAAAGTTTATGTGTTTTCTACACATAAGATGTACGACTTTTTGTGTTCCTTTTCGTAATAGAATATTTCGTTTCAAGATCCCGGCTATGCCTTAGGTCTATGTGCTCTGTTCATTGCTGACACGAACCTAAGGGAGCCTTTCATTTTCCGTAGTTTGAAAGTAGGGATTACATTTCTGATATTAAGCTATTCTAAAGCAAAATTCTCTTTCGTGTGGTGCGATTTCACACAGTGACGCTGTTTTCTTTTGATTTCTTCTTAAACTTTCTCAAGTCCTTGGTGGCTACGCATTATGTAGCATGTTCTTTTCTCCCTACTTCAGGTGCCGTGGGGAGTTTAAAGTGCCCTTGCTTTTCCTCAAATATGTGGTTTGACCCCAGTATCTATATAAAGCTATTATAAAGCAAAATACCAATAATATCTTCCGTGTGGTGCAATTTAATACAGTGAGGTTGCTAATTTTGATTTCGCCTCAAACTTTCTTAAGTCCCTGCTGGCTGCACATTATCATTCATATTTGTTTTCCTTGCTTAGGTATGCTCATAGAAGTTAAATAAGTTCTTGCTTTTTCCAAATTTTCAGATTTGATTCCTGTAGCTCTATAAAGCTATTATCGAGCAAAATAGAAAAAATGCTTCATTATCACCCGCGCCGATTTAAAAGATATCAATTAATGCAGCTGCACCAGCTCCACAGTACAAACATTTATGAGAGCAACAACGAAATGATTTAGTAACATTCCCTTTTTCGTATTAAGATTTGTGACATTAAGATTTTTGCCTGCGTTATTTGCTTTAATTCGGCCATAGCATGGAAAGGAGCTAGGACTTTCCTTTAAGTCATATAACCTATTGCAATAGACGCCTATTAAGCTCTTTTCAAACAAAAACATTCCCTTTTAATCCAGTGTTACAGATTGATGCTATTATTGTTTAATTTTGATCTTGTCTTAAATTTGGGACTTGGTTACATTTAACTTGGCCCCTAATCCAGACTTCTAAATGAAGATTAGTGTTTTGTACCGATATCCTTGCAATTGCAAGTATTAGTAATGGGTTTTACCATTTATGCTTGCTATCAAAATGATAGTGGATAATTTTGCTGCCTGCTGCTGTTCTCACTATGTAGTGGCAAGCATTGCGATGGCATTCAACATTATGACCTCACAATGCGTTTTGAGCCATTATTATTAGGATCGCTGCTTACCACTTCTTCGTTACTGTAGGCAAATTAACATGGACTAAGTCTCTGACTGCGTGCATGTTCCTTGGCCCTGGCGTAAAAGCCGCCATGCAAAGAGCAAACTAATTCGAAATGAAGCACTCACAGTTGAGTTATAGCAGTAGCGGGGGCCTCCCATTAATAATGTCGAGGTTAAGAATATCCAATCAGCGGGCTGCTGTGGCAGCCTTGCCCAATTGCAAAGGAAATTGCTTCAACATTTAGATCATATGTAGCTCGACACTTACATTTTGTTGGAAACCATAAGAAAGGAGCATCTTTACTCCCTCATTTTTTTCTTGGGTGATCACCAAGTGTTTTGCTTGGAGTAGGCTATATATTAATATTTGTAGACTTCATTTTTCAATGAATCTTTTTGAATATTTTAATTGATAATGCCAAAGATCCATGCTATCGAGAAAGAACAAAGGACTTAGTCTTTCTAGAAATTGCAATTTTGTGAAATGCAGGCACTAAAATTTTGTGTGTTTTTAACTGGTAGACTACATTTCATAAACATTTACAGACTTCAGTTTGTGATGGATCTATTTGAAAACGTCGGCAGATAATGCAAAAGAACCATGCTTGTAAGGAAAAGTAGTCAAAATGCACGAAAGAGCTAACTTTGTGTAACAATTGCAAGTTTGTTGGGTCAAGTAGGATAATTGTTCGGCCAAAAATGAAACATGATGTATGGCAACCAAGTTTTGATCAGCCATTATAAACTAATTCTTAGCCCTAAGTAATTGGAGTCACATATTACTGGAAAGGAAATTTCTTAAGCTTTCAAGTGACAGCAATTGTTAGTACTTTATTATTACGTTATTGTATTGAAGTTACCTGTTTTTACTGAACTCATTATTTTCGGAAGAGGTAAAAAGTTACACCACATGTCTTAGTTTAATTTATTCAGTATAAAAACTAATATTTATTGTACACATAAGCGTCAATTTTTTCTTGAAAGAGGCAGATAGCAGGGTGGCGAGAATTTTTATGTAAACTTTGTTTTCTAATTTTCACTGCTTTCAAACACAACAAAAATACTTTATGCTTAAATGATTGTTGTTTTTACGATTATGACAAGAATTCGATATTAAAAATAACATTATCTTAATGAAAATAACAAACAATATGGATGTATAAAGGGTAAAAACGTAGAATGTAATTGTGATTGCAAAAGTTTGGCTTTTGTTACGTATCACAAATTGCTTTGATAATGTGTGGTAATAGTTAACTCGATTACTTTGATCGTAAAATCACGCCGCCGACGCTGACCACACGCTGATGGAGTTTTCTTTTCGCTTTGTACAGCGTGAGCGTAAAATTGCGACAAAACAATACTACAATTTTGCGCTGTTATATTTCGGAACTGTTTTAGCTACTATGCCTGCATTTAACTATTAATATAGTTATCAAAACGCCGTGGGGGCCAGACATATGTCGCCCTCTTAGATGTTAGACCCGAGGGGGCGCCGCCCCCCTGCCCCCGCCGGATCGACGCCTATGATTGTACATATTGTATACTATCGGAATTGCATTGAGATAACCGTTGATTTGTTGAAAAAAGTTTGAAAATCAGTTGAGAAATGAGGTCACAAATCAGTTTTTTAGCAAACCGATTTTGCAAAAAGGTTGCAATTTTTGAAAGCATCTTGATATTATGATCTGCGGTAGCGAACATTTGTGTTAATCGTACGAGATATATTATGACATCATAGAGCCAGTTTAAGCGCGCAAAGGAAAAAGAGAAGAAAAAATGCATAGAGGGCTTAAAGTGCTTAAATAAAGAATTGCTCGTAGCATTGTCAAATAGGCTTTAATTGTTGTAAAATTGTTTTTATCGAAAGCACCTTAGCATCATTTAAAAGAACGTTTAATCGCGTTTGTGCGATCAGTACTTTTTGAGAAAAAACAAAAAACAGATTGTTCATTGAATCGTTGATTGTGACGTCATTTTAGACCCCAAACAAATGAAAGTTTTTGAAATGTGGTAAGTCGGAAGCTGGTTTTCGGTTGAGCAAAAAGCACTGGTCCTTTGTCAAGTAATGCAATTTTTAAAACGATTATTTTTGATTGTGACGTCACCAATACCCTCATGACATTCACCACGGGGTGGTGATCAATCGTGCCAAGTTTGATGCTTGTACATGTAGCAGTTTCAGAGGAGTTGAAACAGACAGACAGAATTGCGCTTCACATATGAGATTGCGTTGCTTTGTTTGCTTCATTATGATGTAATATTAAACTCGGATTTATTAGTGACTTCACTTCATGAAACAAAGCAATCCGATCACTGCTATTACACATGCACTTTTTTCAGTACTTAATATCATGTGTTCCCATGGTCGCACTATTGTGATGCACTGGACTGTTAATACAAACACCAACAGCCTCTTCAACGTGGTGGTGGTGCGGTGCCCGACCCCGATGGGTTCAGCAAAACGGTTGTTGGCCTCCCCAAAGATCCCTAATATCCTGGGCTTTTCCCACACCAAATGCCTTCGCTGTGCTATCCTCTGAACGACCACAGAAAAGCAGTATGCTCACCCTTGATAATCGTTTGTCTCTGTTGTTTTTTTGCTCTTCTGGCTCTTTTTGTCTCTTTCCATTTTTTTTCTACTTCTGACAAGCAGCAACGTTCTTCCAAATCCTGTCCCAACTTTACTCTGACTGCTACAACAATGTGATGTGGTGGGGCAAGTTGGTGCAATGTTGTACCTGCTCAAAATGGCTACATGTAAGGTACACCTTCCTCTCCTCAGAGTTTCAATCCCATGCCACTCCCACTTTTGAAGCTGTCCTCTCTGCTACATCTTGGCTTTACTGAGATTTCCTAGCCCATTTACACTGTGTCATCTTCTACGGAGTCCTCCAACACCTGTATCTTCGTTGTACAGTGCAACCCAACCAACCTCATCCTTGCCTAGAAATCTATCTTACTGCCCTGTCACTAAACCTCCTTTCGTTTTTTCCTCATCCTTGTGCTCTTTTTTTAAACCTCCTTTCTTTTCTGACTCGCTCAAAGTTCTTCAGTGAATTGCAGGAGATCTTTGGACCAGAACTTGCTCATGTTTTTTTGCTTTTTTTCTGTCGATCTTGTCTCTATTTAAGAGCCTACCCTCAACTCTGCTTCATCTTTCCTGACCTCTGGGTACTCTGATTTGCGATCTGATTGCACTCACACCTGGTCTGGCTCATAGGCGCCAGGTTTTCCAAAGTTTCGGGTGGGCAAAGCTGTGACGTCACGCTTTAGTGACGTAGTAACACATCTAACAAACTGTCTTTGATTTAGATCAGCACAGGTGAAAGACTAATGAATTTTTGGAAATTGCAAATGATTTGATATCGCGATTTCAATTAATTGTATATTAAAATAGTGGGCCTGGGTAACCAAACAGACTCCATTTATAGGCAAGTAGATTTACTTCATTATCGGGGGGCTGCCCCTTAGCAAAAATTCCGGAAGATGGCGCCTCACCTTTTGTACTCGGTGCCATTGGTCTGGCTTTCTTTTGCTTGATGACTTGTCCACTAGCAGTAGTGTCGTCATCTTCATCAGACGGTTTATTCTATTCTGAATTCTCAATCTCTTCTCTCTCTGCTTGACCTCTACTCGAAGCAGGTGGGGGTCAACAATTTGCTGAACAACTCTTCTTTCTTTCTTGAGCATCTACACGCCTGCTATTAGCTTTTCTTAGGTTTATAGTATAACAGACTTTTTTTTCTCCCTGTTTTCTCCTCAGAAATCTTTTCCATCTGTAGGACATTCCATCCCTTTGGGACTCCAAAGGTACTTCGTACCCTCGTAAATAGAAAGTGTTTAAATCAGTCATTTCCTTTCCATCAATAACCCAACACCCCTACTATACTTCATTGCTTTTTCCGGCAGTCACTCCTTCCTTCTCTTCCCTTTGCCTTCTCCTGGAAGGCGCTTCACGACTTTGGTTCAAATCACCTCCCAATTCTTCTTCATACTATCCTTTTTATTTGCTCTCTCGCTCCAGTGAGCATCCTCCTTCCTTCCATTTTTAGAAAGTTCTTAGGAATAACTTTGCTCTCCACATTGCATTCGCTTACACTGTCCTTCTGCAGGGGAATGCTTCTCTCTTTCCTCTGCTGTCGCACTCTTTACTGCTTTGGCTGTGAATGCAACCAAATCTTTTATTGCTATCATTTGCATCAACGCAAGATGCACTCACCGAAGTGATGAAGAGCAGCAGGCTTACATTTTGGCTTGACATGTTTTGTCTTTCATTGCCTAAGCTAAGGCATGGCACAAGATATCCTCATCTTCTAAATTAGTCTAATCCATCCTTCGATCTGTTGCTGGTTCTGCTTCTTCTGGTTTTCTCCTACCTTTCCTAGCTTCTCCTCTTCAATGGAATCAGCATTAGTTTATGCCAACTACCAGAGATTTCTCATTTTCGTGTCTTAGACGAAGGCTTTGTGCAGCAGGGCCAGAGGCTACTTGTATGAGCTCTGCCGGGCATCCTACCCAGAGGAGTCTCATTCCTTTTTCTGCTCCTCTCTCATCCCTAGTAAATTTCTTGCTGCTGTCGCCAACTTCTCCTCTTCCACAGCCACTATTTCAGACAGGGTTGCTTACCTCTTGGAGAAGCACCTTTCTTGTTTTGGCATTGATTTTTAATCTTACCTGGTCTTTGCATAGCTTTTCTTCCATGTGGAAGTCTTCCTTTATTATTTCCATCCACAGGGTGGAAAAACCTTCCAACTCACCTGTTTCCTTTCAACCTACGTCACTTCCTGCATCTCAAAGCTGGTTTAGTTTATCGTTCTATCACTTCATTCTTTCTCCTCATCAACCCTGGTTGGTCTACACTTCATCAAATTCTTTTTCTTTCTCATTCCACATTGAATGGCTTTAACAAACCCAAGCCGGGTTTTCGGACGGTCCTTGTTTCTATCTATTTTTAAAGCTTTCAATTTTGTATAGCTTCCCGCTCTCTTTCACGAGTTTATTTCAGCTGGCCTCCTTCCGTGCTTTGCTCGTTGAACTCAATCTTTCCTTTCTGCCGGCGCGCTTGCGTGGTTTTTTGAAATCGCAAGAGTCGCTCCATTCGACTCCACCGAGGTATTCTGTGAGGATCCGTTTCCGCCAGCTGGTCTCTTGAATATGACGACTTGCCATCTGGTCCTCCTCCCTGTGGATACCTGCTCCTGCAAAAGTTGCACTGAGACCCCTGATTCGATGGTAGTGCAGGTCTGAACGCTGGTGTCTTTGTCTTTCATAAGGTTACCTTTGATCGCACTCTTTCCTTCTCGTGTATCTTCGCTAGAAGCCATATTCTTCCATCATCTCAAGGCCCTACACTGTATATCTGCTTCCTCATTGGGCCCCTCCGTTAAATTCTTTCCTCTTATATACAAAGCTTTCGTTCGGCCCGTTCTAACTTATGCTTCGCTTGGATGGTTTCCTTTTCTCGCTTTTTGGCGACTCCTTGTCTTTTTAGGCCCAGGTCTTGGGGATTTTCCCGGCTTCTGAAGCCCCATGGTCTTCAGCCATACCTCCATCCCTCAGAAGCAGTCGGGTAACAACAACATCCCGTACGTGCTCCTTGTGCTTCGCCAGGCTACAGCGCCCAGTTGTGAGAAACTTTCAGAAGTAAGCCACCAATACCAATCGCATTGTCGTTGGAGCTGCTTGTCTTCAATTTGTACTCACTACTGTTTCAAAACGGACCACTGCTTTGTGACTCGTATTCATTAGACCTGGGCTGTGCATACCACTGGTTTGCGATTGGTATTCGTTAGACCTGGGTTGTGCATACCTGTTTCCAGTCCCTCCTCCGTCGTCAGGAAGGATAAATGGCCATCAATATTGTATATACTATGATATCACATCTTGTTCCAGACGAAGCTCCGCCATTAACCGCCCGCACTTCGATGAATTTACAAGCTGAGAATTCACCTGAAATTATGGCGTTCAAGATACACCGAGATGTGGTGGGTTGCTAGTGGTTTTGATTAAGCGAACCATATGTTTTCATATCGAAGACACCATGCATCTACAAACGACATAGGTCGCTCACGTCTTGTTCCATATCCTTGCCACAGTCATTAACTTTCTCCCATTATAGCTGTCATTGTGCAAACATATCATTGTTTATTGAGTAAACATTCTTTTGTGAAGCCAGTCAGCACCAAGTGAAGGCTAACTTAATTTATAGTTCTGATGTTTTAGCAAACTAGACCAATGAAATTACAGTAATTGCCACAAGTGTTATGATGGCTAACCGTTGCCAAAGAAACTTTCCTGAACAGTTGAATACTGTACGTAGTCCGTGGGTTCGATATCTGACATGAGCATCATCAACAATCATGAGGAAGCTTTTGGAAATTAAAAACTACCTTGGACGAATTAAAGCCTGGCAGTATTTTTTTAGTCTCTAGAAAATCTACGGTCATTCATACAGCAACTTGTGTTCGGGTCTGCTTCGCATAAACCGCTCTGCAGGGACAATGCATTTTTGACCCAAACTGTATTTAAAACAATATGGTTTTTGGCAGTAGTATCCAAGTTATTTTTTTCCAGCAAATGCTTAACCACTCGCTTGATGACATCGAGGTTTTCGTGTCACTTATTCAAAAATCAGCTGAAGCAACTAGGGAGCTCACTGTCCGTCAGTCGAAAAAAAAGTCAAGCAAGAAGGGGCGTGGAAAAGCTTCCGGAAGTGGGATTATGGAGCTGAGGGCTCGCTTGCCTCCCAAGGAACAATTTTCGGAAACTTTTCAGAAATTTCGATTTTGCTTCAACCTCTTGGTAAGTTGTTACGTTGTGGTGATAACGGCTGATTGGGAGGTTCTTCTAACTTTTTGTGCATAAAGCATAATCTTGAATCACGAATACCTGAAAGTTTGTTACATGATGCGAATAAAATACTACCTGCATTCTATAAAATTTGCGCTGTCTATGATACTTTGCCATTGGTTGTGAATTATTTTGAAATGAGTTGATTCACCCTAGTCAATGACCGAATAGAACTTTATTATTTGAATTCCGGTGTTTCAAAGCACTTGCGTCGAGTTCAAATATCTTACAAGTGTGTTAAAAAGTCAAAAATTGTCTAATTTTGGCCACAACCTGACACCATCGTGATGCTCGAAACACAATACTTTGAAGGTTGCTGAGAGGCTGCATTCGCTGATCTGCAGGAAAAACATTTGCAGGATGTCATAATAACGGCCGGATAGCTCATTTCAGTTTATAGCAGGATATTTATGAGAAAATTGTGGTGAATTGTGATATGCTTGTTATCGTGCACCAGGGATGCATTTAATCAGCAGCGTTGTTTGAAACGCGTTTCTATGATAACAACAGTTAAATGATCTGATCCAACCTCGCTGTGCCTGCGTTGTTGTGTCCGTGGGAAAGGCACTTTACATCATCTCCTAGGCTTCCTGCATTCAAACATGCTGTAATATTATCGGAAGTAATAGCGCGCGTCTCAAGAGGAATGTTGAAATATGCGAATTCCGAAGCGGGTCCCAACTATTGTCTCACGTTTAGCGAAACTGTCGCTGCCTTGCGAGTCTTGTGGGAAAAGTGCAGTTAAGCAAGAAAACAAAAATCGATTTAAGCTCACTAATTCTATTGGTCTGTGTGATTTTCAGCTGTTATTCATTGTCACAACTCTATGTTTCCTCAGCCAAATCAACTGAAGCTTTAAGCAGTAATTGGCAGTCGCACTGAAACCGTGATATGCTGCTTTCTACATTATTGATTAGTTTTTGGAAGCAAACACATGTGATGTTTGTTTATGCCCTGCATAGTTGAGGTTTTATAGCGGAAAAAAGCTAATAAGCATATCGATTGCTCAACTCTTTCAGTTGCACTAAAGCTAAAAGGGTTAATGTGGAGTTGCATGTAATTGAAATTCAATTATTCTTAGTAGTAGTAGTTATTCAGTTTTTATCCGGTGTTGTCCCCTTAGCAGAGGTGGCCGGATTTACTCCATTCCTTCTGCAATTGCTCGCACTTCATCTCTCCACTTGTCTCGTCTCAGGGAATTCTCCTTCAAACCAATCTTCTCTGTCTCCTCTTCTTCCAGGTCTTTTGCGGTCGTTAAAACGAATAAAGTTTGCGAAATTCATATTTTAAAACGTCAGGATTTCATTACTTGCATTCACAGCAATGTATTCATGGTATTTATCAGGGGTTTTGAAATAAAAATGTCATTGAAACATTCATTTTGAAGCAGTCGTCAAAACCAATTGCGCACCTAAACACACCAGCATGACTGGCAGTAACTGGTGGAGAGCTCATAATGGTCCTTGGTCACTTACGGCAAGCTGTGTGAGCAGCTTCACCATTCTAACCTGGTAAATGGAGCTGCCCATAAACTGCATCAAGCCCCCTTGTTGCTTGTTTATGTTGGAATTACTTCCTTTTTCTCTTTGTTAACGGAAGTACTTGTGTTGCCACTTCGTTTTTGTGGTATTGTCATTAGCAGAGGATGTGGTTGATCATCCACAGGTGCTTTGACTGGTTTTGTATGGCTGAAGCCGCTCAGCCAGCGAGTAGTACGAGGCGACCAAGCAATAGGTGTCCTCGCACTGAGGAGGATAGACTTATCATTATTGGGTTGTGGGTTTTGTGCCTAACGATAGTGCTTCGACTTCTCGGATTAAATCTCTGATGGCATCACTGCAGCTTTGACATCGCCAGTCGACAACTTTTGTACCAGATTACCCTTCTCACGCGTATGTAATGCTTACAATTACACACACACACACACACACACACAACACGCGGGTGTGCGCGTGCATGTGTGTGTGTAATTGTAAACTGCCCAAAAGGATCGTTTCATAGCAATAGGCGCTCTGAGGAAATCTTTGGTTCACAGTTCTACCACGTGCAAGAACATGTTACGTATGATTACCACCCATGAATAATTAACTGCAATAACCGTTCTAGCGGTAGAAAGTCAGCTACACTGAGCTCAACGGCTAGAATACTCAACTACAGTTAATTTGTACCAAGGATTACATCATTCATAGAAATCAATAAGTAATGGTTACTCATAAGTTCATGTGGTTGTGATTGTTTAGCAAGGCGTGGTGTCCACGGGCACAGTATTTGTTTTGCCTTTGCACGTTCGATGTTTGCCAAAAAACCAACTACATTTTATTCGAGCTTCTACGACTTACTTGTCATTGGTTCAATTCTTTTGTAGTACCTCGAGCGGCGTTGTCTCCAACTATGGAGTATTCGGTAGGGGTCATTAAGAAAGTTTATTTTCTTACAAAAGTTCTTCGTGTGGTTACCGTGCATATCTCATGGACCACATCATTATCTTCATGTGAAATGTTTCTCCGATTAGGAGTTAAAATACTTTAAATTTCTAGTCGCCAGCAGAACCTCGTCTTGTAAAGACAAACCCCACCTCACCAGTTTGTGTGGTCATTCCTTCACCGGCGAAAGAAAAGAATCAAGATTTGCTCTTTGTGATTTCCATGCTTAATTAAATCAAATATTCTCCACTGATGTCATTGGTTGAGATGGCAACTATTTTGGGATTATCGATGTTTTAGTGCTGGAATTCAAAATTTTCAAAGAGCTTGTTTCTGTTGATGTGGAGTGCTTGGCGATGACGGTAAATTCTTTTTGGATTTTTTTCAAGCCTACTTGAGCCTCTACTTACGTTTGTTAGTTAGATAAGTGAGCGTCATTTGTTGTAGTTGAGAAGGGCTTTGTAAGAAATGACTCGTTACTAAGAAGACAGCAACAAAAACTTGTTCGAATAACTTCATACCAAACGTTACTCCGTTGCTGATTGTCTGTACATCTTGAATAGTCAAATGAAAATTGTGAATTGAACTTTATTAAACGTGATGAAAATTAACAAAGGTAGACAACAAAAACACCGAAGTTCTTCGTCTCCGCATGGGGACTGCGTCAGGGCAAAATGCTGAAAAACCTCTGAAATGATCTGAAAGTAGTTTCCAAGTCGTACAGCTCGATCGATAGTTTGTATCTTCTTAGCGCTGCGCTCTTCAATCGAGCGTCGTGTAGAAACGACTTATCTACGTTTCAATAAACGAGGTTTATATTTAAAGATGGCTCAAGGCTTATGATTACCAACGCTTTCGTTAGTTCGGTTTCGGTGTTAAAACGGCAATTTTATGACAATGTAAAGTTTTGCTCTGCCAGCGTTGTTTCTCTGCAGGCTTTGCACTGATCACAATGTGATGTGATGGCGGAGTTGGGGAAGGTGTGGGCAGTAAAGTTGTTGCCACAAGATTACCTATATTTACATCGTCAAAATAGCACCGGTTCGACACTGAAACCGAGAAAGTGGAAGCCTTACTAAAGATGAGTCGGAAAACCCCCTATAAGTATAAAACTCGATTACTCACTCGGTGCGAAGTCGTTGCGGCATGTTTTTCATTGAGAGAAGCAAAGTTGAAACGATGCAAACTACCAATCCAGCTTCACAACTTACGAAAATTATTTTAATATAGCTTTGAAAAAAGCTGTTTGAGCCATAAGCTTTTCGTGACGCTCTCATCAGTGGCGGTATCGCGTCAAAAGGGAAGATCTAGAGTGAATAAGTTTTTTATGTGAATCATTTGGATGTTACGTAATCAAGACAAGCCAATGATAGCGTTTGTATTGCAAAGCGCGCGAAAGAAAGATTTCGCAAGTGCGAAAGTTAGAGAAGGCGCGGCAGGAGGCCAAATGCCACAATTATCGAAAGAGTTTGAGAGTGTAAACAAACTCTTTCTGTCTGCATAACACCGGGCGTCGGGTCTTGATATAGGTAGCCTCTAAAAGATTAAGATGGAAAGAGCTGCACGCTGCGGCGAGGATTGAAAACCGCTTATCATCATAGTTTAATGCGCATCGATCATTATCTAAAAGATGCTGACCAATGGCGGAGTCACAATCCGGTTTGGTGTCGGTTCGTTTGCACAATCTGTGTGGTTGAGATCGGCGTGGACGAGTCAATTGCTGTCTTAACCATTGCGGAACGTGTTGCTTGATGCGATCCTGTAGTCATTGAGATGTTCGCCCTACGTACCGACTTGTGCCACGGATTGTGACTCCGCCATTGGTCAGCATCTTTTAGATAATGATCGATGCGCATTAAACTATGATGATAAGCGGTTTTCAATCCTCGCCGCAGCGTGCAGCTCTTTCCATCTTAATCTTTTAGAGGCTACCTATATCAAGACCCGACGCCCGGTGTTATGCAGACAGAAAGAGTTTGTTTACACTCTCAAACTCTTTCGATAATCGTAGCATTTGGCCTCCTGTTGCGCCTTCTCTAACTTTCGCACTTGCGAAATCTTTCTTTCGCGCGCTTTGCAATACAAACGCTATCATTGGCTTGTCTTGATTACGTAACATCCAAATGATTCACATAAAAGACTTATTCACTCTAGATCTTCCCTTTTGACGCGATACCGCCACTGATAAGAGCATCACGAAAAGCTTATGGCTCAAACAGCTTTTTTCAAAGCTATATTAAAATTCTGTACCACCAACAAGATTTTTGGGAAAATTATTTTCAAAATGTTTCTTATGTACCTAAATATTTTGCATTGACTCGGTGTTTTTGTTAATTTTTAGCCTTTGTTAATTTTCATTATGTTTAGTAACGTTCAATTCATAATCTTCCTATGGCAAACTAAGATATGGAAAAAGAGCTCCCGTCACATCTGGAATAATCTTTAACAAACTGCGCGCTATCATGGCTTTCATTTCAACATCCTTTCCCTCTTTATAATTTTTATCCCTGCCATGGCACTGCTGTTGGCATGATATCACATAAATCACCACCATTATAATCACATTGCAACGATTTGGCAAACATTAACCAACAAACAGAGATCTATTTTTGTATGCATTGCATCGTTGATCTGCAAACTTGTCTGATGATGTTTTATGTCAGTTTATTGCGACGTTTGTACTTTTACGATGTATTGTCGTGTAGCTGGACTTATACGATTCTGATGCGAAGCATGTTCAGCACTGGCTTTCTGTTTTTGCATCAGACTGATCATAAAGCTCTGCCAGATTTTTCTTAGAACGCGCTCATCATCACATCTCTTGAAATAAATGCACAGTGTGAATAAAAACATTCCCGCATCGCACCGGGAATTCATTCAAGCAAGTGGGAACGTGGTGATGGTGGTTTGGGGGAGAAAATGGGGACCTGGTGATGGTGGTTGGGGGGAGCAAATGGGAACATGATGATGGTGGTTGGGAGGAGCAAGTGGGGACATGGTGATTGGGGGGGAGTAAGTGGGGACATGGTGGTTGGGGGAAGCAGCGTCTCGCATCGGGAAGAATGGAAATGTATATTTATAGTCCCCAACCAACAAGGCAGACGGGGGTTGGTGGCCGGTTTACTTTTTGTCTGGTTGGTCATCACTGCGATTATCTAACGGTGAGCAGCTTCACTGTTCAACCACAATGGAATTGTCCTCGAACATTGGTGATATGCGAGAGATTTTTCTTCCCAAACTGTGCGTAAGGAGGAACAACATATTTCATTTTTTTCTGAAACTGTAATTTGCATTTTAGGCAAAGTTAAAGAATCACATTAAAGATCCAAACGCGGTGGAGCTGATCCACTTTTTGTTTCACCCATTGGGCCTCATAATCAACACGTGCTGCGGCCCGGATCTAGCCCGGACCGTGAAGACCCCCCTTCTACATAAAGACACCATCGCATTCTTGCGCAGTTGCGTCACTGCGCAAGAATCACATTTGTGGCAGAACCTTGGAATATTTTGGACGCAATCAAAGTGAGTTGAATCATTGTACTTTTCTCTTAACTGACAAATCTACGGAGCAGCTGTTTATGAGTTCTCCTTAGAGATCGCGATCAGTTGCTGCATCTGCTAAAAGCTTGCGATTATAAACTGATTGAAGATATGATTGTGTTGTGCACGTGAACTTCAAATGCTTCGCGGTAATTGACGAATTTCAGAGCTACTATTTGGTTCAGCGATATATGCTTTGTTTTGCAGAGGAGAATTCCCTAAAGACATGTTCTTCGCCCCCTACGTCCCCACCTTCACCTCGGGCTGGGTGCCCCCTCCCATTCCCTCAATGGAATCCGAGCCTCAGGGGCTTGTAGCGGCGATACGAGATCAGGCGGATCATGTTCAGCGAGCGGAGGAGGCCTGGAAAGCAGGGGGTGCCAATGTGAGTGACTTGCTCTTAGAATATCAAATACTCCGATTGGCACGACGATTTATATGGAAGTTAATAATAAATCTGTCGCTCAGTCGGTTAAAGAACTTATTAAGTCTGTGCGCTAGATCACTTTGTTGTTCAGCTCACTGAATTCTTAATGGTCTTAAAATTAGATAGATTTTTACAAACATCCAAGATGTTACCTTCGTGCAGATTGAAGACGCCCTGAAGCCCCTCTCCCCGGTGTCACCGCCCCCTGAGGTGAGCGCGATCAACCGTCGCACGTCAAATGCTTTCAAACAACATGTGGAAAGTCACGTGGCCAGGTAGGTTTCTTCCATAACTGTGTTGTATCACGACGGCCATCGCGGAACCGATTCTTGGATTTTTCAAAACACGCAATAGACCTTCTCTCCCCAACAGTTTTTAAAACCGTAATTTGGTTTCCACCAGTCGATATTAATAACACCCCGTTAATGAGATCACGTTAGCGTTCTTCGCTAACGCTTTTCTTGGCTGCTGACTGTAGTTATTGGGTTTATTGGAGATTCCAGTATCAATTTTGCATCAGGTTATCTACTGTTTGTATGACGTTATCTTATTGTTGTCATAGAAACCAAGCAGCGCAATTCGTTCCCACGCCCCCACGAAAGTTGTGTCGCGCCATGTATGATTTTTCAGCTCGTAATGAGAACGAATTAAGCGTGCGCAGAGATGCGTTGTTAGATGTGCTGGATGATTCTAAATCGTGGTGGGAAGTGCAGAATGAAGATGGTAGGATGTGTTCTGGTAATGATACGAGACAATCTCTCTGCCGCTTTCCAGCTGTATTGGTTCGATGCTAAGTCCATTGCATAGTGTTTCTACTCCTTTTGTATTAGCGACTGGTTTATTTGTTCATGCGTGTGAGCTCATGTTCTGTTTGCGAATCTTTTTGTCTGGCTGGTCATCACTGCGATTGACTGCTTCCCCCACAATCTGTCTGCCCCATAGAGGCGAAAGCAATACAACAAGTGCACTTGACGGCTTTCTTTCCTCGATATATCGCTCTGAAGTCTTTAAAGCGCCTCGACAAGGGTAACCGACCAGGCCTATCAGCTGCGAAGCGGACGGAACTGATGGATAATAATCACTGATAGAAATTACCGTGAAGCTGATTTAAGAATTAAGCCCACTATAGGTGAACTGAAGTCGTTTTGATCGCGACTTGAAGACCATAAAGTAGCTTCGTGAACATTTGCACAAAACTAGACAATTAAATCGCCTGCCTGTATAATAAAGGTTAATGACGGTAGCCAGCAGTTAGATTCAAAAGAAATAATTAAAATAGGTTTCAATAATCGTTGTACCGGGCGAGTTATTATTTGCTTTCCACTTTCGTTATTCATTAAATTCTTTGTTTTGAAAGAGAATACTTTTGAATATTGACAGTATGACGTCATTGTAATGATTGGCGATGATTACAGGTGAGACGGGGTACGTCCCTGAAAATCTTTTGCTGCTGATATCATCTGCTGCAAAATCGGAGACCCCCCCACCCCCACCGTTTGTTCCCCCTCCTCCACCACCGCCTCCTCAAGTACCGGTATGATTAACCCTATACAGTTGATTGAATGCTTGTCAAAGATAATTCATCTTTACTAAATTATAAAAGTCGCTTTTCAGTTTCTTCAACATCTCTCTGGCAACTTTTCTTATGCTAATTTTATCATCAGATCTTTGCTAACAACTTCTCGTGTGAACAGTGTATTTTCGGCGTCGGGGCCGATTAAAGCTGCTTGCTAGCTAGTAGTAAGTTCTTGACAGCACCATGGTGAAAGTTCAGCTTCTCGCTGGATTGTTGTCTGGTGCAGCAGTGGGGCTGAGAATTTTGGTTTCGATATTCTGCAACTCGAAACGACGTTGCACATGGATTTAGAAGCAAAATCTTCATAATCGTAATAAGTTATTTGCCAATGCGAAATGATGTGTTCAGGCTCCTCCTCCTTTGCAAGCTGTGTCCGCTTCAAAACCGTCTCCTACCTCTCCTCGGATCCAACCTGTCCCTTTCAACAGTGCCAGTTTAAACAGTGTGGTGTTGAAGAAAACGGCCCCGTCTCCGAAACGCGCGCCCAGCATCAACAGCGACCATCTTCAAGCGGAGCTACTTCAACGGGTGTCTGCTCACAAACCAAGAAACTTCATTCTACCGAAAAAATCATGTGAGTGTTGACTGGTTGTTAACTTGGTGTTTTGTTGAAGGGGATGTTTAGTTAATAGAGCGGGGAGTAAAGCTTTGAGAAACTGGAGGTTGGTTGATGCAGACTGGTTATTGCTCATTTTGGAGTCACATGAGGTGGATAGATTTTTTAAATTTTCGATTTCGGGAAATGAATAGACCGATCTGCGCCCTATCATCTGGCAATAAATTTCAATAAATCCCTCAAAAGGTGGATAATCCAAGCAAACAAGTGAAACAAATTGCTGCTTTTAACAAACAGCTGCTGAAGGTTGTGCATGCGCTCGATGAAAGTAGCTTCTAATCCCCTGTTCAGAGTTCCAGAATTAGCTTCGTTTGTCTTATTGTACGACATAGGGCATGTCAAGCAATAGAAGAACAAAGCAAGCCAGTTTACATTCTGTCGAAACATCGGTCTCTTCGTGTGTACATGGATTAGTTCTCCGCTTGAACCATCTTTATCACTTCAGCTTCATCGTCTATCGTTATCAACAAACAATCCTCCTCGCGCGATGTCGTGTCTTGGCTCCGCTCCCTCTCCTTCTCTGAGATCACGGTTGCCAGTTTGGGGGTGTTGACTGGCGCTCAAATATTCACTCTCACTAAGGAAGAGCTGAAGCAGGTAAGGAAGATTTTTGTCTTAATTGTTGCTATGCTACCACTTCCTCTCTCGTTTTCCAATATTTGCTGTCATTCTTTTTCAAGTTACTTAAAGGCTTTAATAGGTACCGGGTGTCTCCCAACTTTGCTATCTCCCCCTTGAATATTTTTACTAATTTTTTCCAGATTTGTGATGACGAGGGGTCACGCGTTTACAGCCAGCTCATGGTTCAAAGGTCGATGGATGGCTTCGCTACAGCGAATGAGCGTTCCGAGTTGGGTCGGATCATGAAGATGAGGAGGGAGGTGATTCCAGATGAGGATTACTAAAACACCTGTCTTGTCGGCTGCGTGTTTATGCAAAACTTGTTCATATTTTTCTTCCTTCTATTGTGCCTTTTTTCTTCATTTGTGTTTGTCGTCACTGATGACGCAACGCTTGGTGTTTTGTGACACGTCATCGGCGACGTCGCGTCGTGACATTGCAGTTGCTGATTGGTGCCACCAACCTCGACTGTGAGCAGTGTTGTTTCCCAGCCACTCAACTACTCAGTTGTAAGTCTTCGTTCTGTTATTACGCGGTTCATCAATTTTTCTGAGAAATAATCGCAAGAATAAGCATTTTTTATGGTACGATTTTGTTTAAACAAAACCAGTGGAAAAGAACAAAGACAAGTTGACACATTGAACTCGCCCGTGCTTCAATGAATTAACATTGAGGGGTTGCTTACCCACCATGTCTTAAGAACCCACTGTGACTACCCCCCTGATCCCAGTCCACCTTGCTGGCAGTGGGGACACCAGTCTAGATATTGAATTAGGATTGGTTTGATATGTACCGTCGCTTTCTCTCAACCTGATCTTATTAGGTTCGGGACATAAACCTAAATTGTGGTTTTAAACCGTATCTCTATCCCAGGAAAGAGGATGGGAAATCAAATGTATCGGTGTTACTTATTTACGGGTTAAATAATTGCCAGCAAACTTTGTTTTGTTTGGATATAACTTGGCACTTAAGTCCTGTTGTTAATACGATTTTATATATGCGGATTCAATGATTTAATCAGGTGCACAGTGCAGCTTACAGGTGGTGGTCAGAGTAGCCATGCAGTGAGTGACGTGAACTGGCATAAACGCAATGCTGCGTGAATCTTGCAGCTTAGCACTACATACTAATCGTAACCTTTAGCTGATCTTATCGAGCAATCGATTTCTGCGCCTAATAATTTGTTGGTTGTGTTTGTAGAATTTTCGAGTTCATATTTTGAGCAATATTATTTGCCATTTTGTCAGGTGCTCTTGTATTAACACTGTTATATAGCGCCATTTGGTGGATGAATTTACGCGTACTATTTACATCCTTAGGTGTCACTGTATGAAATGGTGTATTCAATTACTGTATTTGACCTATGTTACTGTACATAGTTGTAGAATTCTGATGACCAAAGATTATGTGTACTGTGTGCAGAAGCAATATTAGAGATGTTACGAAGGTTTGTTCTACAATGTGCCATAAATTTCCTCATACTATTTGTCCAGTCTGTGACATGACGTGAGACTTGTCATCGAATATTGTTGCGTGTTTCACGCGACTTGGCGAGGTGTTGAAACTTCGACTTTTACTGACCAATCGTTCATCTGTGAATGGCTATCGATTCGGTGCCACTTTGCGATCCTTTAAACTTACTCGAGCGCATCAAATACCACTGTACTAACAAGGTCATTCTCAACGTTTCTTTCTTTACGGTCTGAAAGAAAGTTGGCTTCAGGAAAGATTCGATAAAGTAAAGCTGAGCGAGGCAGCGAAACGCACTGTGGACTGGCCGCAAGTGTTGTAAGTGAACCTTTTTGTTCAAATTCAAGTGAATTCAAAACTCGTTTATCTCCATTATCTTGCTTGCAGTGTAGGTCGTCTTCCAATTTAATCGTTTCCCCGCCATATTGTAGTCATTGATTAAGTCACCGATTCGTTCATATTATGTCATAATTTATTACGTGTACATATATATATAGTTTGTTCAATTTTGCATAAAATGCTTCAAAAACTAAATAAATTTGTCGCAAAACAAACAAATTGTTTGATCATATTCGTGTCACAATGAGCAGTCACGGAGCATGATCCCATTAAGCGAATTGCTTTCGATCCTCTAGTCTTGTTTTCACGCATTGTGGCAAAGCAACACCGTGAAAACACGTGATCATAGTGTTGCCAGAAATATTTGAAATAACTACGGAGTTCGACAGTTTTTGCTTGTGCGATCTTACTCCTCGCTGTAGAAGATTAGAGCGTAAGCGTTGCCAACATGCTTTCCCGCTTATCGATTCTGGCTGAGATAGAAATCCCTCCACAATTTCAAAACTTTAAAACTGTCACAAGTTGGTGACGTCATAATTGCCATGTTGATCGCGGCGATTGCTCTATGTTGGTCAACGAATTGAGGCGACAACGGGGGCGCAAGGGAGATGGTTGGTCTCAAGGGCATTCGTAATAAGTTGTCAATGCTGAAGGATTTGTGTGCTGGATAACGGCACGCCGTTTCGGGTAATGCTGGAATATAAGGAAAGAATCTTGGTTCCGGTAAAACACCATCTTCCTGATTCCTTGGCTGGCTTTCTGCCGGTTTGGATTCGATTTCTAAGTTATTTTGTTTTTTTCTTGTTTTCAAAAATTCCGCTTCTCCTGCCACATTCCTTTCTTCAAAAGAACAATTGCTGGCCGAATCTGAAAGTTTGACGTCACCATTTTTTTCCTTCGTCTCCCCATTTGCTACAATTCCCTGTTTCTTCCCCGATTTCCTTTGCTTCCGCACCAACTTCTGCTTCTCTCTCTTTTCCACTTCCTCGGGATCCATTGGCTTCCCTTCATAAAATTGAATAATTTACACGAGCTACTAATGACAATTTGATATCTTCACCCCCTCGAAAACATTTTTACAGCTGTCCAAAAATATTTTATGTTCATAGATGCTTCGGGGTCGCCAGTGTTGCTGGCACAGAGTATTCTGACCACAAATACCCCAACTAAGTAGGGAAATTAAAGTTTTTAATATGCACTACGGGGCAGAACCTGTGACCATGTGATTGCGAGCAGTGTCTGTGTGCCGAGCTCTTCTGCTGACTTAATTGTTGATCTGAAAAAAGGTTGCGAAATCAATTTTGTTGGGTAATCTGATCAAACAGATGTCATGTAGAGACAAGCAACCCGATGCTTCTACTAGCAGTTAAAAATCTAAAGATGTATTTAATTATATAGAAGTGATCACAATTTTTCTTACCCTATATTGGTATAACTGCATCAAATAAAATAATAATTAAATCTCCCCTATATCTTATAACCTCCCGATCTGTTTAAAACAAGTTAGAATCGAGGTTCGAACTCCACTTAAATATGTTTGTTTGAGTAATCAAATTAGCAACCCAAGTAAAGTAAACGGCGGTAGTGTTGCCCAGCATCCTGCAAGTTCAAAAAAAATAGTAAAATTCTACAACTAATCACATAGTGTTTGTAAACAACTAAGCACTGATCCACGCAAGGCCTCTAAAAACAGAGAAGACACTCTCATCAAAAAGCGAGATGTTGGGTATAATGTTGTCAAAATACAATGTAACTATCCTAAACCTACAAGAAACATATTTAAGAGCAGACTACCCTCCCTAAGATGCATAGTTCCTGACTACACCACGGTGGCAAGACTGGATTATGAACAGTATGAACCAACAAGATATAAAAATTTACACTGGCAGTTTTGATCACTGATGAGACCATGAACGATGATACCTATCACAGAGATCCATAATCCATCATCACAGAGAAAATAGAAGGTGCATCAATAGTCAGAATATACAAACCTCCATCAGCCCAAAGGCTTTTGCCGCCGCTGCCCAGGTTCTATTACCCAGTTTTGATGGTGGATGAGTTTAGCAGACAACAAAGCGATGTGTTGGCGCAACAATGAAATATGCTGAACGATTTTACAAAGACTCTACACATGCCGAATCTAATTACAGTCGGAACCAAAACCGCAGCTATTGATTTACTGCCTAAATCCAGAGGAAATTTCCGAAAGGCGAAATGGGAAATTTCGAGAACTAGATAGAGCCAAACTGAATCAAGGATTAAGGCGAAGCAATGGACATAAAGCTCTTTACAGATTCTTTGGGATACATGTCAACAACCTCCACACGGTGTATCCTGGTAACCTGCGAATATATTCCTGGGCGAAAATTGACAACTTCAGTAAGCACATCGTCCGAAGTTATCGGCTAATACCATCCACATCACGACCCAGCTGTCTAAATCTGAGTCCAACTTTAAGCAAGCGCCCTTACCAGGGCGGGAAGAAACCTTTGTCGTAGAGGAACGAGTCACGTTGGTACAGCTCAATGTAGAAGGTCTTACAAAGGCAAAGATCAACGTCATTGAACATCTGTACGACTACGCAGATGACATGGCACTTTTGTACTCCCACAAATGCTGGCCAAAAGTTGAAGAAACGTTTTCTAGAGATATGGAGGACCTTGCTGACTTCTTACAAACCCGCAGACACAAAATGAATACAACAAAGACAACCTCGACCCCTGTTTATTCGAAAAAACACAAAGCACAGCGGCAGCTAAACATCTGCGACCATGGAACTACCCTCCCTCACAACCCACACCCAAAATATCTTGGAGTAAAACTGGACCGACAGCCAACATATAGACAACACATAGAAGAACTACGTGAAAAAGTGATGGCAAAAACAACTTTATCCGATGCCTTTCACGGTCAACTTGGGGTGCAAATGCTAAAACCTTCCAAACAGAAGCTTTTGCAATTGTTTGCAGCAGCGCAGAGTATGCCACTCCACTACGGAGTCGAAGCCCCCGAACCAAAAAGCTGAACCTATCCCTGAATGATCCCACAAGGATCATAACCGACTGCGAGAAACTCACCCCCATACATCTCCTTCCCATACTCTCAGGAATTGCTCCAGCCAAGCTGAGAAGAAACTATGTCACCAATCAAATATCTTCCCACGCATGGGCCAACGAAAAACACCCACTGCATATTCTGGTGCCTGGCCAACAGATCCTATGCCCACAACGTCTGAACCCCTTTTACCGTGACGCAACAGAACATTATAACTGCGACCACGATATCATTGAGACCTGGAACGAAGAGTGGACTAAATACCAACGCCCTAAGTAGCTGACGCTAACCCTGGATACCACCGCACCACTCTGATCCGACCTTCCGCGGAAATTGTGGCTTACTCTAAATCGCCTTGGAGCTGAATTGGGGCGCTTTGGTATAGAAATACACAAATGAGGACTTAGAGCATCAGAGTCATGTGTGTACGGAGCTGATCTTGTTTGACTGCAATTTCCTTCGTCCACCGAACACCAACAATAGCCTCACTAATGTGACCGGTGTTACTAAGAACTGGCTTCAACATCTAGCCAAAAACGTGGAATAAGCTCTCAAACGAAAGAAGAAGAAGACAGATTAGTTCTAGAAAGCCCAAAAACAAACGACCAAAGGGGACAAAGAGCATAGTATGTTTGTGGTGTGACGCTAGATCAGATGAGCTCCAAGCATTTGAGGTAGCTGAAGACCCTATACAACGGCGAACAAACTACTCTTCTCTCTTAAGGAGAGCGGACAAGAAAGATGGCGCAAAGTTATTAAAAAGTTGGATTTTGGAAAATTAATCAGGCACTCTTGAAATCTTACAAAGAAACCTGATCCAGACAAATCCCTGATAATAGTTATCCGCCCAGAGATTTCAGCTGACACAATTGCATTCCAAAAAAGAGAACAGAGCAAGCACCTACCAATGCATAAACTTGAATGAGATGTAAGGCACAAATTCTGAAGACTCTGTGAAGCGTCCCGAGACATCGATGCCACTCCGACGGCGTCAATAACATTGATTGCCATGAAGAACGCAGTGACTCAATCCAAGACGGGCAAAGCTGCTGAAGTAAATGGCATCATCTGGAGATGATTATATTGGATGAGAAAATTGGATGAGTATTTTAGATGAGCAAGCACTCACCTGACTCGCAGAAGCGCTGACAAATGTTATAGAAAGAGGCAAATACTCAAGCTCCTGAATACATGCTAAGATCACTGCTTTGACAAAGCTTGAAAAACTACCTTGAAAACTTGAAAGCTATTGATGAATTTCTTTGCTGAGCTCTCTCTCTTCAAACTGCTGGAACAAATAATCCTTACTCAAATCAATCCACTGATTGATTCCACTTTTCCTACCAAACTAACTGTCTTCCGACCAGAAAGAGACACCACATAACAAGTTATTGAGCTCACGTCTTACAGAGAATCAGGTTACGATCCCAGGAACCATACGATGGAACTAAGAACCTTCCTCACCTACGTGGGAACTGACATATGCAAATACAGAAAAATGGAGTGCCACAGAGTTCAATTTTGGCTCTAACTCTGCTTAAAATTTACTTTGGAGTCACTCCCAAGAAAAATTCTTTACAATTTGGCGAAGCAAATGACCTTGGGGTGACACACAAGCACAAAATATTTGAACTATGGTGGTAATACTGGAAGCTGACTGTCAAACAATCCACGGATACTTTCAAAAGTAATACCTTAGGGTAAACATAGTAAAGGCAGTTTCGATTCTGTTTACCTGAATAACCAAGTGGTCAACACAACCCTGGACATCAGAATAAACATCTCTGTCATGTCGTCGAACCCCTCCCTCAAATCAAAAAATATCTTGCTGTATTTTTGACAAGATCCTTACGTACAAAAAACGTTTCGAGAAGACTGCTTGGAAACTTAAAAAACATAATTTCACCATAAAAACAGGCAGCAAATAATACGGGGACATTTCCATTAGTGCTGAAAACGTCGGCATTAGCGTTGTGCTACTAAGTTGAAAAGTACTACGCGCCTGTGAGAGTACGCGGTGCACACTAACCGAATTTTGATAAGCAGCTCGATGAGACAATGTAAACAGTTTGGAAATGCTTAAAAGCTACTCTTCAACCATGGCGACCAACATTTTGTGCCTACCACACCTGCAAGGAGAACAAGCCACCCAGAGGTACTACACACATACTGCTGTAGCTTGCGGCACGTCCGTGCAACGAATAATTAAAGACGTTCCATCACTAAGGCTTAAATTCAGACAACTATTCCAGGCAATCAGGATAAACGATAAAAGTATAAACAAAAACGAGACGACAATGGACAGTGGCGAAGAGACTTAAGAAAAGAGGTGGTCAGTCAAAATGCGCTGGTGGGTCTGCCACTGCTCATCTAGACATCAGAGGTAAGAAGGACTCCACAAGTCCTAGATTACATAGTGATGCAATCCCTTGCAACCCGCCCAACTGCAAGATAGAAAACAGCCCACGAAGCAGACAAAGATGACATTAACTGAATGGAGAATACGAACTTACAACTACTACCGATGGTGAATTCTGTTGCTAAAATAACTGCCTCTGTTACGTTTAAATGGTGCCATGTACAAATGCAGACTCATTTTCAAGAGTAAAAATTAAAACTGTTACGGCGCAATTAATTGTTTTACGCTTGAACAACCTGAGCATATGGTGAGCTGAGCGTTGTGAGGCGGACGGCCTGGGCCCTTCTTTGTATTCTCTTGCTTCCTCCATTTGGCGCGGCGATTTTGAAACCATACCTGAAAAATTCATTCAAACTTTGACAAAACACCAACTCTTTAGGTTTAGAGCAACCAGGCGAAGCAGCTGTCTCAAAGCGGGCACTCTTGGCCAATACTTATTTTTGTCATTTAGGTGTAGGCTATGCAATAAAATATCATCTTCCTTGGCCGTTGATCTGAATATGACAATTGGTCAAATGATTGAAAACAGAAAAATTAAAGTTTAATTAAGAGTTTGTACTTCAACCACGTCTAGATTTAAACCAGAGTTTTACGATAACAAAACTAAACAATGAAAATGCCAGATCACATACCTAGAAATTGTGCAAAAGGGGATAAATATTTCTAGGTAAAGGTAAAACAATAGAAGTAGCTCAAGCATGTGGTTGACTAATTTTGGCTTTTACTTCGAAGCAAAATTTAAATGTTTTATGAAAGTAATCTTTCAGTAAAGATCAAGGTTTGTCAAGGAATTATGATTTTACCCCGAAACTTACAATTGAGACCCTGCCCTAAGCTGACTTTTCGTGTAAAACGTCACCACTAACGTGAGTTCGAAAAACTAAAATATTTTTGAAAAGTCAGTGAATATTTTATGAATATAGCGGATATTTGTACCTTTCCTCTTGAGCAAATTTGCAGAGATGTTGATACGCTCAAGTAAACGCAAGTTTTAGATGATTGATTTCGTAAAGTTCAAATAACAAGGATTAGAAAACCACCAAACATAAAGTGAGCTGTTTCATGGTTCAATGATCAAATTGCTTGTTCCTACCAACAGGGATTTGTTAGGATTTTGGGGCGTTTTAGTAAAAGCTTTTAACCCCATAATTGTAGAAGTTATAATGTAATCTCAGCGCAATTTTGTAAATCTAATTTTATAGCCTGTTGTGAGGTTGTTTAACAAGATGATGAGCAGCTAATGAAAAGTTTCTTTCAAATACGTCGTGTAACGAACAATAGAAAAGTTTTCAACAAAATCTCTTAAACCTCAGCACCTGAAATTCATTGGAGTTCGCATTGCAAAATTGAAGGTTTCAAAACTTATTAAATCTCCTCTTTCACGAAAGTATTAACTTTAATAAAATTACATCGCTAAATTATCCACTGGATTTTGATTCATTCTTTCAATGCAACAAACACATATTTTCCATAAGCTCAGACGAGATAGCGGACCTGCTACAACGTCGTCGTTTCAAAATGTCTTTGTTCAAAAAACTCATGACGCAGTAATGATTAAACTATGTCTTAGCGCAAAGATAGAGTAGCTGCACCCCCACCTGCACGCGGGATTCAGGGAGTTCCAGCTGCTGGGCCAGGGTCTCCCTCGAAAGGATATCGGGGTAGTGGGACTGCCCGAACGATCTTTCGAGGGTCTCCAGTTGCTGCGAGGTGAAGTTGGTCCGTGTTCTTCTCCGCTTTACGCAGCCTAATCCGTCGCAAGAGAAGTTTTCCGTAATCCCTTCGGCTGCGGAAAAATATTTATGACGTATGAACACGTAATAATTAAAAATAATAATTACAGTCAAGTTTTAACTTTGCTAGGATTGATGCTTGGGCAAGACGTGATGTCACAACATGCTATTTGCAGCAGCCTTGAACTTCTGAACACTCAATCTCTTTAACTATGTCAAGGCTTTCTTTAAATAATCACCCTTCTGTTGCGTGACGTGATAAACAAGATGCCTTCTTAAGTCTAATTGTTTTCAATTTGACCAATTTCATGGAGTTAATCCATTATGACGCCATGATTTGGGAATAAGAAGAACTGACACGTTGTTGTTTCCTAAATCATTACTGGATGACCTGCAAGTTTCAAGTTAACAATTGTGGCGTCATTATCATTCATTGTTTGTAATCAACCATAGTAAAGTATTGAAAGTAAACCTTGCTTTTGTTCGACTGGTCAGTGGTAATTACCTCCCGAATTACTTTGCCAATGCCTTTATTTAGACCAGGGACGTCCAACTTTTTTACTAATTGGCCAAATTTAAGTGTTTTATGGGCCACAAAAGCACTTACATTTATAAATTTTCTTTGAACGAATTTTTTGTGTCAGTCTTCAAAAACCAATGGTGACTACAAAACAAAACCGATAAAAGGTAAATCAGTTATGATGTTGCTTCGAAAAAAACCGAGGTTCTTGATTTCGGTTCATCAAGGTGCTCATCCAGCACTTTCAAGCTAACTTTTGAGCACAACAATGCAGCGGACCGCAGGTAAATTTCAAGAGGGCTGCAATTAGGACATTCCAGTTCCAGACCAAATTTCTGTCAGCTAGAATGGTCGACAATATCAAAGCAAAAATGGCAAGTTTTTACAACAATATTATACTAACAAAATTTCAAAATGACAACGAGTACATGGTTAATGTCAATCTTGCACAATAGAACAAAAGATAGGATTTTACTTTCTATTCAACACTTAGCGAACAGCTTCTTGTTATAATAGTACAGCATCTTGTTCAATCGTATTCTTCTTTGAACATTTAATTACTTGATGTTTTTTTAGGCAACTGCCATTTTTGTTGCTCTGATGAGGATGGTCGCTGTAGCTGATAAAACTTTTGCTTAAATAAAGGCACCACCAAAGTAATTTGTGAAATTACTGTTTATCAGCGTTTTCGTAGATTGAAAAAGGTGCAAAATGTGATAAGGGTGCGTATTTTTTCCATACTTCAGCAATTTTTATTAAAATTGTTGAAATCTTCTTATACAAGAAACATGAATGAAGAGGATCTATCTGTGAAAACTCTTGGATTTACAAAATTACAAATAGATCTTGCAACGTTTCAAGGTGACTGGGCAATCAAAAAGATTGAACTCGAAAAAAGAAACTCCACTATGAGAAGCGTATAGCACTAATAATGAACAATATTATGACGTATGAGACAGGAGAAGCTAGACTGGGAAATCAAATTTAACGGATTGTTTCGGATATAAATAATGCGTTCCGCATCACTGCACAGAGACTCGACACGTTTTCATTTAATTACAGCCATCTGCTAGTCCCTAGTTTAGATTGCCAGTGCTCAAGTAACTTAATTCACCACCCAAACAGGTAGAAAAGAGTGTCACAAGGTTGCATGTGACTGGTGACCGGAACAGCGACCTCGCAGATTGTCCTTACGTTTTTTTCAGCGATTTCGAAAAGAGACACTTTATAAACCGTAGGATATGTGTAAATCATTATTGTCTAAATTTAATTTTATATTTTTTTTTCATACTACATCACAAAATGGCAATAATCCAACGCTTCTGACAGATAGGCCAACGATGGACTTGCTGCATAACTGGTCAGCAACGAAGTAGTTCTACATTTTGCTTTTGTCACCAGGCATCCTTTAACTTCTCAATAAGTTGAAGTAGTTCTACTTCAGTAGGTTTTAGGTTTTGAGTCGGTAAACAACAAGCTACTAACTCAAGTAGTTTCTTTTTTTGCTACTTTTACTTTTACTTAAGCTACTTACTACTTTACTTAAGCTACTTACTTTTACTTAAGTAAATTAAGCTACTTGAGTAGTTATAAATTTTTCTTAAGTACAAGCTAAAAATTTATTGCCTATTAATTTGAAATGTGCTGTGTTTGCATAAAAAACAGCTTTGAATTAAAGTTATATTCCTTGCAAATCTTTTATAGAAAGCGCCATTTTCGGTTCAAATATTGACAAACAACTACCACTGTTAAACGCAAACTAGGTTAGGTTTTGTGAGTTATTTATCAGAGGACGGCGTGGTCATAATGCTGCATGATTTTAGAATGTTTTTGCTCCAACAATAGATTCAAATACTCTCTTGCTTGTGAGTTTTTGGCAGCTTATTTTGTTTTTCCAAGCATTTATTAGTTTGTCCACAAACTAGAAACTGCTTTGGTCAAGATAGGAGCCAAGTGGGCAATTATAGTCTTTTGAAAGATTTATAACAGTGTTGTTTTTGGCTAAGTTTTTTCGCACCCGCTAAAAGAAATTATCATAAAAGCTTCATCTCAGCAAATATCATCAAAATTTGTTCAATACTGTACCGATTTTTGTTGAAATTCTGTGAATTTCTAAAATGAATGATGAAAGGTCAAAAAATGTGATCCAACAAATAAAGATTTTTTACCTTTTTCTCATAGAAATTTTTAGCTGACCACACCATTTGGCTCCGGTTTGTAGAGGTTACATTTTATTATCAAACATTTATTTTTATATTTATTTAGAACCAAAGGGCAATGGTTTCATCGAGTCGCTTCAGCTCAAACGACTTCTAATCGTTGACAAAGGCTTGATCAAAAACACAAGAAAACAACCAAAAAATGTAACCACATAAATCAATGAGAAGCAGTAATAATTATTAGACAGGCCAAGGTGCGTATACTATGCTAGGGTTTCCATACATCCGGAAAATTCCGGACAATGTCGGAATTCAGGTGTACTGTCCGGAATTTCCTCAAATGTCTGGAATTTTGCTCATATGTCCGGAATTTTTGTAATTAAGCAACAGAAAAACCAGTTAACAAAAAATTGCAATATTTGAATCTAATAGTCACCATATGTGGCCCGTCTGTTTGGGCGGGCCACTTAGTTTAAATCAACATTGCCGCGATTAGCACAAATGGCAAAGAGACAGGTGATGACATCTTTCTTTTTTGGAGACACCTTTATTTGGGGTAACCCAAAACGAGCTCCAACATTTCCGATCGTTATTTCTGAGCATTATTTACTTAAATTGTGATCAAAATATTTGTTCATAAACAAGTGAACTAGTTACAACTTTTGGTAGAGTCGTAACAAATTTCAAACTTTCAGCAAATGATAACGACTTTTTTGCCAAAAGTTACAACTCTACCAACCCTGCTGCCAATACTTAAAAGAGTAAACGGTTATGTCCGGAACTTTGCCTCATCAGATATGATAACCCCATACTATACTGTACCATGAAAGTCTAGATCAGCGAATATTAATTTATTTGCTGTCTTGCTCTGCCTGCAAGAACAGAAATTTATTTTACACTTTTTATCATCATAATTTGTGACACCCGGAAAGTATTCAAAGAGTGTTAAACCGCAAATCGAAAATTTTCTCCGAAAAAAGTCTTCAACCTGAACGCACAAATTGCTATTCAGAAAGAAAGTCATTAACATAAAATAAGAGAACCTCTTTCAAGAGTTTTCTAAGAGTAGTATCTCGCAAGGCAGACCCCTTTTATAGTGACGTCATTACATGCATCATAAACGTAAACCTTTAACGTGATCGGTGATGCTACAAATCGGTAGAGACGATTGCAGCTTTAGAAACCCCATTTGGCGCTCAATGTGGTTCGAACACCTGTCGTTGAGAGCCACTGGTCAAAAGAGAAAGAGGACAAAACTGCTAAAAAAACGAAAATCCTTTTTACTTTTACAACTTAAGTAATTTAATGCTCGACTACTTTCTTGCTTTCACTCCAGTAAAAATGATTACAATTGCTTTCTACTTTTGCTTGAGTATTTTTCTGGGTAAGTAAAAACACTTTTACTTAAGTAGAGTTTAGGTTACTTTGACCACTTCTGATTAAAACAATCAGTTACACCTAACTATAGATCTCACAGCTCCTAACCTTCTGTAATCAACGTACTAAAGACGAATAATTAGGACTTGTATAACCCAGTATATGCAAAATGAACCGAGAGTTGGAAGACTGCAGAGTCTACTCGGTAGCCACTTATACACGTCGTTGCGGTGACAGCGAGCTCTTGTTTGAACCGGAGTCGTGAACTGTAATTAAACAACGTAACACTCTAAGCGCCGAAACCGTAGAGATTGGAGTGCAAGTTGACGTTGTGTCAATCAGGTCATGTTGCTGTCAGTATAACCTTCGACCAAACTTTATCTGAGTTATCGCACGAGCTTTTTCGTAAAAATTTTAAATCGCCATTTTGTGGAAACAAAGTTTTAAAATTCGATAGATGCGTGCAGCTATTTCAAACAAAAGATCACAAGTTTCCTTGTTAAGAGATCGGTTATACCTTTTTTTAGTTTTAATCACACTGTTACATGTCATCAGTGTAATTATGAGGTCAGTAATGTTGTTTTTGAAGACTACGTGGTGATAACATAAAAATCGCGATTTTCACACCTGTCTTTGTTTGGCCAAACAAAATATCACGCCTCATTGCTTTGTCCAATAAGTGCAGCGGATCACGTGACACCCACGATGGGGTTTCATGCTGATGTAGGAACTGACAATCATTTATTTGTTCCTGGAACAAAAAGGTGAAATTGGAAGTTAAATCTGAGTAATCATTCTGCTTTCACAGGTAAAACCATAACAGTTGGGCGTAGAACAATTTTGTCGTTTGCTTTAGAGATGCCAGTACTGCTGGCTCAGTACATTTCTGTCTCAAGTCTCGAACCAAACAGGCAAAATTAATCGAAAATGACTTTTATATCAACATGGCAACAACGCCAAACTCATCACAGAATCAAACTAACAACCCCTCAAACGTGCCATATTGCATGCGGAGGTTTTGGTCATATCAAAACTTTATGAGTTCGACTCTTGGGTGGCCATACGACATAATCTGTTCAGCCTTTAGTCGATTCAGAAATTTTGTGAGAAAAATTATCGAAGCCAAAATAATTTCATAATGAGTTATATTTCTAGAAATGCAGCAAAAATGTTTTTTTACCACAAGATTTTGCCTAGATATTGATATAATATATATTAATTTATTCTATTCAATTCACTTTTTCGCCATCTTTCTCTTTCTTCCACTTCTCAGATTGCATCAGGTTGTTGGCCGCATGTGAAACTTGATTTCCTGGTGATAACATTTGGATTTTTCCGAGGTTGCTGTACTCCGCAAAGGGTAATGGAAAAGCTCCCTGCTTCAAAGAGCAATTGAGCAATGTGTTGGAAGGTAAAAGATTACTCATAATCGTCTAAAAACAACTTTCCTGTTACAAAGACCGTTTTAGTGTTATGCTGTTGTCAGGAAAAGGGAGAAACGATTCTTCTCAATTTTGAAATTTTGCAAAAAACATTAGTTTACGACGGTGTTTTTTCAATTAAATTTAGAGACTCACTGTTTGGACTTCTAAGTTCTGCTAAACATCTCATTCTTGAGGGTTTATGATTAAGCAACATGTTTTCTTATTTGATTGGTAGATTAATATCCAAAAAATACAACAAAATAATTTGTCTGTGGCATTGAATGACAATGTAACTCATCGCATCTCATTCGGTGCCACTTCTGATGAGAGTTTTACAAAAATTTCCGGGAAAAAATGCTTTTTTAAAACTATTTTTGCAATCTAATGTAAAAGTAACCAATTATTCTGGGACATCCTAGATTTTAAACCCTTTCAAGGCGACTTTGAGCCACTTTTTCAATAAACTTTGCAACACAAAGCGTAGCTGTTTTTCTTCACTTAATCAGTAATTTCAATATTTCAATGTCTTTAAAAAACTGTTTTTGATGAGATTATAAAAACAGTTTACAGAAATGGAATAAATTCGGAAATTGTTCTTTACGCGCAAGCATTCATACATCTCAACATTTAAACACAAAAACTATTTTCACCATTCAGTAGTTTTTTGAACGGTATCGATTTCTTTTTTTTGTTCTTCGTCCGTTGTTCTCTATAAATAAAATGATTTTGCTTTTTTCTTTTACATTTTTTCATTTTTGTTTGCTTTATAAAACCAAGAATAATTGAGTTTGGTCCCTTAACAATATCTAAAAAAATTAACATAAATGCTTTGCTAATGACGAAGAAAATTTTCTATTAAAAGCAATGAGGAAAGGCGTAAAATGCTGTTTGAAACGTTATGAATATTTATGTAATGCAGATGCTCGTAAAACTTAAATCAAACATCCCGGAACTAAGTAGATTAAACAGCAATTACTGGATGACCCTTCTCGGAATTATGAAGATAGAAACTCAATACTCGCGTTGTTTCTCGCTGTTATGCCCTAGGAAAGACATCTTACGGTATTTTTTCTGCTGGCTTGAAGGCTTGTGACTGAAACACTCTGAGCCAGCAATGTATGTAACCTGGAAGCAGGTCTGAATGTAACTTGCGGTTTGTATGACTACAAAGGTTTTCCAAACTAACTCAAACAAAAAAGGAATTAAAATGACGCTTTATGGAAATTTTTTTCTCAAACAAATCATGTTAATTTCCATTTTGCTCGGTTGTTGTGATATTTAACAATTCGCAAAAAAACGTCCCTTTTTCAGAAACAAAGTAAATATTTTGCGCAACCCCAAGGTCACCATATATTTTGTTGCTGTAACAGCTTAGTAAAAACCTATGTGATCATGGGCAGTTACCGATCGAATATGTGTAAGAGAGGGATAAGAAAAAGATTTCCCTTTCACACTTTACATTTTAAGTCGGGTGTTCTGTAAATTTTTTAACGCAGACCCCAAAATGACTTCTTAATTTGTCCGAACTTCTTTGCGGCCTAATCCAAGAAAATCTTATCCGGAAAAAAAGTAGACGAAAAGGACAAAACTACTGTGTTAACATTTCTATTGCACCTTCACAGCTCCCTAAATTTTGTCCACGGATCCAATGGGGATCCGTGGACCCTACTTTGAGAACCCCTGCTTTAAGTGAATTACGTCATTGTTGGCTGTTTTTTCCTCATCAATCTTGGAAAGGCTTTTTCCTTAAAATAATTATTAAAACGTTCCACAGGTAGAAATCACTGGTATCCACGTTTGTATTTTTTTTCTTTCTAGATTAAACCAGCAGTGCATCTACGCGGTGTGCAAGAAATGGTTGTTGATTGTGAGAGTCCAAGCTTGCTCCCACCACGAACTTGTATTTGATTTGCTCAATTTTTTCATCTTTTCTGAAAACAACAGATCAGTCAGACCATGAGAAATTCAGCAACGCAATTGGCAGCTTCTGAATGGGGCAAGATGAGAACTCTCTGAAATGCTACTCAGCATTCATTTTTGAGCAAAAATGTGACGCAAATTTTGATTAAATCGGCTAAAACCAAAAACTTTTCCAAATATTTCAAACTAAACCCTAAAAATCAAAAAAAGTTTTTTGGAATGAAAGACAGAGCGCCAACTACTTGCTCTCGACAAAATTAGATTTCTTTAAATAAGTCTTAATGCTTTTTTATTCTAATATCGCATAAGCTTTCTCTGTCAAGGGTTGGTCAAATCTTTTGGTCTTAGCTAATTATAGAAATCAATGTGACCGGCAGTACGGTTGGAAATTATAAATAAATATTGTAGCAATATTTCGGTAATTATTTTCAGACTCTAATCAATATTACCGCTTTATTATGTTTGATTATCTTGCTTTAAAAAGATCCCAAGAGGGGAAGAACTCGAAAACTTTGGTTGACAAGTAATAGAATCATAATTACAACAGAAGCAGCTCTCAAATGAAAATCTACGTTTCTTTCAATAAAGCTTTGAGGCTGCTAATTAAATTCCCAAAAGAATAACCCTGATGCGATAAATCTAATTAACAATATGGCAAAGAAAAATTATTTTTTGGAAAGAGAAATTAAAAAACGAAATCTTTAATAAAACAAGCTTCATATTCTTTCACATGAGAAAAATTGCACCTGTTATTTTCAGTGGACAGATAACGATACAGCGAGACACTCTATTAATTCTTGTGCCCAAAAAATTTTGTTGACGAAGTTTCCTAAGTCTCCCTCCCTAATCCACTCAAGTTCCATTTATCTTTTCTCGATGTCAATCTTTTTTGTCCATTATCATGTCATAGTGACCTAGTCAACTTTGGTTGCCAGCAATGAACGAGCGCGTAAAAACCAGTCGAGTGGATTAATTGTGCTTTTGGTGAGGGAAATTTAAAGAAAAACCTGAAACTTGGAAGAATAACTGGCGCTGTCCCGCAAGTTCGGACGATGACAAAAACTCTTGTTACACATGCAAAACAACGGTAGAAAACTCAAAATGCTTTTTCATGCCAACTTTTTCAACTTTCATGTAAGGTAGCTGGATGAGAGTAGCGGTCAAACACCATGAGGGGGAACATGGTTTGCAACATTGATTTTATGTATATTTTATTTTCTCCAAGAACACCGCAAAAAGAAAAACAACAAAACCATAACAGAGGAAAACGGAAACAACGCCAAAATGGCAGGCGTTCGTTAAAGCAGGAGTAATTAAAGATAATTGGTAGAAATAGCATTGGCATCGCTTCAGGAATTGCAGATTAATAACTTATGCAAAGTTACGAGTATCTTCATAGATAAAAATATTTTTCAAAATAAAATTAATTCTTAAAGTAATGCAAGAGACTAGCGATGCACTTAGCAAACTGCAGACAGTGACAGTGTTTTGACCTGTCAGGTCTCTTCGGTACAGTTGGTGACCGACAAAGTCCCACAGGTGTGGCGGTTTAAGCTATGCTTTATTAAAAGCTTCTAGCTTCTGTCGGTCACCAACTGCACTGAAGAGACCTGATAGATAGAAAATTATCTCTTTTTAACAAAATTTTTTCTTTTGGTCGTATGGTTGAGCTCCAAACTTCAAGAATTCGACTAGATATCAGCTCGCTTCTTCCAAAGCTCGATTGAGTCATACCTAAGAATTTGAAAACGAAGTTCACAGCTTGAATGCTTTGACGTTCAGCCTAAAATATGGTAAAACAAATGGAAAGCTAGGTCGTTGTGCCCTTGGGAACAATGCTAAAGAGCGTCCCTCCATCTTTATATGGTGAACTGGTGGTGAAGCTTAGCATCTACAAATCTTGTAATGGTTTCGCCTCGTTGAAAACGAGCGAACAAGAAACAGAATATGAGTTCATACGTATGAATGAATTAATTTCCTATATGACAATTCTTTTGATTAATATCTAGCAGTAAATCAAATTATTTTTGGCACAAACAGCATTGTGCTACGCAGCTCGTCTCGCTCTACTGAAAAATTGCTTATCCGTGAAAAATAAATGTGATCTAACCAAAATTGGTCGCTGGAGGGCAGTAGGATTTGACCAGCAGCAAACAAATTATGTCATGAGTGGGTGATGTAAGTGTTTAATCATGTTCGGTAATTGTTTTGTTCTTTTTTGAACATTGTCGCTAGGAGGCAGTAGCAGTTGGTGTTTGGCAGATTTATCGATGACATGGTCGGAATGAAACCATATCAACATTATAACTGATTTATAGGTAAGTATTCACAAAAAGTATTACTTTATGTAAAATTTATTAAGACAAGCATATTTGTTTGATACGATTTTGGAACCTATATTTAAGCAGTGGTTAGTGGTGCTACTGTAGAGTGGCAAAAAACGCAACTGCTCCACCAAGCGGTATGCTTCATCATGAAGCGGAGTGCGTGATTTCGAGCAAAATAAAAAAAGGAAAAGAATTAAACACCGATGCTTCTCGAAAGTGTTTTCCTTGGCAGAGCTTTTTACTTTTGTTAATGTGTTTGAAACTATGTAGCTGGTCACCTTATGATGTTTGAAGTTATTGAAGAAAAAGTTACTCAACCGAAATTTTTTATGATTAATCAAAAAGTTTTCTCCGACACAGTATAACTTATCATCTCCTTCTTCTTTTAATTCTGGGATTCTCAGCCTTTTTGTTTTCGTTTGCCCTTGACAATTTTCATAATTAAAATTAAACCCCTTTTTTATTTAGCGCTGCAGCAGCAGCAGCAGCAGCTGACAATAATTCTTATTATTAAACCTTATGTCAGGAATGTCCAAAATTTTCAAGGAATGAACAAAAGAGATGGCGTTTTGTTAGAGATCGTTTTTTTGAAACAAATGCTTGAACCATATTTTTGTTGCTAAATTCATGTTCTATTAAGTTTTCACTAACGTTTAATTAATTTTATTGCCAAGCGGTAAATTTACTCCCAGTAGCAAACTTCTGTCTTAAACCTCTTTTGAGGCTTTATTAAAACAGAAAAATATTGAACACCAAGGGTATAGCCGGAAGGTAAAGAAGCAGTAGCGGGGTTCAGTCGGTTCGCATTGGTTCGTTAGAACCGCCTTACCGAATTTTGCGAGTTCGGCGAACCGGCTAACTGGCAAACCGACTATTCGCTGGGCAGCGGTCTTCTGCATGATTGTATCTCATCCGATAAGTATCTCAGCGTAAAATTGATTAGTTTATTTGCTGGCAACTTTGACTTTTTATGTGACAGAATCGGCCAACAAAAAATTTGAATCTTCTTACTACAAAGAGGATAACAAATTTCTAATAAAAGGATGAATAAATTTTAAACTGCAAATCTTTGGGCCTCAAAATTACAACTTCTAAAAATTTTTGGTTGGCCATGATCCTATCAAATATGGGTGCTGAAAGTGGGCTATGAGATAAAGTTTTTGCCTATAGAGACCGACCTATCTTAGCAGAAGTAACAGATAGAGCAAGGAAGTGAGATTGCCTCAAGCTGAGGGGACAAATGTTCATATAACAATTCTCTGTGTAAAATTTATGTTTCCCCTCCCTATCTGGATAGCCTCATCAGAATACTACAGTTCTTATATTCAAAGTAAGATGTGAACTATTAACCATAAAAAAATATTAGGAAAACCTGTTAATACATTGTTAAACACTAAAAATGATGCAACTTTATAGAATGCCAAACTTCAAATTTCTAAATATGGTGATGCCTCACTAGCATTCTCAACTTCCCTCAATTCATACCAGCATCTCACATGCCAGCCATCCACAAATCTTTCACACAAAATTAAATTTGTACCAGCCTATTGCAGGCCAGGCCATCCACAGTGTTTCCCGTATAAAATCCAAATATGCTCTTCTGGGCAATTTTAGATCTTGCCATCGATCCATTGCTACATTACTGCATAGACCTCATATAAGGGTAACGGTTTCGATCTATATCACATTGGCACTTCACAAGTCTCAACCGCATAAAAACCTAAAATAAGCATACAGCTGATGAGAGAAAGTAATCCGGAAAACGGTGTCCCTTGTTGTTATTTTGTGTTGTACTGACTGTAATGGACGGACATTATACTCATATGTTATCCCTGCATGCTGATTCTAGAGTAATGCGGTTGAGACATGTGAAGTGCCTATGTGATATAGATCGAAACCGTTGTCCTTAAATCAGGTCTATGTAGTAATGCAGCAATGGAACGATGGCGTGATCTAAAATTGCCAAGAAGAGCATATTTACATTTTGTACGGGAAACACTGTGGTTGGCCTGGCCTACAATATGCTAGTACAAACTTAATTTTGTGTAAAAGACCTATCGATAGCTAGCATGTGAGGTGATGCTATGGATTGAGGGAAGTTGAGAACGCTAGTGAGGCATCACTATATTTAGAAAACTAGAAATGATCCTAAACAAAACAGACAACTACTGTACTTTAGAAAAAGAAACATATTTACGTCATAGAATCACAGGTAAGCAAATGTTAACGTGAGGACATACTTTAGTGGCTGCAAACACACAAAAACAACAGGAACATTTTTACCACCGTGGTTATTAATTATATGTAGTGAACGAGCTTTTTGGATTACCAAAAAACTTTCCACTACGCGATATGCATGTGACTTTCATTTAAGTATTTTGACATTATCCCAATTTATACTATGATCAAAATCCACAACATGTTGACTCAGTAATGGCTTTTTGGTGCTGAAAGTCGCATCCACCAGCCGTTTTATGGTTTTCTGTTTCTTTTTTTGGTAAGGTAGTTGCCTGTTTTGCTCATAATAATTTTTAGTGTTTAATGATATAGGTTGTTTTGATATTTTTAGGGCTTAACAGCTCATACGGTGTGTATATGTGACAGCGGATGTAAGAACAACCGTATTGAGATAAAGCTACCCCGGTTACTAAAAAAAGCGAATCGAAAATTTTTTAAATAAGATTGTCAATTGAACGTCTATATCTATTGATGCAACTTATACACTCGACAAGAGAAAATTGCCTGGTTTAGGGTAGGGGGTTTAGGGAGGTTATTTCAGATTGCATAGCACGACTTCTTTGCGAAACGCTGTTTATGCGTTGTGGTGAAAGCCAAAAACGAAAATGTGGTCGGTAGATGGCAGTAGTAGCCAATTTTAAGCGGTGCTGAAAAATGCAAGAAGCTTTCATTTTATTCACACTTTTTATCGTCGGTTTATACTCAGTTTGTGTGAGATTTCGAGAAAATAATAAAACAAAAGAATCAATCTGGTTATTCGCTTGGCGCAAGCATTCATCTGCCTCTGCTTGAAGGATTACTTGGCTGAAAGGAGCCGCAATGTTGATTAAAGCAGACACATCTAGAAATTATTCCAATGTATTCAAATTTTCGTTCACATAGCATTTAACAGATTGAATGAACGTAAGGTGTCACCGAATGAGCCCCGTGACTTGCTCAAGTTTGGGGCGTGGCTGCTCAAAAAATATCTCGTTGCTACTCAAAAACGCGATCGCAGCTAAAAATATATGTGTGGTTTTCCCCTGACGTCATGGATCACGAGTCGATCACGTGTGATGACGTAAGCGTCATGAACCGCAAAGAGGAACTAAAGGAATCGATTTGTTGCATCATAATAGTCTCTGTTTGCTCGACCAACAAAGTTCTTTCTGTAAATGGCCAGAATTGAGACGAAACTCGTTTCATGACGAGCCCAGTTGCGCGGTTGGTGAGTCTATAAAGCAGCGAGAACGATTTGAACAGACTGCTAGAAAGAAGAGAGAGTGGATTGTAAGTGATCAGCATTTTAGGTATAGATGAATACAGAACGATTGCTGGTGAGTTCTAAAATTCAGAAAATTCCAATTTGTTGTCCTAGAAAAATCCGTTTGCGCATTTGAGATAAGTAGTTGAATGTAACTCTGGGTTGTCTGCTTCTGTGCAACAGTAGTTGACCAATAAGAGCTGGCAAGTCACTTTGGGGGCATCAAATTCATAAAGAAAACGGCGATTGTCAGCTGGCGATTTCTTAGCTTTTCTTGTTGCTGATGATTTCATGTAAGTTGAACATATAATACTATAAGTTTTAAAATAAACTTCAACTGTTTTACATAAATTATATTAAACCCAATATCTCTAAATTCAGGTGAGATTCCTTCAGCATTTTTGTCAAATACCACACAATCAAAGTTCCCAATGAGACGTGAGCGCGCAAACAAGTAAAATAATGCCGTACATGAAATTTATGTATTTTTTCTATACAAATTTAGGTTTTTTTGAGAGCGCACACTTCAAAAATATTCCCGCACATGACGAAAAAAACTTAGAAAGAACATTGCTCACAAACGCCTCTAAAGAAAGTTGCAAGGTTTGTCAGATCGACCATTATTACAGTAATAACTTCATGTTAAAACTTTTATTTCCTCATTTCGCAACAGGAACTAGGCTGGAAATAAATTACTATAAATAGACATTCGACGCAGGAAAGTTTTGCTGTAAAATATCACCAACTCTTGTTTGCTGTATTAAGCGTCACAAATGAGCTTATGGTGCTTTGCAATGTGATTACTGTAACTAGCAGTTTTCGTTGCAAAGTTTCAATCTGCAGTACCAGTGCTTAACCTTTCTCAGCTCACGCCCACTTTTATGGGGAGAAATGACTATCAGTCCACTGTTGAGAAACGAGAAAGTTTCCCTGCCACTTATCGATCTCGAAAAATCTTCAGAACAGGAACAAAGATTAATCAAAACAGTCATTCTTTTAAGTTCTGAAACACTTCAAAATTCTTTGCGGTTCACCAACTGTAACGAACTGCATTACATAGTAGAAACGAAATAAACAAGGATGCAACTCAACCAAACAAGGAAAAAGTGAGATTTTTCTTTTACGCACACAACCGTACGAAAGTTTGAGCAATGTCCATATAAGGAAATCGTTGTTTATTCTTTCCATATTCAGTCTTCAAGTTCAGGTAAAGTTGTTCTAGCGTTGTAAGGATTTGGTGTTAGTTTCGCTTCACCTAGTTCAGCTGATTTCAGTTTTGCATCTGAGGAAAAATACAGAAAGAATACTGCGCTCGAAATCACGGGTTTTTCACAATTGCCTGTTATGATGTAATGTGTAGGCGTCATAAAACGCTAATGCCATTCAGTACTTAAATCATAGGTCGAGGCAATGGTGCTGGTTGGAGCTGTAAAAGTGACAGAGAATATAGTTAGAAGCATGGCTGAGATACTTGTTGTTGGCCAGTTTTGCGCCCACACTGAGCTGCACGGTAGTTTAGCGTATAGCAAGAGTAGATCTTCATCAAAATTCAGTTCGCTTCATCGTGTAGTTACGACGAATAGAGGTCTGAGAGTTGGACAGAAATAACGACTTGGACCAGAATTAAACCTCAAAGCTTTTAGTTGAGTGTAAAAGTAGTGATTTCGTTTCATGCTTATCTATTCCCCCTTTTCCCCTGTTGTCTTATGTCGCTTTTCCTACTACCCGCCACCCCATTCATGGTGAACTACGACTTATAGTAGACGGGTACTATTTTAAGAGAGAAAAACGCAGATGTTTCAAAAGCAAGCACAAGTTTCGAGTGATTGCGTAATAGTAACAGGTCTGTTACGTCACTGCGCTAGTTTTTTAGCAATGTGGAATGTGAGAAAGGATCGTTCAGTTCGAATAATCTGCCTTGGATGTTTCCATCAAAATACTTGTGAAAGAGAAGCATTTTGATGGCTACCTCCCTGGGCCGGTTAGTACTCTCATCAAGCGGGACAACGAATGTGCATCATGATGTGGTATAAACATTCGTTCCAGATGGCAGCGAGCGATGACGGGTTGTGTTTCTGTTCAGCCCTCCGCAAGGGGTTAACAGACGCAGCATGGCAGCAACGTATATACGGTACTTTGTCATTTTCCGTTCATTCAGAATCGTTTCACGCAATCGGTTGAGGTCAAACTTGAAGCGGAATTGCAAGAATTTCGGAAGAAAAAAATAGTTGGTAGTAGGTCCTACACCGCTACTCAACAGTGGCCAGGCCACAGCTGCGATCACAAAATCCACTGTGACGTCATATTTTGTTTTGTTTGTGAATTTCGCTGCAACATCAGCACCAAGCTTATTCAAAAAAATAATTTTTAGACACAATATTTTCCGGTGCTTTTTTTGTTGGGGGTCCATAGAGCTGCGTTGTGATTGGCTAGAAATACATCACGTAACTGGGCGTTACTCTCGTTCGAATGTTGTGCAGGCACGTGCACGCTGTGACGTCGATCACGTGTCGCGCGACATTGTGCGAGAGTCGGTCATCTCATTGCAAGTGATGCATTATTGCGCAATAATCGCTCCCCTGTTCCGTAGCGGTTTAAACAAATCAACTGCATTTTCAACGCGATTCGCGAAGGTTGTACCAGCGTCAGTAATAGTATGGGGGGATATGACTTAATAAACAATGTACCTTTTTTCATTACGATAGTTTCCAGCAAAGTTGATGCTAGAACATACGTGTTTGATTGAAGTGGTTGTAGGTTCGGTTTCTACAAGAAATGTGACTGTGGTGACACCTTTATCGAGTGATGGCGAAACTTCATGTGATGGTTTCTTAATGCAAACACTGCTTGGAATTTCTATTGTTTTGTTATTTCTACACCTATTCTTTTTTTTCTTCAAAAGAAATCAAACAATGAAAGCAGACAAAAGACCATTGTTTTGTCACAAACACAAAGTACCATATTTTGTTTTTCAGTTCTGAATTCCAACTCAACTAGAAAATTATTTTATTTATAAATATTTCTTTTATTTATAAAAGCAATGAAACTCCCCGCTATGAAAATATCAGCGCAGATATGAAAATGAGATTGGCGCAATGCCTCGGTGGAGGTGCTACATCCCTGTTCTTGATTTTCCACTATGTCGCCGTAGAGCTATTTCTCCTGCTTGCTTGAAATGACCGTGACAGAAATGTGCTGAGCCAGCAGCATTGGTAACTCCGGAAGAGGTCTGAATACCAGTCTATGTACAACCGTAAAACCCAATTAGTTGAACAAGCACAAGATTTTGCGTTGCTGTCAGGGTCAGGGAGATACAAAAATATTTGAAATCACTTTCGTTGCATTTATTAATTTTTGCTCTCACTATATGGCAATGAGCGCCAGAACATTCATGTCGGATGGGTTTGGTTGGTGTTGGGCGGCCAGAATAAAGGGGTCCTCCTCCATACTTATAACGCCAGTCATAGAGCGTGAATTGTGCCTTCTGCATCCTTGTTATTATGGCATAATTGCATTGTTATTGCGCCAGAAACTCCAGTTCGAACGGAATTTTTTTTCGAACTTTTGATCTTAAGCACGTGATGTGCTGAGATGAATAAGCCTGGTGACGTCAGCACTTAGCAAACTTTGCTTCACAGCGACATTTACGGGTTGCTACATTGATTGGAGGTCGTCGCTTACGTCGTTTTTTTAATAAGGATTAGTTTTCAGTTGCAAAGCTCAATCGAGGAGTATTCTAAAATGTACTTGTTGGAACGTTATCGTAAGTATCGATCGAACTTGAGCTTTTTGATCGGCTTTTGCGTTTTACGATGCTTCTGCTGAATATGCCGTCGGATCGGAACTGATGTAGGACAAGGCATGCGATTCTACCGTCGCACGTCGTGTCAGGCATCTTACCGGTTTGAGGGAAATTGCATCATTAGCTGCAAGCAATGTGACGTCACAATCACGTGTCCACAATAGTGTTCCAAAATATCTCGGCGGTTCTGTTTGTTCAAAATTATCGCGAAAAGCTTTGAGCCCCTAAATTAGGTTTATGATCATTGAACGGAAACGTGCGCTGCACGACGAGTGACGAAGCTGGAATTTTCGATCATGAATCGCATTTATCATTTCATAATTGTTAACAAACTGATCAGAGACCAATTGCGATGAACAATCAATCACAATCCACCAAACGCAGTGATGACCCTGGTGAAAGCCTGTGATAATTGAAATGTCGTCAAATCAACCTGCATCTCATATATTCTACTGCGGTGCTGAGAACATCCGCTCCGCAGTCGATGGGCCGGGGTTCAATTTCCTGCATTTGTCCAGCCATACCAAAAACCAAAAATGATATTTACAGGTTTCTTGCTTGGCAGTGCAATTATTGTTCTTTGTAGTATTCTTGCTTTAAAGTTGGCATTTTAACATTCTGGTTTGGTAATATTACAGATGCAATGGTCATGCCACTATCTTTAAATTTAATCAAAATTCTTTTCATGTGCATGTATGTGTTCAACGTGAATCTCTTTGCCATCGTCCCCTTTTTTAGTTCACTGTTGTCAAATTTTATTTTCTTTTATGCTGATTTGAACAAAAATAAAGTGATTGATTGATAACTGATTATTGAAATTGCGAACAATGAAACTGAACTTCTCGGGCATGATACCAAACCTGTAACGGTCTTCTCAACCAGAAATAAAACTTCTTACCGATATTTAAAACAGGTTTCGTTGCTTGATGCTGAGTGCAAAGAAAGCGACTTTCGATTTGCACTCGATCAGTATTCAGCAGCGAAACCGCGTCTCAAAATCTGCTCTAAATATCGGTCAGTTGTTTTGTGGTTGAAGAGCCGAAAAGTTCGTAATACTTTTATCTTTTGCCGCGAATTGACTCACGGCCAGTAGTCTTATTATTGCTTTTTGACCAATAGGCCTATTAACTCAAGTTAGACATAGCGTATGAAAGAGGAAGGAGCTTTTGCGTTTTGTTTAGTGCTGAAACATGAGAGTTTTGTGGGCAGAAAATTTGTAGAAAATGTCATTTCTTCCGGTGCGAGCCCGCGAGCAGCGGCTCAGTGAGCTGATGATTGCAAGCCGGGAGTTTCAAAGAAAACAAAATGAAGTAGCAAAAGTGAAGTTCTTCTGCAATCATCGCCCTCTTGTTATATCGCATGTTCATCATTCGGAGGCACAGAACAGGGACAATATTGCTCAGCGCGGAACAATGATTCAGACCTGCTTCCGAGTTTCAACTCTATGCTTGAATCGTTCGACGTTACTTTCAATAATTTTACTGCCCGTTGGAGTTCTTCAAGAAGTGGAAATCGCGGTAGCGCTTTTCTCCACGGCAGAAAGTTATTCACACCGCCGCGGTTTAAACGCGTGGCCATTGAATCACGTCATCACGAGATGTCACTTCATCCCCCGCGACTGCGAAGGCAAACAATCGCAGGCAATTTAATCAGTGACGCAAGTAACGATGCAGCTGGTACCTCAAGCTTGACATCTGCAAGTTGACCTTCATAAAATTTCCCCAGTAGACCAGGGGCGGATTAAGAAATCGCGGGGCCTGGGGCAGATAAGAGTGTGGGGCCCCTAAATTATAGAACGCGAAAACAACTAACTCAGATTTGGGTCGCGCTCGAAAAAGTTTGGGAGCCACTGATTTAGTAGATCTTAATGATAGAAGACATAATAAGCTCTTCCCATCCGGGAACAAGGTATCCCTGAGGTAATCTTTGGTATTTAAAATGGGTGAAGTATAAATGGGTTAATTCAACTGTACAGTATTTATTTCAAATCAAAACTTGATTTTTGTGCGTTATTTGTGTTTTCGTTTGATAGAAATGTAAATATATAAACAAACTTTTGTTTCCATTGTTATTTATTTTGATCAAAGAAGGTGAGTCTAATTTGTTATTTTGATTTATTAAGAAAATTAAATTTCATTAACTTGGTTTAAAATTTATTTTGAAATTTATTTTAAAAGGTTAAATACAGAATAAATTTTTGCACTGTTTCATTAACGGGGCAAATATAAACAACACAGAGAGTGCAACACAAAAAAAGCTAAGGCAAATAATTTGTTACAACTGGCGTTTTCGACATTTCGCTGCTGCAAATTTATCAATAATATCCTCAAAGCTCATAGATTTTGTGAAACTTTTTTCGATGGCCATAATACAGAAATCACAGACGTGATCCTGCGTCAGGGATGAGCGCAGGTAGTGTTTCATTCTTTTCAATGCCGAAAAAGAACGCTCACCTTCCGTATTTGCTACAGGCAAGGTCAGTTATATACAAAAAATAATAGCCACATTTGGAAAAGTTTCAATTAAGCAGTTCTTTTTCAGATATGACAGCTGTGCTTGCGCAGTATTTTCTTCAAACCAAGATCAGAAGATGAACGTAAATGAAAAGCGAAGTGCACAATTTTTGAAGGAAAGTCACTATCCAAATTGCTTGCATATACTTTTAACAACTTACTTGCAGCCTTTTCTGTATCACTGATAGTCCAAGTGTTCAGCAAAAAATTAAAATTCTGTAGCAATATGCAGTACACAGATTTTCGTCTTCTTACTTCTGCAATTACACTCTTGTGCAAATTAATTGAATCACTTGAAAAAATACAAAAAAACGTGTTTTTTTGTTTTTAAAACATAAACAAAACAAACTAGTCGAAGCACAGTTTTTAATTACGGATGTGACCACCACAACTATCTGGAAAGTTTCCAGGCCAATCCAACACCGAAATATTGTTCAAATTGATAAAATTTTTGACTTTTTGACTGGTATGGCATGGTGTCAAATCTTGCTAAAAAATCCCTGAACCTTCTGAGAATTTTCTTGCCGTTTCTGGTATTACTTTCTTTGTCAGAACATCATGGTATTTTTCAGAATTCATCATGCCTTCAACTGGCTTGAGTGTTCCAACCTCATAATAGCTGAAACAACCCCAAAACATTTTCTTTGGGGGGTGTTTGACAGCTTGATCAATGTGGCTTTCTTTTAGGGGCTCTCCTTTTGATATTCGGACATGGTGACTCCTCACTCTCTGAACTAAAAAGTGACTCTCATCAGAAAATAAAACTTGACGCCATTGTTCACGTGTCCAGTCTTTATATTTTTTGGTCCAAATGAAACGTTTCTTTTTCATCTTGGTGGTCAAGAGCTGTTTTTTTATTGGTTGTCTTGCTTTCCGGCCAACAGCTAGGAGTCGCCTGCGCACAGTTGAGGAATCAACCATCACTCCAGCAGAAGCCAAATCTTGTTGTAGTTGAAAACTTGTTTTTCTTGGGTTGAATTTACCCTCCCTAAGCAAGTAAGCATCCGTTCTGGGCATCGTCTTTTTCTTTCTTCCGCAATTACCCTTTCTGTTAGGAGCTAAATCCTTCTCAATTTGAAATTTTTTAATAAACCTATGCACAGTTGCTTGACTAACTCCCACACCTTTAGCTATCTCTCTTTGCGACTTCTTTTTGTGCTGATGCAAAGCCAATACTTTCGCACACTTTCTAGGAGTAACATCCATGTTTTAATGCATTTACCACAAAAGAATTGGCTTCTGATTAGTTTTGTCATAATGGGATCAAATAACATTGTGACGTCATAAACGTATTGTTTATTTAGGCTCTGATGTCATAGACATCGTGACCTTCAAATCCAAGAAAACTGCAAAAAATTTATAAATTTGATGTCCAAACGAGTGAAATCGATCCTGACTAGTCGTGGTGGTCAAATCTATTATCACAATGTTCTAGCTTGTTTTGTTTATGTTTCAAAAATAAATAAAAAACACGTTTTTTTGTATTTTTTCAAGTGATTCAATTAATTTGCACAAGGTATTAATGATTGAAAGTAAATGCTATACGAAAGGATTCTCGAGCATCTTCCAAAGCTCTAGTGCATCCAGTGTCCTCTACTTCATAATCAAAAATCTTCTTCATTTTTCGGTTGCGTTTGTTTTGCGACACATAGGTTTTCAGTATACCGGTTGTGAGTTTCAAGCCATCTTTTTCAATTGTATCAAATTCATCCCGTAAATGCAGGCATAAATTCTTAATTCCATTGTAAAGTGCTACGAAACTTCCTAAAAACATGTCAGCACGCTGCAGACATTTGCTTGCACTGTGAAACCTTTGAAGAATTTTGCGCCATTATATAAGCCACGGTGCACCGAAATCAGTTAGGCGTCCTTTTAACGCTATGCGTACATTGTATTCTTAAACGTCAGCGTTGATGCAACGCGTCTGTGGGATTCGAACCCGCGTTTTTGGAGCTGGCTTCCTCGCGCGCAGAGCTTTGCTGCCATGCACCACGTGCTGCCAGTTATGCCATAAAGCTCCAAATTTTGTTTGTAACCTTTGGAAGACTTTTTTATGCCTAATCACTGCTTGTGTGATGGACTTTACATAAGAATATCAGTTTTAGTCCATAGTCGAGCGGCTAGCAGTACGTCAAAACGAACCCTGTTCAAAAGTAAACGGCACGTAAGTCTTGTGCTTTGTGTTAGTTTGTTTTATGAAAGTCAACGTTAATGCTATTGGGGGGATCTCTTGGCACTTGGCAAGCCCAGCTGATGAGTCCAAAAGGACGAAACGCGTCCAGGGATGGCTTTATAAATTTGAATATATCTCTCAATAGCATTGTTTCCTTGGAAAGCCTCGCACCTTCAGCACTCACTAGGTTGTTTTGTTTCTCGCTTATAAGACGCTCTCTATCGATCGTAACCACTTGGAGCTAGCAATATAATTATGGCTCTTTCTAAGGCATCCATACTCTTTTTCAAATGCGATGAATTGAAAAAGAGGGCTAGAGTGCATAGGCGTAGCCAGGGGGGCCAAAGGGGCCATGGCCCCCCTGAATTTCAAGTCAAATTACAAAACAGTATCAAAAAAATAAAAACATAAATTTTTTTGCGCCTCTGCAGGTACATTAGAGTTTATTGTTGACTTTTAGCAAGGGGGTAGGGTGGGCGTGGCTTTTTAAGTTTTTTAACTTACAAATGTTATCAAACAAGATGTGTACGTTTTACACACTAAATATCGCCGAAGTTTTTTTTCTATGTCGCAGTCGAGTGATGAATTGATAATCCAAGTTATGGTAATTGCAAGAAATAAGGGTCTTGCTGAGCGCTTTCTTGTTTTATTGCGATGCGGACTACTGCATAGACGTCGCTTCTTTTATCAGAACGTTCAACCAACAAGTGGGAGTGGTTTCCTTGAAATTCCTTAAATAGTGTGTTATAAGTCACAATTGAAGTAGAACTATTAAAGCCGTTCTTGACAAAACTACATTAGATTAGTGAAATCGCATTCGCACTTTCTCAGTTTTGTACAGCAATTTTTATAGTAGCGACGAGCGTAGTTCACGAAAGGCAAAATGCCGTTATAACTAAATGACGTCACATTAAAAGTTGCAAAATTTGGCCCGCCTCTCAATTTTTTTCTGGCTACGCCCTTGCTAGAGTGGCGTCTGATCTCGCTGACCATCTTGTGTTGGATAAAGATTTTACTGTTTTTGCTTTGATGGCTGATTTCCTTTTAGCCCAACGTTTTCGTTGATGCAAAGAAAAATTTATAAAAATTCTGAAGAAAGCCAAAAATGAAACAGCAGTAGTACAGCTTTCCGCAACACACCATCTAATTAAATTTGATGAATGTGCAGACAAGGAATATAATGAATTGATGGATTAAAGGCTTTGAGTCTGGCTTGCACTCCAGTATATCTTCCTGATAAATTGCTCGCATTATTGTAACTTTGACCACGACAATTATCCAAATTAATGTCGTATTCGGTAAGAGTACGTAAAATGTGGTTAGTTATTGACTCAGCATCATGTTGTTCGTTGCTATCTATAAACTTCAAAAACCTTTTCACGATAGCGCCGTCGTCCTGCACATACCTGATGATAAAAGTCAACTGGTCTACATGGGTCACATCAGGAGTAGAATCCACAATTGCACTAAAATATTGGACTTTCTTAACCTCATTCGCAATTTTGGTTGTAACTTCCTTTGGCATAAGTTGCACAAATTCGTTGCATATAGTGGAAGAAAAATAGGAAGGCACACCTTTGCTAGAATTACCAAATTGGCGAATGTGATCGGCTAGAAAATCGTCAAATTTCGCTAATAATTCAAGTAGTCCCAGAAAATTTCCGTTTTGAGGAGACCCAAATACTTCATTTTCCCCACACAACGGCAAACCTCTGTCACAGAGGAACTTGACGACGAACCAACTCTTTTTTACACAGCTCTACAGTACACTTTTTCTTTATCAATCTGCACCAAGAAGCTATGATCCACTCGTGCATTCTTAGTCTTGAAAGAAGCAGCAGATAGACTGGCATTCCTGTGTGACTCGCTGTTTTTATGTTCATGCAACCGATTGATATGCTTCCAGTCATTAAATCCACAGCTAAATTTGTTTCACGATCAGCAAATAGCCTACAGACAGAATATGCCATTCCAGTGGTTTCCGAGTACAACATCCAGTCACGTTTGATAGTTTCTCCATTTGTTAAAGCTCTGTTGAAATGTTCTTTTTTAAGATCGGTTAATGCCATCAACATATGTTATTTTGGAATTAGTAAAACTGATATTTGTTTTCTGGTTTAGTTCGTTTTCAAAGATATATCAGCGGAAATCATCATCGATGTTTTCCCACAGAGCTGGATCATTGCTATTGTTTTCAGTTACATTGGTAGATGTTTGCATACTTTCATTTACATCATTCACACTTTTATTTTCAGATTCAGTATCTAAAGCAGTGTCAAAAGTTTGCTCTGTTGTACTCTCAAGATTCATAGCTTCTACAGCTTGACTATTATTACTCAAAGATTGAATTGATGGAGGATGAGCTAACTGCTCATTTACATTAAGAACTGATTTATTTTTTTGTTTTTGACTTCCACTCTCATATTTTTGGCCTAAGTTACGAATTCTTTTAGTCATTAGCACTTAAGTTTGAAACACTCTGCAGTGGTCACGGAAACTCAACCAACTTAATCTCTTCAATTTAACTAAAAGTATTGCCGCAAGTATAAGTACCGGTAAGTTTCTGTAATTCGAAAAATTTGGCTAATTTTGAGCTAAGGGTGAAGATCCGATACCCCAAATCCTCTAAATTTATCAGTCAAATTTTCTAATATCCTACTAGTTGTACTTTATCGCGTATAGCTTATTAAGTTTTATGGGACTCTTAGTGTCCTACCTATTTGTTTAACATTTTTGAAATGAAACAGCTTGTAAATTTCCACAGACTTGTGTTTGTCTGCACACTGCAAGATACAGGTCAGAAGGCCTAAGATTTTTTATAACTGCTCCAACATTTGACAGTCGTTCGCAGCCATTAATTTGAATGCTATTATACCAGTCTCTACTGTGACGTCACAGTTACTTTGTCATTGAAAGTCTGTTTTAAATTTTTTTCGTACAGGTAATATGTAACTGTACCGGTGTGCAAATATTTTGATTTTTCAGTTCAAGTTTGCTGGTAAAGTAGGTTGTAAGGCTATAAATTTATTTCAATTCCATTCAATAGTTAATAGCGCTAAAAATTAGCAAAAAGCGGGGGGCAACCGCCCAGTTTGCCCATTGCTTAATCCGGCCCTGCAGTAGGCTATTCAGTCTGTCAGGATTTGCAAAAACAAACAGCTTCCATTGTTCTGTTTGTCCGACCAGCCAGTACAGAGACCAAGCTTTAACGTCGACGAGTTTGGCTAAATCCGACATCATGTTGTTTGGGTAAACTCAACCTTCTTATCTGAGTCCCGTATGACATTAATTACAATCGCATGGTACTCATATTCTATTCTTCCATCACAATGTAGCAGAACTTCATCAGAGTCACAAGGCACTATTACGTCATAACGAGAAGATACAACTTACAAGCAAACATCAACGAAGAATGAATTATTGCAAAAATTATAAAAATAAATAATGAAAAAGTGAAGTGTGATTGGTACAATAATTTGCTATCCATAGCCGCGAAAAACGACCCCTACTACACACACAACATCATATAAAGGTAAGACGATAAAACAATTGATTTCTCGTTTCCATTGGCAACGTTGTGGTCACACACACGTCGTATGGTGCAAGCAGAAAAGACGTAGTGATGTCAAAACTTTTTCGTGAAACAGTCAAGGCATAATTTTGGCGATGGAAGTCAAGTGAAGTAACGAGTCCACTTGAAAAATGGGAAAGTGCGTCCAAGGAGACGAAGTGTCCACATGGGCATCACCAGCTACGCACATTTAGCAAAACATTTCAAAAATGATAACGTTCGCTGCCCATTCGAAGACCGGTACAACTCACCATATGTGCTAGTAGGTTTTAATAAATGTTGATTGTTACTTAACAATGAGATATTATCGTGAAATAAAATGAGGGTAAAAATTATGCTACAAAAAGTGGTGTCGATTGTATTTGTAATTTGGTACGAACTAGTTCATAATAACAAATAACAATGAACACACAATTGCACCAGAAACCGTGTACCAATGCGGCATATATCAGAGTAATATGTTTTATGATAATGCCAAGCACCGAGTGACCTCACGCTTCAGGTTGACCTTCACCAGGAATCGAACTTGTATCTCTCAATCATTTTTATCAGTTTTCTCGTAACATGAATCGTCCGTGCTTTCATAGTAATGCTTACCATTCTAAAATATTATATTTCAAGTCAATATCTTTACTATCCATTTACAGATATATCTTTGGCTCCACAGAACAACTGTTAAGCAGGCCAGCTTCCGAGTTATCGTCGCTGCTGGCTGCTGGAATGGACCGTAAACAGGAAAAATTACGCAGTGTATTTGGACAGAACGCAAACCCGTGCCAGCTTTGAACTTGATTGCTACTATTTTGGATGATAAAAATTCATCAGCGTAGCACAGAGCATGTAAACAATATTTGATAGGTAAATGTTGAACTGGTATGTAAAAGTTGGTTTGGGAATCGGAAACAAGGTGTTTGCGGATGCTGGTTAAAGGTCATCACACTCAATAGGACTACGATGATCATCACGCTTGAGATAGCAAGGAGTGCCATTTCTCTCCCATCCCCATCTTGCTGGCAATAACGTTAATGATTATAAAGGCACATTACCTTAACAGGTCGCTTCGTTTTGCTTAAATGAACCAAACCAAACAGGCAGAACAACGTCATTAGCATCTAAAAAATAGTATGAACAAACCAATGGTTGCTAGTAAACTAATTCGTTGGATCAATGGTGGCAAAGTAATGCAGCAAGTCATATTCAGTAATGCCATCAACATATCGTGCTGGTCCCATGAACATATAGAGTGCTTGATATAGTGCCGAGTTTGAAAGTTTATCGTGGAAAACGAATAGAAACAAAAATGGTTAGATATTATCTAAATCACGTACTTTTACATTTAAACTTTCTCCAATTAATCAACATTTTATGATCTTAAAAATTTCAAGTCTTCACACTCTTGAAGTTTCCGAAATTATTTTATCTCAGGTTTTCAAATTCACAATCACAATACCAAATACTCAAAAAATCACTTATTATATGCTCCGCGTATAAATAAGACGTAAACCAAACGATCGAACCGAACTTTTCTCATCTATGGTCCAATGTCTCCAATCACTCACACGACCGATTTCAGCCTGGAGCTGAAGAATCGTGCGTGGTTTGTTGGCGTATACCTTGGATTTCACGACCCCCACAAAAAAAATCACAAGGAGTCGCCATGCAAGGATATCACTAGTTTCGGAAATTTTTCGTGAAGTAATGCAAGCGTTTTACGTGAGGTGGGACAGGTCACTCCATCCTGCATAAGTTGTCAATCTCCAACTTTTACGAGATCGGCCACAACTGAGTGGGTACCATGTCTCGGTACCGCTCTCCATTAATAGTAACTGCAGTCTCCTCGTCAGTTTCAAAGAAAAACGATCCGACCAATCCACCTGCCAGGAAGCCGCGCCCCACAATCGTTTTCAACGAATCAATTTCACACTCTTACATTATTCACAGACTTTTATTTCCCCAAATACGACAATTTTGTTTGTTGACAAATCCACTTAAGTGGAAATAGGAATCGCCACTGAAAACGATTTGTTTCGCAAAATTGTTGTCCACTGCAAGTCTCTCCAGAGCCCAGTCAGTAAATCGCCTCCCATGATCAGCTGGCTTAAGATACTGCGTAAGTTGAATTTTGTTCGCATGCTTATGGAGATCCTTATTCAACAACTACTAAACAAGTATTGGTATCTGAAAATAATTCAATTTTGCAAAAAAAACAAAAGAAAATTAATCAAAGTAAAGAAACCTTGCAAAAATAATAAAACATGCTCTTAAACTTTAAAACATGAAATGTTCGCCCAATTTAAATTCGGTGCACTTTATGGAGCACCCTATACAATAATATTTGCCATTGATGTTGTGGTTGTTATACAACCCTGCCGAAGGAAGGGCATGGCGGAAGATCATGAAGTCCCAAAAGCGGGGAAACTCTCGAAGGCACAAACCAAATGTCGTATATAAAAAAGAAGTCGCCGAAGAGCAAGCGGCACGAAGAATCCGTAACTGGATTGGACAGAATGAGATGAAAAGTGTCTTGAATCGGATGACCGTACGCGCTGCATGAAGAATTCTAAATTCTGCCAAATCTAGAGATAAGACTTTAACAGAAGGCTGTGTCCGTTGCAACGAAAACGAGAAAAACACAGCGAGCGTGACGAGGAAGCACAAGGATACTGAGGGGACCTATGTGTCGAAGAACTTTGATGAGACAGTACGCCTCCAGCACGAGAAAAGAGACGAGAGGTGAAAGAGAGACTACATGGGACTGCAGACGGCTGAAGCAGCGCACATCGTATAGTACACACATTGGCAGTGACAATGCTCGAAAGAAATGAGTGACCGTAAATCCATCGAAGCCAGTTAAGAAAGAAGGAGAGAAGGTTGGGTACCTCGTGCCAGTGAGTGTCTGTGAAAAAGAAAGACGGAGGAAAGGCAAGCGTACCAAGAACAAAACAAAAGTATGACAGAAGGACAAGGGAAGAGAAGTGGCAGTCTTGTTGGTGATGTCAACACCAACAAAGAGCTTGCAGAATAGCGTAGGCTTCAGCAGAGAAACTGGAACATGCTGGGCCTGTCGAAGAGGAAATTGTCTCAGCGCCACAAAGTAAACAGTTGGAAAATACGCCAAACCTTTCAGCGACAAAAGGAAATGTGACAGAGCCATCACTTCAAATTACGAGATCGTGAGATAAGGGAGAACCAAGATAGCCAAGATCAGCACGGTGGAAAAGAGTAGGGACCGAGCGAGAGCGGGAAGTAAAAATAATTGGCTCTACAGTGAAGGAAAGCAGGTTCCAGAAAGAGAGCACAAGCACGAAAAACCTCTCTGGAAAAAAGGAAAAAGCATTAGTGATGGAGTGAATGAAAAGTCTCTCTAGAAACACCGAAATATCTTGGTTTCAATGCATGTCTTGCCAAGTTTAAATAGGGAAAGAGATTGGAAGCGAAGGACCGCTCATAAGATGACAGAGTGAAATGAGTCAAAGTAACTCGTAGGGGAAACAGGGACCCCCTAGAAAGGGTAAGAGTGATGAGGGAGGATGAGAGGCAGACGCGATTGAACGCGGTGATGGCGCGACTGGCCGCTCGTTGAAGGCGTTACAACTTGGTAACGTTGGTAAAGCTGAAAAAGAAACCGCGAGGGTGAAACATAGATGACAATGAGCCGAACAAAAATTTTGTACGGAAGAGATAGGGACTCCTTGAAGGAGCCCCATGAAAAAGCGCAGATACAGCGTAAAGCCTTGAGAAGAGGAAAGAACTTAGCCTTCAGCGAATATACATGTTTTAGAAAAAGAGAGAGTGCGGTCGAAGGTGATCGTAAAAAGTGGAAATAGAATTAAAGCGGAGAGGGTACTTGAACAAGGAAAAGGTGGAGCTGAAGATAAGCTGTGTGGAATTAACTGAAAAGAACCCCCCACAATTGCTCCGATTAAGAGAAAGATACTTGTGTGTAGTCCAGCACTTTAGTCGAATCAAGACACTTTGTGTGGCTTCCACGGTAGCTCGTACAGATGGGAAGAAAAACTAAATGGCCAGGTCAGGAAAAAGAAAGCAGGTGACGGAAGAAAGCAAAAATGCAACGAGATTGTCAATGAAAAAACAGAATAGAACACTGCCGTGATATGGCACAACATCATAACTACAAAAATCATGTTTTTGAAAATTTTGATTTTCTATCTACTGCATTTTGGTTCGTGATTGTTGAACAAGGAAACTGAGCCAATTTTTTTCAGTTTTGCCTTGAAGCTGTCCACTGGACAAACACTAATTATCTCTACATGTTTGCTGACGAGCAGCTTCACATTAAACGAAAAAAAATCGAGGTAGTTCATGATAATTGAAATGTAGTTGTTAGGTTTCACCATACCAGGTAAACCAGGACCACGAACGGATGCTTACGAAACATCCGGCGGATACGAAAGGAACGACGTCTGCAATTTTGAGGAGTCGCGCAAACGCGCTTGTTGGAAAGGCAAGACTGAATCCACCAAACATAGGGTGTCTCAAAAAAATATACCCAAAAATATTCTGCAATAAAAGTTTCAAAAATAATGTATCCGAGGACTGATTTTGTTTTTTTTATTTCAGAAAGCTTAAATTTTGTTTTAAAATTAATTATGCCACAGTTGACTCTCACTCTGAGGACAAAAGTTGTTGAGTTCTGGTACCAGACTACATCAATCATTCAAATCCAATGTAAACTTCGACAATTCTTCAACAAAGCAGATGCTCTAACTGCTAGAACAATACGTAGAATTGTTGCAAATTTTCAAATCTTGGAACTGTTTGCAAAGTCAACCAAAGGTGCAGTGGTAGAAAGAGAAGCGCTCGATTCATAGCAAATGTGGATTGCGTAAGAAGTAGTTGAATGCAGTCCAAAGAAGTCAATTTGTCGTCTCTCTGCAGAATATTCTTCGTTCATCTGTCCAGCGTATCTTACGGGATGACCTGCATCTGTTTCTTTACAAGATTCAATCACAAAGTGAGCTTATATCTGAACAAAAGGCACGTAGACTTGAATTTGCTCAATAATTTTCAGGAAAACTAAAGACAGATTAACATTTTACAGAAAAAATTCACATGACAGACGAATGTTATGTCTATATTTTAGGGTTACAGAACAAACAGAATTTCCGATATTGAGGGCTGATAATCCAGGATATAAACTTGGGAATGAAAGTCCTAGATCTTTGCTTATGGTAACGGTGGGGGTGGCAATCGGCTGGGAGGACCTGTTTTGAAAATGATGATGGCAGAACAGTCATAGTTGACCAGATCAACTATCGTCGAATACTTGCAGAGTTCTATCTCCCAGAATTACGCCGAAAAGCTTGAAGAAGAGATGATCTGAATGAGGACATAGTGGTTCCAACAAGATGGAGCCCCACCACACACAGCAAGGGCAAGCACTTCCCTGGAAGTTTGATCTTCTGTAAGAAGTCGGTGAGTAGCCTCCATACTTGCCTGATCTGCCCCACCCGGATTTTTTCCTTTGGGGTTATTTACAAGACTGAATTTTTGAAAATCCCAAACCAAGAAACTTTGAACAACTTAAGGCAAACATCCAAAGAGGAATCTTAAAAATTTCATGCGAAACATTTCGAAACGTGATAAACAATGTAGCAGTACGGATTCAGGCTGTTATTGTACGACAGGGAGGTTATATTGATCACGTGGTTTAAAAAGAAATTAAAACTTCGAAACGGAAAGCCCGAATTGAAAACTATGCACTGAATCAAAAACTTACATGTTTTGACCTTATTATGAAAAAACATTTGAAAGATATTAATTTGTTTGCCTGTGTCGCTAAAATACTTTTGGGAACATTTTTTGAGACACCCTTGTACAGCAGGAAGGATGGCCAGCAGAAATAGGTTTGTCAGAGAATGCCAGACAGAGTTAAAAGTCTTGGAAAAAACGATAGCGGCAAGAATCGTGCGAAAGCCCAGCTCGGGTTGGTTAAGTCCATCTGAAATGGACTAAGAAAGATAAGGAATTCGAACAAAAACCAATTTTGTTTTAAGTTTCGAACTTGCAGACTGCGCATGGGCAGCGCTAAACTGACTTGACAGATGCTTCGCCTCTTACGTCACTGGAGTTCTACAAGGGCATGTCGTTGTTATTGTTGTCGCTCGACACCTGCGGAGGGTCGATGGAAGACCATGTCATCCCAGAAGCGAGGTAACTCCCCAAGACATGAACCACATGTCTTGAAGACGAGTCGCCAAACAGCGAACGAAGCAAGGAGTCCGTAAATGACTTGGACAAAATGAGATGAGAGTGGTCCTGGGTAGGATGATCGCTCACGCTGCATTAAGAATTCCCATTTCTAGGGAAATAAGAGTTAAACAGAAAGCTGAGTCCGTTGTAGCGAAGATAATGCAGCACAAAAAGCACAAGTTTCTAATGGATACTAAGGGGCAGTGTTTCATTTAAATGCGAAAAACGTGCAAATTTGCGAAAAAAATGTTCGGCGGATTCGCAGTTTATAAATTCAACGATGCATAAAAAGGTCCGGCGGTATTTGGCAGTTTTTTTCAGTTGGTTAAAATTTTTGCACCTTTTCTAGCAAAATTTTCAATCAATTATTAATGTTTGGGAAACAGTAAATAGGAATCCAAGATTGGACCAACGGTTTTTCAGGGCAGTGCAACGTCTCACGTAAACAGCGCGCATGGCTGTGACGTAACAGTGAGCGACGGCGAACTAAATATCTTTTGTATCACAAATTGTCTCTCAAGCAATTAGTAGTTGCAGTAGTAGTTATTCAGTTTTTATTCGGTATTGTCCTCTTAGTAGAGATGGCCAGATTCACCCCCTTCCTTCTGCAGCCGCTCGCACTCCATCTCTCCACTTTGCTTGATTCAGGGTATCCTCCTTCTTCAAACCAATCTTCTCTGTCTCCTCCACGTGCGTCTTCCAAGTCTCCTTTGGTCGTCCTCGCTTTCTCTTGCCACTCACTTGAAGATCTAGAGCAACCTCAAACCAATATCGTCATCCCTCCTCAGCGCATGTCCATACCATCTAACTCTAATCGCTATTGCTAACCTTCAACCCCAACATGTCCATCTGTTCTTCAGTCGTCTCGCCGTCTACTGTACAACTTTCCCACCGCACATGGCTCTCAGTATAACTCCTTCAGTTCTTCTTAAAATTGCTTTACCATTTTCTTTTAAACACCATGCCTCACTTCCATGCAGTATTGCTGATCTTACGCAACAACGATAAACTTTACCTTTCATCTTCAGAGGAAGCCTATTTCCAAGCAATAACTCTCAACATTTCCTGAATCTTTCCCAACCAATTCTTACACTTTGTGACTGCCGCTTCACAACCACCACTAGAATTTAGTCTGTCTTCCATATGATAAAATCCATTCACTGTCTCCACTTCATTGCACAACTTCTCGATCAAATCCACCGTTCCTTCCATTGTTTTTCTACATCTCCAGCAAAAAAAACACATTTCCAACCTAACGGTAACTCTCTTTATTTTTGCACATCTGCCATGAATCCAGTTTTCACATTTTGTGAACAACATTGAATTGGCCATCACTTTCCTCCAACAAACTCCCCATGGATCTATCTTGCATTTGAACTGTTCTCCTTCCGACCAGCTTACCATCACTTTTGTTTTTTGGTGTTGACTTTCAAACTCTTACTTTCCTGTGCATCCTTCCAATTCCAAAATCTTTCTCTTAAGTTTTTCGTGGTTTCGTTCATGAGAACAAGGTCATGTGTACAGTAATTCATAAATACAGTAATTCATAAATCACACCTCTTATTGCATTTTCTGTAATAACATCCACAACTATTGCATACAACATTGGCGATTAACATAAAGCAAATCAAAAAGCTTTTTTTTACTTTTCTCGGCCAATTTCAATCGTAGCGAATGAGCAATAATACTAAAGAGCTCTCAAACTTTAGTTTGACACAAGACATCATTTTCGAGGGAAGTTCGAAACTGGAAGTGGTTACAACGTCAATATTAATCGCACTTGATAAGACAAAAAAAATAAAACACATAGGTCTCGGCTTCAGTTTAGCACAAAGAACACCATTTTTTGAGGGAATGGTTCGGTTTTTGTTTATTACAAATAAATAACCTTCTCACACTTGCCAGTTATGAAACTAAAAGTAAAAAGAATATGACTTCTAACCAAATTTAGTTTTAAATACCACCCAAAATGTTTTTTAAATAAAATGTAGCTGACAGCTGTGTGCTGTGATAGCTTAACAGTCTTGATTGAAATAAGCTTTAAAACATGAACAAAAAATGTGAATTCTAGTTTCGATCTCTTTGAAAACTTCTATCCAAATATGAAGCCTTTTTACATGTCAATTGCTTGAAAGGTAATTTGTAATACAGTAAAATTTGCCTATAACTTTAGAGCAGCGTTTCCCAAACTATGGGTCGCGACCCACTGGTACCGGCGCGATGGTGCAGTGGTTAGAGCGTCCACATTGTAGTCGGTAGACCTGGGGTTCATTCCCTAAGTCGAGTCATACCAAAAGACTTTAAAAAATGGTATTCACAGCTTCCCTGCTTGGCGCTCAGCATAAAAAAGGGATAGTGTGGAGAACAAGCCAGCAAGCTTGCTTGTTGTGTCCTTGGGCAAGGCACTTAACGGGACGCTTCCACCTTTATGTGGCAGACAGGTGGCCCCACCCGTACTTCACCGGATTATAATTGTGAAGTTGCTAACCCAGCATGTCAGACGACTCTTGGGTACCCACCAGTGGCAGTCCGCCTTGTTGGTGGTGGGGCTACCAGTCACTCAAGACTGGTTCGAAATGGGCTGCCATCTTCCCCTAGCCTAATATCAATTAGGTTGACGGCATGAACCTGAATTACCGTTCATGCCGTACCTCCATCCCAAGGAAGAGGAGGGGTAAACACACACACACACCCACTGGTGGGTCGTGGATGCAATTTCAGTGGGTCGCGAAAGTCATTAAAAATTTAGATTAATGCATGCTTTGTCTCAAATAATTTAAATAAAAATTAGCATCTTTATTATATGTTTTGTTTTCATTGTACTTTTTTCCAAGTACTTGGAAGTACATGTAGAATTATGTAGGACTCGAAAATTTGTGTTTTGAAAAGTGGGTCGTGACTTGAAAAAGTTTGGGAACCACTGCTTTAGAGGATTGTAAAAAATTACCGTTCACGATTGATCATCCAAAAACTGTCTTTTGATTCAACATTACGGCGTATCATCTAATCACGTTTACCAGTGTAAACAAAAATTACTAAATAGTCAAAATTCACAGAAAGTTTTGCACTGCACAAAGAAATCTTCCTGTAAAGCGGAATTGTGCGCGCAAGACTATTGCAGTCTTTTACATCTGCCTGTAATCAGTGGCGCCGGGTAAAGTAGGCGGGGTCCCCCAGAAACTTTTTTCCGGGAAGGGTAGCCCCTCGCAAATCATTTTTTTTTCGTTTACCATATCTATCCTTCATTTACGAGAAAGCGAATTGTATCGCTATGTTTTGGACGAAATGTCCGCACTCGCTTGGGAGTTATTCCGAGGTGTGCGGGCCACCTATCTTCCACATAAAGGTGAGGCGTTCCGTTAAGTGCCTTGCCCAAGGACACAACAAGCGAACTTGCCGGCTTGTTCTCCACAACCTCCCATAAATGCCGAGCGCCAAGCAGGAAAGCTATAGATACCATTTTTCAAAGTCTTTCCAGTATGACTCGACAAGGGGAATGAGCCCAAGGTCTACCGACTGCGAAGCGGACGCTCTAACCGCTGCGCCATCGATGTAAAACTATGTGGTTTTAAATGAAGAATAGACCTTAAGGTTTTCTTTGCAGTAAGCACCTCTAAGACCGTGTAGCTTTATGCATAGTTACAAATATCAGCTTTCAATTTTTTACTCGACTTAAAAGCTGCGTTTACTAAACTCGCGCACATTCGTGTCCATCAATTCTCTGTTTCCTTTACTTCGGTCAAGTTTCAAATGCTTTTCAACAAAGATAGAATTTCATTTATCAAATATTTGCGATCTCTTTTCTCACACTCGCTCAATGGTTAATTAAAACTCATTAGAAGCGAAAAAATATTTAGCCAGTTATGTTACTGCAATTATCATCGATGGTAATGTAAACAAGTTTCAACAGTGCTTCAAAACTAACTTACCATTACTTTCGCCACAATACCTGGCCAGATAACAACGTTTTGTTACTTTTTCGTATTAGGGACAAAACTTCCACAAAATTGACTCGTTTGTTTTCGTGCGGGTTTGTAAAATGAGTTGACAAGACTAGGGTGAAGTTTTTTATCGCCTTATCAATGACATTGCTTTTCGAGAGAAGTTGAAAAAAGAAAGCAAAATACACACAGCATGACTACTACATCATACAAAAATCTTATTTTACTCCTTCTAAGTTTTTTAGCTTAGTGTATGCACTGAACAGCAGTAGGCTTCCAAAAACAACTTTGTTTACTATTTCAAAATACGTTACTTAGGGTGTAGCGGTTTGTTCAGCAATGTCCGCCAAAATTTGTCCAGCGGCTTTTATACATTTGATAGCAAATTCGCTCTTGCGCCGGCGGTTATGCACTGACTAAAATCCTAGAGGAAACACTGCTAAGTGGACCTGTGTCGAAGAATTCAGATGAGACAATAACCTCCAAGGTTATTGTTTAAGCAACTGCTTGGCTTTTGTTCAGAATATTTGAGGAGCAGAGTCAGTGGCGCAACTACAATTTATCAAAAAATTATAAAGTGGATCTACGGGGTGAGCCATCCAGAGGCGTATGCTTACCGTCAATGCGAGCCACGCCACCATCTTTTCGATTTGCGCTTTAGTGAATTCGGCGTATCCAATCTTGATTGAGATGATACTTTCTACACACACGATCGCTCTGAAGCAAAAGTAAGAATAGAAACTGAGCAGCTAACGGGGAAACGCTTCAAATCCCAATCAACAACACCCGGAAGTACGAATCAACGCTTTCCTTGTTACCTTTGGTATCACCGAGTTTGAAGACAAGAGGAAGCGACTGATAAAAATTGTTTATTGTTTGCATTTAATTTACATCGGGGTTCCAGCCACGCTCCAAGAGTTAATAAAACTCATTTTCGAGCAACTCTCACTTCCACGCAACAAAACCTAATCTTGAAGAAGTTTTTTAGATTGGTTTCACTCTACCCCCTCCTTCCCAAAACAAAAAATATAAACAATTCAAGCGTTACTAGTAGTTTCCTAGTGGTCATAGCAACCACGATAATATCCACAAGATTTTCGAAAACTTTATTTTCATGGCCAGCAATCGGTCAACCAACACGAGAAAGGCGGCTTAACATAATATTCAACTTACATAAAAACCCAGGCTTGTGTTCCCATTCTGTTACATGTAACGTCTGTCATGTAAACGTACCCCTGCCTGAAAGCAAACAAATAAAGTTATCCCTTATAAGATCACAAAAACCGAAACAGCAACTATTCCATGACTTATATAACTAATGTCCAGCAGTGCAGAGTTAGCTTGCTGATACGAGCTAACAGGGCAGACAATCGTCACGTGCTACTGCTGAAGGCACAGCGAGTTGGAACATCTGGAAACGTGTCCGCCATAGTCGTTATCGGCTACTTTCAAATAAGTCAGTAAAACCTAACCATCCTGGCTCGCGTTGTGTTCGATGAGATAAAGAGGAAGATCGTGCCTTTGCGTCGACTGAAAACATTGGCTTTAAAGCATTTTATTATCCCCACGGAAATGAAAAGGTAGTACTGTACATTGATAGACTTACCTGCACGCTGGAGCTGATGCCACTAAGATGAGAATGAGACGACCCCAGCAAAATGGATGGGTTGCTGGAAAGCGGAAGAGATGTTTGAAAAAGAAAGTGTTGAGTTCGCAAACCTGCGCATGATAGGGTGGAGTTGTCAAGAGAAAATCGGCTCAGTTAACAGAGGCAACTAAAGATCGTGAAGGGGAAAGAACTATGAGGACTGCTGCCCCAGCGATCCACAAAAATGCCGGTGGGTTGACGTAAATTATGACAATAATGTGCACAGTGTCAAGTTTGAGTAACGTAAAGGTATTCTTTTCGTATGAGCTACATGGCCGCTACTGCAATGAATACCGCACAGGTACCATTCAGTAGTACCTGCAACAAGTTTAGGTTCTATTTTAAAACATCTCTTTTTGAGTATGGTCTTGACCAGTTTGAAAGGGTGGGTAACTGAAAGCATCTTAGTTTCACATTCAGCTCTACAAAACTTTTACAAAAATCCTCCTGCCACGCCAAGCTTTCACGAAAACCTTATCAGCATCTTACCAAGAACATGAAGAGCACTCCGAATACGGCCATGACCCTTCTGGTACTCGAACCCGGACCCAGCCACGTTGATCCCGACCAGTTCCGGGGAGTGAATTGCATTACCACCCTCCTCAACTTTCCGCTGGTCGAACGAATGTTCCTGTCCGAAGCAATTTATGTTTTTAAGTTCTTCGTCAATGACCTCAAGAGCTAATTCTTACATTATTGCTGAACGACTAATTGAAACCGGAACGAGGCATCGTCGTTGTTGAAACGAAAATAGCTTTCAGGCTAATTAGGTGTTATCTGTTTTTGATTTAATAAAGTTTTTGTAACCTTTCCAATTGCGTCAGAACGAAACCAATCGATAGCAAGAACTTCAAGAATATACAGCAATGCCTCACCAGCCTAAATCATATTTCTAATCGTATCTCGAAGCGCTGATGATGACCTGTTAGGTGAAACGCATGCTATATTTTTCTTTTATTTTATGTTGTTTGATCTGGGTTTAGCTTTAGCTTCAAAACTTGTAAAAAGACCTTTTGCTGTCGATATTGTGTTCTGTTCTGAAGAGGCTGATCAGGTGATCGAAATAATGATCACCGGTTCAATCCCCTAAGAGCCACGTGCAGTAAATAACTGACGAATGGAGAAGTAGAAAAACTGCCATGCATCTTATGGGCAAAATCCCGTGCACAATAGAAGTAAAAACAAGACTATAGTGATACACACAGATCACATGATCTCCAGCGCTGCAAACCCAGAAAGCTACAACAATAAACAAATTCCTACTTGATCGATTCCCATCTGTATTTTCTTAATTCCAAATATTTACAAATCTTCATGCCCACAAAAATACCCAGGGCATTGCACAGAAACACGTCTATTATGAGCTGGTCCCACCAACACTCTTGAAAATTGGGAAAGATGTCCGTGAAAAACATCTGCAACATTGATCATTGGCAACCTTTGCACAATATATGAAAGAAACGCAGCAAAGCGAAAGGCAACAATGTCATCCAAAAGTAGAGATGTGTTACTGTCAGGAAAGAGGACGAATGTGACCGCATCACCTAGATCAAGTTGATACTACCCTCAAATCAGACAGTTGTGAGTTCGAATCTCATCGAAATCAATTTAATTCAACAGAAACTTTCTTAAATTTTCTTGTTAATTCTCTTTAAATCATGTTGATTATGGCATCACAATCAACTTACCTCAGTGAATTCCCACAATATACTGATGGCCCAGCACATTACATAACTTCTTAGCGACAAGGCCTTCACGACCCAGCCCCCAAAATGACCAAAAGCAAAAATGTCCAAGGTTGAGTAAATGCGCTCAAAGGTGACAGTTGAACAATTGACCGCATATTCCTAAAAATAAAATAAATTCTTCCATCGACAGCAAAAATAACAAGTGAGCTAACCAGGTTGAGCCAGGATCCTGGTCGTATCCATGTCCCCTCCCAAAGCTCTTCCCTTTCCAATCGTAATCACAACATTGCTTTCTTCACAAACCTCAATAACGTCAATCTCTCTCTTGGCATAGCGCACGTTAGGATCGATCCAATACATCACGGACTTGATTTGCGCCATGTTAAGGCATGCACCGAAGGAGAGGCAGAGGAGGTAGAGCACACTGATACCAAACACCAGACGCCATAACTACAAAAATATTTATTTTAACCATTTACTAATGAGGTTTAGTTATTATCTAAAAATATCCTCCGATTACAGGAACACCTTTACACTTCCAACACGCGTTGACACCAGTGCTCCTTTTAAACGCGAAATACGTCCGAATTTGCAAAAAAATGTTCAGCGCGGATTCGCAGTTTAAATTCAAGGATGCGTAAAAAAGTCCAGCAGTATTTGGCAGTTTTTTTCAGTTGGTTAAAATTTTTGCAATTTTGCTAGCAAAATCTTAAGCTACCGGTTTAATGCTTGGGAAACAGTAAATAGGAGTCCAAGATTGGACTAACACTTTTTCAGGGCAGTGCAACGTCTCACGTAAACAGCGCGCATGGCTGTGACGCAACAGTGAGTGACGGCGACATACCGTATTTATCTATTGTGTAACAAATTGCCTTTCGACCAATCAACATAAAGCAAATCAAAAAGCTTTTTTTTTACTTTTCTCGGCCAATTTCAATCGTAGCGAATGAGCAATAATACCAAAGAGCTCTCAAACTTTAGTTTGACACAAGACATCATTTTCGAGGGAAGTTCGAAACTGGAAGTGGTTAAAATGTATACTTTTTCTTTACGCTTCAACGTCAATACTAATCGCATTTGATAAGACAAAAAAAATAAAACACATAGGTCTCGGCTTCAGTTTAGCACGAAGAACACCATTTTTTGAGGGAATGGTTCGGTTTTTGTTTATTACAAATAAATAACCTTCTCACACTTGCCAGTTATGAAACTAAAAGTAAAAAGAATATGACTTCTAACCAAATTTAGTTCTAAATATCACCCAAAATGTTTTTTAAATAAAATGTAGCTGACAGCTGTGTGCTGTGATAGCTTAACAGTCATGATTGAAATAAGCTTTAAAACATGAACAAAAAAATGTGAATTCTAGTTTCGATCTCTTTGAAAACTTCTATCCTAATATGAAGCCTTTTTACATGTCAATTGCTTGAAAGGTAATTTGTAATACAGTAAATTTTGCCTATAACTTTAGAGGATTGTAAAAAATTACCGTTCACGATTGATCATCCAAAAACTGTCTTTTGATTCAACATTACGGCGTATCATCTAATCACGTTTACCAGTGTAAACAAAAATTACTAAATAGTCAAAATTCACAGAAAGTTTTGCACTGCACAAAGAAACCTTCCTGTAAAGCGGAATTGTGCGCGCAAGACTATTGCAGTCTTTTACATCTGCCTGTAGTCAGTGGCGCCGGGTAAAGTAGGCGGGGTCCCCCAGAAACTTTTTTCCGGAAAGGGCAGCCCCTCGCAAATGCTGTAAAACTATGTGGTTTTAAATGAAGAATAGACCTTAAGGTTTTCTTTGCAGTAAGCACCTCTAAGACCGTGTAGCTTTATGCATAGTTACAAATATCAGCTTTCAATTTTTTACTCGACTTAAAAGCTGCGTTTACTAAACTCGCGCACATTCGTGTCCATCAATTTCTCTGTTTCCTTTACTTCGGTCAAGTTTCGAACGCTTTTCAACAAAAATAGAACCTCGGTCAAGTTTCAAATGCTTTTCAACAAAGATAGAATTTCATTTATCAAATATTTGCGATCTCTTTTCTCACACTCGCTCAATGGTTAATTAAAACTCATTAGAAGCGAAAAAATATTTAGCCAGTTATGTTACTGCAATTATCATCGATGGTAATGTAAACAAGTTTCAACAGTGCTTCAAAACTAACTTACCATTACTTTCGCCACAATACCTGGCCAGATAACAACGTTTTGTTACTTTTTCGTATTAGGGACAAAACTTCCACAAAATTGACTCGTTTGTTTTCGTGCGGGTTTGTAAAATGAGTTGACAAGACTAGGGTGAAGTTTTTTATCGCCTTATCAATGACATTGCTTTTCGAGAGAAGTTGAAAAAAGAAAGCAAAATACACACAGCATGACTACTACATCATACAAAAATCTTATTTCTCTTCTTTTTAGTTACTTGAACTGGTAAATTAGAAGCGGCATTGATCGTCAAATATTTCCAATTTTAGATGAAGTTTACTTGCAATCGCAAAATGCTGCTGTTTAAATTTAACCTACCTAACATCCCATAATTTCAAAAAGGTCATATTTTTCATGCTCATGTTGAGCGTTGGTGTGGGATTAGGCGAATTCTATTTTCATGCACTGTTGAGCTGATATTCTGAAACGTTTACAAATTACTGTTGATCAGGTCGGAGAGTTTGAGTGACCAAATTTAACTTTTAAACAGAAATAACCAAGTATTTTACCGCGGCCGATTACTAACCAATAGGCTACTTGTTTGCGAACCTTCGTTATAGCTGATAAAATCACGCGAATTATTACGTCACCGAAGCGCAACGTCACAGTTTTGCTTCTTCTCCCACCCCGGAAATTTTGAAGACTCTATGTTTACGCCTATACAATTGTTGTTCGGACTTGTTTTCAGTTCCTCTTAAAGATCTTTGACACACAGTCAACTCCAGTTTCTGCTGCGAAAATCGTAGCAGAGTAAACAATCTACAACTCATAAGCTGGCGTCTTAATCGAATTAAAAAAGATAGACCATTTATAACAGATGACGATAGCCTAGATCAGAGACTATCAATCGGCGGACCAAGGTCTTCACGTGGTCAGTACTTTATTTACCCTTCACATCGAGTGAAATTGGTAAATTTTCTAGATAACTTGTTTTTAATTAGATTTGGACAATATTCCTGAATTTACTTTTGATATCTTTTTTGCAGTCGCCTATGAATTGAGAAAAATATTTAATCGAGCCGCGTGCCTCCTTGCGTTTGGAAAATGGGCCACATGCCGATATTGGTTGAAAAGCACTGAACTAGGTTTAAAATGCCATAATCGAAAAAATACGTCTGCGAAAAAACAAAAGGTGCAGTTATATCCAAACCAATGTTATAGACAAACTTTAAAGTATGCGAAATATTGGAATCCTATTGGGCTGAGGGAAACGCTACGCTATTACAAGCGAGCTGACGTCATAAACGAAGTGGTTTACTAATTCTGCTGTACAATAGATGCGTGGAAACAGTGCGTGCGTAGCTTGGAAATCGCTGTTGCGTTGTTGTCACGTTATATCAGACGCTTAGCTGATTTCGAAAAACTTTTGGACTAAGAACCCTAGATATGAATTGAGGTAAACAACATCTTTTTTTGCTTAGCGTATGCACTGAACGGCAGTAGGCTTCCAAAAACATCTTTTTTACAATTTTAAAATCCGTTACTAAAGCTGGTGTAGCGGTTTGTTCAGCAATGTCCACCAAAATTTGTCCAATGGCTTTCATACATTTGCTAGCAATTTCGCACTTGCACCGGCGGTTATGAACTGACTAAAATCTTAGAGAAAACACTGGTTGAGACTTGCTTCAGGGTTGGCAGTGCATTTCTACAAGCAGCGCAAACACGAAAGTAGCCACCATGTGGCGATCCTCGGTCAACGTTTTCACACGAGCAAAACCCCCCAATGAAGCCAGGAAATTACCGCAAAGTATCTTTTCACCAGGCGAAACAAACTTCCTCCATGTGGTTTGGATCAAAGGAAGTCAAGTAGCTTAGGTCCTACATGCATTCGTGCCCTCGATGTATCAACTTAAAAATGATGCAAGTTTCGACTAAATTCTCAAATATTCGATATATCACTTACCGCCAGTGAGACCTTTACTTGACGACAACACAACCTTAAATAACTACGATACAACACGTAGTAAGGACTTACCACTGGATGTGGCCGTATAAAGGGGCCGTTGGGGAATGACAGAACACTGATGATGAGATAGAACGCTATCATACAGTAGAGTCCACTCTCAATGTTGAGTCCGGAATTGGTGTTGTCCCTACAAAGAACAACTTAGCAGTCGTTGACGCAGCCCAGCGCACTAAGACGCTGGCTCGCTATCGGAAGTCGGCGAGGTTCAAGGATTAGGGAGGGTTCTGCATCGTCGCAGGGCACTTTACACCAACATTCCCTGCTTGGTGGCAGTGGCTGATGCAGAGCCGCGCTGCGCCAGCAGCACTGACGCACATTCTGTTTACAAAACCTGTATAGTGATGAAGCAAATCAGGAGCTTCATCCCCGTCAAATGGTAAAGGCAGCAGGGGAACAGTTTTTCGAGTCCCCAGAAACGGTTAAAGATATGCGCCCCCCAAACCCCCTCTAGCCAGAAACTGTATCCCTTACCTACTCATCACTATATACAATGTGAGTGCGATTGTAATGAAGAGGGTCGTCATAGTACGTGGAAAGTACAGGGCGTTGAACGAGATCTCTTCAACCTGAAAAAAATCGTAGATGTTTCCTGATCAGAGAATCGCTAAAAGTTTGAACCGGGGAGGGCGGCCATTTTTGAAACAATTTTGAAAACCTACTAAAATGTCTACTGGATCGTAACTTCATCACCGTTTTAAATTCTAACAACGTTGTAGTGGTAGTACCCCTATCCCCCCCCCGCCATTTCCTAACCTTCCACAAGTACAGCATAGCAGTGGTGTCACTCAACCCCAATCGATACTGGCAAAGTACCTGCTTCGCATTGATATAATCAAAGTTGTATTTCGTAGTGTATCGCGCTTGCTTGGAGTTCTTCATGGCAATTAGGCACAGTCAAAATTTAAACTAATACAAATAGTTTGCTAAACAGAAAGCACCTGGACAGAAAAAACAAACGGCATAATTAGTTGATTTATATAATTTTGAATTCGTTGTCGATAAAGGAGTATTTACGGTCTAAGCTTCCAAAATATTGTAAAAACACTACCTTTAGTAAAGTGCTCCCATAAAAGTGACCGAGTTCCGTTTAAATACGGCAAATCAACGCAGAGCAAAAACTTATTCTATTCGTCAAACCGAAATCAGTGAATGGATCTGTCCAAGGTGTCCTATTGGGTTCTATATCTTTAAACCCGGGTTTCGGGTTTTTATTTTGAAACCCAAATGTTTTAAGGTTTTTTCGAAATGGTGTTTTGAAATTCAAATACTAAAAAATAAATTTATTAGCATTTCAACTTTGAACACTGCATTTAATAACTGTTTGAATTCACACAGTGCATTTAACTCACAGATGGTCTCGGGCACAAGCAATCGGTTTGACAAAGCCTGTTTGCAAAAAGCGACTGCGTAGCGGGAGCTGATTAATTCGATCAACTGTTAACAGTTTCTTTGCAAACCTAGTGCTCGTTAAATCTTTGCTGAACTTTATAGACGAGTGGAAAGGGCTAGGCCAGAAGTTGGCAACTTTTTGCAACCGAAGAGCAATTTGAGCCAGAATTCCACAAAAAAAATGAATGAAAGCCGAAAAAGATTGTATTCAAGCGAATTTGTATGACACTGCCGATCAAATCAAGAGTGATCTCTGAAAAGTCCTTCATCTTCACCTTTTACCGAATTCAAGACCCGCTTACCTGGTTCACACCTTCTTAACAGAAGTGTTCGCCAAGAAAAAGGCAAAAGTGCCGCAAGTTGCCATGCCCTGGACCAGGACAAAAAACTTTTTCGGTTGTCAAATAGTGACTAATTTCTGCAAGTTGAAATCAAGTGGTTAACTTTTAGCACAAACTGATCTTCGAGTCATAATAGAATTCGATCGCTAATATTAGTTTCCTTTACAACACGATTGAGACTTTTATGTAGCTATCTGTATCAAAGCTGTTGAACTAATTTTTGAGGGTGACGAAGGCGTAAAAGTGATTATTGTAACCATAATTAACCTTAAAGCGAAAAATCAATATTGTTACAGTCACATTATAGAGTTGTCTGTAATTTACTGAAAAACCGGGTTTTATTCTTTCATAAATCAGCCACAAACCGGGGTTTTCGAGTGGGGGTAAATCCTGGGCGGACATCTTAGGTCTGTCGAAGCATCCATAATTCTTCGTTAATAGTTTAGAAACCGCGACATATTTTACTGGTTTATCTGAAAACGATTTCTCAAATTTCATGTTAGATTTCTTGGAAAGAGCAAGAAAGTTTTCTACCAGCATCGACCCTCTGCACTGACAACTACAATGAGATCTGAAACACTAGCCAATCATAGATAGGTGGAAACGAATCGCAAAAACTGGAAATAACATCATTAATCTACTAGCGTAGCCTAGGGTTGGAATCAAGATGGGCCTCGGATTTAAAGCGGCAACTAACTGTACGTATTGTCTAGAGCCCATCAATTGCGACTAATACAAGGGGGCTTCCAGCGATACAATCGCAAGGGGGACACGTTCTAGCTGCCTTTGTGCGTCGGTTCCAATAAAAGTAATCACTGAACTTAATCTGACTACAGAGTAAACTACTCATCACGATTCAAATACTTGGAAAATAGTAGGTGGCTACAGCCGGATTAAGCTGAAGCAACACCTCATGATGCGGCGCAAAAAAGGACTGATTCTTGCAATTAGGATTCACTGTAACTAGAATTCATTGCGGTTCCCAAACTTTTTGAAAAATTTTGCGCGACGAAATCGAGACAACTTTTGATTAGCAGTCCTCTACTTCTAATTAGTCTCTTGCAATTAGTTTTAAAATAACTTCCACCCATCAATTGGAAACGAGACTAAAATTTTCTTACGGATACCTTGAAACTGATTCATAGAGGTTGGCGACTTACACTTTGAAAACCACTGCTGTAAGACAGGAGTTCTAAAAAGCGACCGCATTGTAGATAAAATTCTCTATGCAACCCTTGTCTCGATGTCAATAATATTGAAACAATAAACGTCCTATTACAAATACTGGCGCATTTAGAAAAAAATTTTGGTTAAGTGAGGGTGCGGGACGGAGCATAAATTAAATAAATCTTATTATCAAGCGATCATACAGAATAATTGAGCTCCATTTTCTTTTAAAGGTAGGGCCATAAACGAAGAAAACCTTTTAAAAGCAAGTTTTGCTTATTTTGGTTTCCAAAACATCGTTTGCCTCTGTCATGCCGTTTGGAGGTATCTTTCTTTATCACTCTTTTAAATACGCTACTGATCACAAACCTCGAGTGGTATTTTTGTCTAGGGCTAAATCATGCGAATGCACACAATCCACGAAAGTAACTGTACGAAAATATAAGAGCCACGCAATGAAAACAGTAAAGCAAATAAAAATTAACCAAAAGCAATTCATTTCACAAAAATCATCAAATACGTCTAATCAATGGATGTGCTGTATGGTTTAGGAATGAAACGCACTGATACGTAGGAAATGCTTGCTCTGAAACATGTCTTTTTGAACACATATTTAAAAAAAACTGAATGTGGACACAAATTATACCAATATTTTTTAGTTTTTAAATTTTGTATCAAGGCAAAACGGAGGAAGGGGCATGGCACTAAGGCCACCTTCTAAATACACCATTAATAAGGAGCCTATCTTATACAGCTTATGCATTTCTCGATTGGCTTCCGCTTGGCTTTACTGAAACAAAGCAACAATTTTAAGCTATCAAAAACAACTAGTGTCAAAAGCCGCCTTGTTGGGTTTCACAAAGCTATCTTGAATTACAGATACAGGACATCAAACCCTTTCTTTTCCGCAAAAGTGTTAGAACCATGAAAAATGAAGTTTCGAGTTTTTCCTTTACAATTCCTCTATTTCCACATGACAGATGAATTTTTAGTTTTCTCGATATTTTTTTTATAAACTTATTTTTTGTCTCTTCAAATTTTATTTCTTCCTGATTTTCTAACTTTGATCATATGGGCCTAAATTTCTTCTTTTATGACTTCCAGGATCAAAATATCCACAAATAAGGGATTTTCCTGCCAAGTGCTCTGACACCACGATCAATACCGGTAGGTACCTCACAATGGTCAGGTCGTAACCCGGAGAGACATTCCAGTGAACAACTGAAAGAAACACGGAGCTGCCCCCAAAATGCCAGCACAAAATAATTATATTGAGGCTACTTTTAATTTTCTTGTGAAGGTTACAAATAATTTTGTTTATGATTTATCAGGCCAATTTATTTTGATTTTATTTCGCGACCCCAGCGTTAGGCTACAGTTCGCGACCACAAACGCGCTCGCGATGCGTAGTTTAAGAAGCCGTGACGTAAAAATAGAGTAATGCGTATTCAAATATGAAGCTACTTCGGTCTAGTTTCCCAGACACTGGACTCCAACTCAAGGCATAGCATGTCATTAAAAAGGAAGAGGAAAACTTAGTTGCGAGATGATATGTGTTCAAAATATTTAACTACAAAAAAAAGGCTAAGTTCATGAATTATTGTTTAAACACCCTCTTTCCAACCTTTTTGCCTGTATCTGCTAGATCAAGGTCAATGCACGAAGTACACAAAAACACTGCGTTTGCAATATATTTATAGAGGTAAAAGTAGAAGAACTGCATGGTTTAAAGCCTCCCTCACCCCAAACCCCGACTTTTTTCAGTCCCAACCCTAGAACTGTGAAAGATAACCGAAAAATATGGCAAAAGCCATTCCAACGCTTTATCATTAAAACAAGGTCTTTACCATCCTTTCGGAACAAAAATACCTTCAGCCTCCCCATACAAAACAAAAAGTTATTCCTACCAATCTTTTACCATAAGCTTCCTGTTGCTAAATCATAACGAAATGGAACTGTTTAACTTCCAAATTTTTCCATCAGTGTTTTTTGGCTCCTTATGGTTCTAAGCCTAATTCGGAAAAGACCTGATGCTGCGATATCAACAGCATCCACCTTCATACATTTCGGGTAGAAGTGCCCAGTTTTATTCACTATTTCCAAAAATATTTTCTTTTGCCTGTTTTAAGTCTTAATGTATTTTTCACTACGTCTCCTTTTCTGTACTTCTCATTTCTTCTGGTTAAACATTTTGATTTTGTTATGCCTTGGTGAGGCGGAAGTATGAAAAAAACCGAAATGACTGCATAAACAATAAATCAGTCCCACTTTACTGACTTGTTCTGCTGTGATCTGAAATGTGCTGGGTAATGTTTAATTCATGTCGCGATTCGTCTCTCTGCTGTGCGCATGGCAGGCATATTTGTTGCTTAAACTGACAAGCTGCTAACCGCAATGCAACCACAAAACAGTCGTCATAATTTGCTAAATGACGTCATCATTGTTTCAGAACAACAGCATCTTGATGCAGAATAGTTTCATTGCCATGCAATACAAGAGAACGATTACTGCCTCAGTGATTGTGGCAATTTTTACAAAATATATTTTCCCACCACCTTCCTCATTTGAAAGCAGGCTTCAAAAACAATATATTTGAATCACATTTTAAATATTGCGGGCGGCAAACATCAGAGAAGAAATGCTACGCATGACTGCTTATTCACGTTTACACCTTTGTCGTATCGTAAACGTTGCTTGTGAAATCACATTTATTCCAGCGAAAAAGAAATAGGCTTAGGGGCAGAGAGTATGAAAAGAAGTAGAAAGAAGAAAGTGAACTGACTGCACAAACAATAAATCAGTCCTACTTCACAGGCCTGTTCTGCTGTGACTTTTGGGCTAGGACAGGGGCAGCGGAGGAACAAATTATAAGATGTTATACACAGCACCGTAATTATTGGGGACCACAAAAAACGATGCCTCCAAATGATTTGACAGTGCAAAAAATTTCAAGAGAGTAATGTTTTTGTGCCTGTTCTGAGACCAATCTGGGCAAAATTCTCGCTTTGAACAAGTTAATCTCCAAAAAAGGTTTTCAGGTCGTTTGATGACCAAACTGGCTGGAGTTCGTAGTTTCAAAAAGGTGATTTCCAAAAAAACGTTTTCACCATTTCTAAATGATCTGCCCTTTTCCAATAAACTTATTTTTTGATACGCCACTGGTGATACATTTTGAAAGGCGGAAGCCCCTTTAACTCGTCTTTCATGAGCTAAGCGAAACCTTGTGACTTGACATTAAAAACTATAGTACATTCAAGTTCCAATTACGACGTCTCAGCATGTGCATGAAGCACGATATCTTAGCATTTAATAACTTGATTAGTAAGCTCCTGTATTCCCAGTAAGTTAAATCTGTTTTCTCAATTTAGTATCGCGGCTAAATCTGCGACTTGCCTGGCTTACGCTACTCCATCACAATGTCACAACTATATCCTTTTTGCAATTCGCTGCAACCGCGTAGGACAGGGTGCAGCAGCTATTTTCGCAATCACGAATCACCAGCACTTCCTTTTAACTTACTGAAACTTGCTGTGACGTCATACTTACAGCGGTCAACCAAAAGACCAAGGTAACAACATAGTTAAATACAAACTGCTTTAAAATGGCCAATTAGCAGTTAAGGATCCATCCAATTAACTGTGGTTACCAATTAACGCTACGGCAGTTTCTTCAAATAACTAGGCCTGTGCATGCTTAGATCTGCATAAACTTTATCCCACTAGATTTAGCCTATACCGAGGTCTAAGTGAGAAGCTCTTGAAAGTTTTTCGCGTACGGCATTTTGCCTACTTGGCGGCCTTTACCTACGGCACAATTTGGATAATGTAAAGACTAGCTTTGGTATGTTTGCTAAAAATTGCTATGAGATAGCTTGTTCTAGGCTACGCACCAACTAGCAAGTTAGCGAACACTCTCATCCAGTTTACAATCTTATTTATCGTTCTAGTCCTGGTTAAACTATTTTTCACCTGCAGGCAAGCGTTATATAGTGAGAGCGACTGCTGGTAAGTTAGCACGTGCCATTCTCTTTACGTCATGCTGTCTTTCGTTTTGTCGCGCTTTTATTTAGCGCGAAAATCGACTATAGCTAGAGTAAACAATGGTACAATTGCAGTCAATCGCCTCCACAAGCGAACACAGGGCAAGTACAGCCCACCCAGTTACCGTCGAGTTTTGACACTTCTGAAATGAAATCTTAAACTTCTGGAGATTTAAAAGCAATGAAAACAAACGAAAGCAAAGATTTAGAATAAGAACCAGGGGCGGCTCGTGTATGGTACTGTGGAACTGCAACACCCCCAATCCCCACTCCATCTTATCGATGACATTTGATATAAATGATTAATCTTTTTTTTTCTTTATTTTTCTTATACTTGTAGTTACATTATGTAAAACATAAGTTTAATCTCAACAACCACCCTAAGTTATGAAAAAAATATATAAATCTTTTTGCTTCAATGCTTCTGTGATATGGTGTTTGAAATTAGCAGTAGATTGCAATGCAGCTGTAGAAAGAGAACTGTCGCTCACGCAGTACCGACCCTTGTGTGCTGGTGTAATAGGGTTTCTTTTTAACGGACAACTGGCGAGCTGTATGTGTAAAGCTGATAGATAGTGACAAAAATTAGGCCTATGCGATGATTTTCTGAAGCAGCCCCCTCATTAATTTTAGCTACAAGCCGCCCCTGATAAGAACACTGATGATGCTGTTTAAGTGAAATCGATTTGTTTTTTAATAAAGCGTGAGCACTACTATTGACTGATTCTAGCCACAGTTTTACTCTGTAAAGTTTTAGTTAGTTGATATTCTTAGCGGAATCGTCATTTATTTATTTTTACTTGGGTGGAGGTTCTCCTATAATCATTATGGCTTATTTTAAACACCCAAGAGGATGGAAGTTATGTGCGACTCTGAAATGAAAACACGTCACTTTTTAGATGACTAATATTGAATCATCCGATTATTTTGTTTTCGACTTCATTGTGCTGGATCAAAGTCATCTATTCACCTCCTTTTCCCCTTTAAAAATATCTAAATATATGCCACTTTGAGGGGCGTACCCAGACATTTCAAAGGGGAGGGAGCGCAGTCCAAAACCTAGACAGTTGGTGGGACAAGCTTTTTCGCTTGTATGAACTAATGTAGGGCTTCGCCTCCCAACCTGTGCGTTTCGTTACATTCCAGCATTCAATACTTGATTTTCTTAATATTGGTGTTGCTAGGTCTTCGGTAGTTTTCTGCGTCTGCCCAATGCTGCAGTTTCACGCTACAGTTTATTTACCTCGGATTCCAGTAGTCCAAATCCTAAAAAACATCAAAACAAAAACAAAACACACACACACACAGGCAATCAAGTTACACCCATATAGTTCCTTCCCGCGGAAAAAATAAACTGGTGCAACCGGCATTAGCTTTATAAATCTGTACAGTGGCATTTTATGACAACTCCTACCAAACATATTGAAGAGAAATTGCTGTTTACCTACAATTTTCGAGGTATTGCATTGAAGATGAGGGACTGTAGGCAGTAAGCACAGGCCTCTCTGACGAGCATTCTGAAAAGGATGCAACGAATTAGGCACTACTGCACCAATCAACCGCCTCAGCGTGATGGTGCGGTCCCCGACCCCGTTTGGGTTGGGTCGAAATGGCTGTTGGCCTCTCCAAGGGTCCCAGTTACCCAGGGCATTCCCACGCACAAACCATTTTTTTGCCGTGCTGTCTCCTGAACGACCGCAGAAGGGCAGCACGCAAATCGGTCGTCTGTGTTCTCTCTTCTGTCTTTCTCTTGCCCGTCTTCGTCTCTTCATTCTTCTCCTTCTCCTGATGAGCGGTAACGTTCATCCCAACCCTGGACCCATCTTTCTCTGCTCAGTGTGCGCTGGAAATGTGATCTGGAAAAGAAGGTCAGTGCAATGCTGTACTTGCTCCATATGGGTCCATTTAAAATGCTCACTGCTTCTCTAAATTCAAAACTCTTCGCAGCTCTCATCACCCCTCCCAATTGCTGCGTTCTTTCTTCTTCTGGAGACAACACTGTGACTTCCTCCTCGGACTCCTTCAGCATATCTGCCTCCTCTATTCAATCTGGCCCATAAGCCCAACCCCTCTGCTAATGCAGTACTCCCGCCCCACCCTCGCCTTCAAACCTCTTAGCCCACTTCCGCCCATTCCATATTTTCTTCTTCTGCCCATCACCACTGCCTCATGCTCCTGGCTTTCCTTCTACGCCTCCTGCTTTCTCCCCCCCTCCTGACTCTCTCAGGGTTCTTTAATGAAATGCTGGTGGTCTCTGAGCCAGGAGCACTGAACTGCTACTTTTTCTTTCGTCCCATCCTGTTGACCTTATTTGTATCCAGGAATCTAATCTCAACTCATCTTCCTTTTTCCGGATCCCTGGATGCTCTACTCTGCGATCTGATTGCATCCACTCCCGGTCTGGCATTCTCTCTCGAGATTCAACGCACGCTAGCGGCAGCGTCTTTATTCTCCTCAGGCAAGGCTTATCTTTCTCGGAACTATCTACCTCCTCTTTTTCTTTGCTTGACCTCTACTCTGATCATGTAGAGCCAACATCTCTCTAAACAACTTCTCCTCGCTCTCTTTGTTTGATGTTTGTTTTATTTGCTCTTTTCCGACGGATAGCAGAACCGACTGCTTTTCTCCCTCCATTCTTCTCTCCTCCAGAAATCTCTTCATTCTGGGGACTTCAATTGCCATCACCCCTCTGGGAATCAAAAGGCACTTTCAACCCCGTGGGAAAAAAGTATTCGATTGGGTCATCTCTTTTGACCTCCTTCCCCTCAATAAACCTGACATACCTACTCTTCTCCATCGCTCCTGTGGCAGTCGCTTCTCCCCTGACATCTCCTTTCCTGCCTCCTCTCTCGTTCTCTCTTGTTCATGGGAGGTGCTTTAGGACCTGGATTCTGATCACCTACCAATTCTTCTATCTGTCCCTCTTTCTCCGGTCTTTTGCCTCAACGAGCGTCTCCCTTCCTTCAATTTTCAGAAAACTCGTTGGTATGACTTTGCTTTTTACTTTGACTTTGTTTGTCCTTCTGCAGAAAAATACTCGTCCCTTTATCTTTCCTCTGCTGCTGCTTTCTTTAATTCTCTGACACTAGATGCGGTCAAATCTTCCATTCCTATCGGCCGCATGAAACGCCATCCAAAGCCTGGTGGTCAGCTGAAGTAGAAGAAGTGGTTGAGGCGAAAGACGCAGGGCTTTCGCTGCCGCTCACAAAAGTGAAGATTGCTGAAAGTAGGGTATTCATATTCTCGAAGCTTTTCGTCTGACACTTTTCAAAAGAATCGGTCAGAAATAGAGTAAAAAAATAAAGTGAGTCACCTATATAGAAAGAAGTGATGAAGATCGCCAGGCTTACATCTCCGCTTCCCGACATGCTTCGTCTGTCATCGCCAAGGCCAAGACTAAGGCATGGCAGGCGCCTTGCTCTTCTCTCTCGCCCAAATCTAACCCTAAATCTGTGTACTCTCTCCTTCGTTCTGCCGCTGGCTCATCTTCCTCCTGTCCTAACTTCCCCAACTGTTCCTCTCCCAGAAGGTCGGCTTCGGTCTTCGCCGATTACCTGAGATCCAACTTTTCTGTCTCCCAGCCAAAGACCCTGCGTGGCAGAGCCAGAGGTTACCTTTCCGAGCTACGCCGAGCCACGTGCCCTAAGCAGTCTCATTCGTCCTTTTGCTCTCTCCCTTCTCCCCCGCTGAATTTCTCGCGGCTGCCTCCAACCTGTCCTCGTCCTCTGCCACTGGCCCAGAAAAAGTTGTCAATCCCATGCTAAAGCACCTTCCTCGCTCTGGCATGGATTTTCTTCTTCACATCTTCAATCTCTCCTGATCTTCGCATTCCTTTCCTTCCATCTGGAGAACATCTTCTATTATTCCCATCCACAAGATGGGAAAGCCTCTCGACTCTCCTGCTTCCTTACGGCCTATTTCTCTCACATACTGCGTATCAAAGCTTTTTGAACGCATGGTTGTATCTCGTCTACTCTTCTTTCTGGAGTCTAATTTCACTCTCTCTCCCCACCAGGCTGGTTTCCGCCCTAAACAGTCTACTTTAGATCAAATTCCATTCCTTTCTCAGTCCATTTCGGATGGGTTTAACAAACCCAGATCGGGCTCTCGGGCGATCCTCGCTACTATCGATTTCTCGAAAGCTTTTGACTCAGTCTGGCATCCCGCCCTTTACCATAAACTCATTTCGGCTGGCCTCCCTCCTTGTTTTGCTCGTTCGACTCAATCTTTCCTTTCTGATAGGCGCGCTTGCGTGGTTTATCAAAATCACAAAAGTCGCTCCTTTCGAGTCCGTCGAGGTGTTCCACAAGGATCTGTTCTTGGCCCTGTACTTTTCTCTCTCTCTCTATCAATGATCTCCCTGCTTCTCTGCCTTCTTCCGTCAGGTGCTCTCTTTGTGCTGACAATCTGGCCATTTGGTTCTCCTTCTCTTCGGTCCCTACTGCGGTGGAGGCCACACAAGGAGCTTTGTTTCGATCAGAACGCTGATCTGAGTACTGGTGTCTTCCTCTCAATCCAAGCAAACGAGAGGCCTCCTTCCTATCAGTGGATCTCCAGCAAGCTAACCTCCAGCCCCACCTCCTCTTGCTCAACTCCCGCCTTCGTTTAAATTCCACCCTAACCTTTCTTGGGGTCACCTTCGACCGCACTTTTTCCTTTTCTAAAGATGTATCTTTGCTAAGTTCTTCTCTTGTCTCAAGGCCTTAGGCTTTATCTCTGCTTCCTCATGGGGCCCTTCTAAAGAGTCTCTTTTTCTCTCTCTACTGTATACAGCTTTTCTTCGGCCCCTTCTCATTTATGCTTCACTCGGATGGTTTCCTTTCTTAAGCGTTACCAATATCACCAGATTAGAACGACTCCACCGAGCGGCTAGTCGCGCCATCTTCGGCTGCCTCTCATCCTCCCCTATCCGACTTCTCCACTCCGAGGCTTCTTTACCTCCCCTACGAGTCACCCTGACTCATTTCACTCTGTCATCTTATGAGCAGGCTCTTCGTCTCCGAATCTTCTTTCCAATTTTAGATTTGGCCAGACTTGGAGTGAAACCAAGACTCTGCAGATCCTCCTGGATGGTTTTTGCGTTCACTCGCCCGCTCATGTTTCCTTCTACTTCCTTTGGGGGGCTCTCCTTGCTTGTCCTCCCTCTCCTCCTTGGACCTGGCTTCCTTCACTGTGGAGTCCATCCTTTCCTCTCCATGCTCCCGATCTGATCCCCCTCTTTCTCGCCAAGTTGTGGCTCTCGCTGGCTTTGGCTTTCTCTCCCACCCTACGATCTGGAGCTTTGGACAGACGGATCTGTTCATTTTTCTTTTGGCAAAGACGGCTCTGGCGTATTTGCCAACTGCTCTCTCGGTGGCGCTGAGGCCACTCTTTCCTTTTCAGCTGACCCAGTATGCTCAAGTTTTTCTGCTGAAGGCTGCACCATTCTGCAAGCTCTTTGTTGGTCTCGGCAGCACCAACAAGTCTGCTATTTCTCTTCTCTTCTCCTTCTATCTGATTCTCGCTCTGTCCTCACCACCCTGTCCTCTCCTCCATCTTTCCTTTTACATCAATCTCTCTGGCAGGAACTGTCTTCTCTCTCCTGATGTTCTATCAGGCTACAATGGTCCCCGGACACTCGTTTCTCCCGGGGAACGACGCGGCTGATGAGTTGGCCAGACGGGGAGCGCTACTTGCGCTCTCTGCAATCCCTTGTAGTCTCTCTCCTGTTGTCTCTCGTATCCACTCTTGTCTTTTCTCGGACTGGAGGCGTACTGTCTCATCAAATTTCTTCGACACACAAGCTCCCTCGATTTCCACCGATGAATTTGTGCTCCCTCGTCACGCTCGCTGTGTTTTCTCTCGTCTACGCTGCAACGGACACAGCCTACTGTTAAGCACCTATTTTTTTAGAATTGGCAGAATCGAGAATCCTTCATGCAGCGCCTGCAGACACTCGTTCCAGGACACCTCTTATCTCATTCTGCACTGTCCAGCTACGGACTTTTTGCGCCGCTCACTTTTTGGCAAATCTCCGTCTCTCTACGACCTCTGGTCCAGGCCTTGGGGAGTTGCCCGGCTTCTGGAGATCCATGGTCTTCCGCCATGCCCCCATTCATCGGAAGGGGTCGGGTAACAAAAACAAAAGAATCAGGCGCTTGCTCTTTCAGCTTTTCAAAAATATATAAGCATATTAGACCTCGTTTTGCGATAGCACGGTAGCGCGAGCGAACACACATAACTTTTTTAGGCCCAAGCTCTTTGAATACTTCAATATAGCGGTCACTATTTAACTTAAAAGCAATCCAAAAGCACATTATTTTTGTGCTAAGGAATTATATTGTCTTACATTATACCGGTACGGTATGTTAACCTTATTCAAATACTGCTTTATTTACGCAATATGAATTATGAAAAACAAATATGAGCTTAACCTGCTAAGGTACACCTACAACTTTACATTTTGGTAACCTTTCAATACGCTTGTGCTTTTATTTTAATCAACTATAGGCTGCTAAAGCAACGCTACCTTGAGATTGAAATCTGCCTATGAATTATGATGTTGTACGTAACTTGTGTACGAAACAGGGTTGTGGAGGCGCAGCCAAAATCGCATGACTCCAACGCCGCTCTTCGCAAAAAGTGGTAATCCAAACAGCCAATAACAGTATAAACTTACTATTATGTTTATTTACTTAAGAACGAAAATATTTTCCGTTTGCATTTCGACACTGATTAGGTTTAAAAGATGTCTAGACCCTTCTTTTGAAAATTCTGCCACCCCTTTTAAGCATGTAAACAATCTGTTTCTTGCGCTTACAACTTGCAAAGAAAAATATTTTTGAAGTTTGGCAGGTAACTTATTTCAGTTTGCTTTGCTACGCCACCAACCTGATACGGGTAGCCTATGCTAAACACTGGTCTAGTAGCCTAGTATACCGGCTTGCCGCCTATATGTTTGATTGCTAGCAGCTAGGCTATAGCTTCTAGCCTAGGCTAACGGCCGGTTATACAGTTGCTTAGGCACTTTGTACTTTACAATAAAGTTCCTGTTATGAACTACTTGCCTGAAGTCTATTTCTTAAACAACTTGCTTGAGCTATCGCATTCCATCTTTGCGCTGCTGGACCTGTACCGGTACGCTAAGTTTTTACATTAACTTCGGTAAATCGGCGCCAACACTGCAGAAGTTGCAACCGTGACTAGTTTGTCCATATATTTGTCTCCTAGTATGCATGCTGTCGTTTGTTACGTCTTCGTCATAAATTTGAGTAAGTGAATCTCACAAAATATTGAAGTTAACGGCAAATTGTGAGCTAAGAAAAGTTTATAAGTTTTCCACAAGGAAATTTATTATGAACTTACTCAGTGGTGGAGGGGGCCGAGGTCCCTGCGGCCTTCCCCTTAGGTCTAACCCTGACTTTTTCTGCACAATACTCGCATTCAAGCAGCAGCCATCCATTAGCAAAGACTGGGAGAGAACATTGGGGCACTTGCTCCCCTATTATTTTGTTTGTAACATAATTGAATTAAATATTGAGTAACATTTTGCGAAATAAGGTAAAAATGCATTTAGGCCCCCTTGAAAAAGTTGCCGGGGAGACCCCTTCAGCTATCATCAATAAATCAGCTATGCAGCCAGGAAGATAGTGACGCAACCATCCTCACCCCAAATTTTTGAATTGGAAGGGGGCTAGAATATGATGACGTCACGATGAAAGTAGTCGTCATATCTCCTTCCCTCAGTCTTCCGTCGGTTAGCCTAGTCTACGTTTTAAAGCCAAACTTCGACTTAACTTTCTTCACTATCGCATCAAATTACGTGCGATGATCTGGCTGATTACGCTCGTGTAAACAACCTGTGTGGCAACAAGGCTGTTTCGTCATAAAATATTTTTATGTGAAGCAGCTGTTCCGATTGTGCTTGTGAGATGCTTCGGCAGGCGTGTTTCCTTTTCCTGGCATAGCATCACTAACGAAGCGATCAATCAATTGCGAATTCGCCACCGATGTCACAATAGTATCTCTCTCAAACGCAAGCCACCATTTGCAATAGCTCACGTCGGTATTATTGTGCAGTATGTCTCACAAGCGCAAGCCGCCAGCTGCAAAATAAGTTGCGAGGAGTACCGCAGTCACCACAATGTGCCTATCAGTGGATTGAAGAAGTGCCCCTGGCTGTCTAAGCTCTTGTTTTTGGGTTTTGAGGCCCCTGAGCGTTCTGCAATACCTTTTATACCGTTAGAGCTGCCTGATCTTGTTGTTGTTGTTGTTGCTGTTATCCGACCCCTTTCGAGGGATGGGGGCATGACGAAAGACCATGGAGCCCCAGAAGAGGGGCAACTCACCAAGGCCTGGACCAGAGATCGTAGAGAGACAGAGATTTACCAAAAAGTGAGCGGCGCAAAAAGTCCGTAGAAAGAAGAGTAAACGAGATACAACCATGCGTTCAAAAAGCTTTGATACGCAGTATGTGAGAGAAATAGGCCGAAAGGAAGCAGGAGAGTCGAGAGGCTTTCCCACCTTGTGGATGGGAATAATAGAAGATGTTCTCCAGATGGAAGGAAAGGAATGCGAAGATCAGGAGAGATTGAAGATGTGAAGAAGAAAATCCATACCAGAGCGAGGAAGGTGCTTTAGCATGGGATTGACAACTTTTTCTGGGCCAGTGGCAGAGGACGAGGACAGGTTGGAGGCAGCCGCGAGAAATTCAGCGGGGTAGAAGGGAGAGAGCAAAAGGACGAATGAGACTGCTTAGGGCACGTGGCTCGGCGTAGCTCGGAAAGGTAACCTCTGGCTCTGCCACGCAGGGTCTTTGGCTGGGAGACAGAAAAGTTGGATCTCAGGTAATCGGCGAAGACCGAAGCCGACCTTCTGGGAGAGGAACAGTTGGGGAAGTTAGGACAGGAGGATGATGAGCCAGCGGCAGAACGAAGGAGAGAGTACACAGATTTAGGGTTAGATTTGGGCGAGAGAGAAGAGCAAGGCGCCTGCCATGCCTTAGTCTTGGCCTTGGCGATGACAGACGAAGCATGTCGGGAAGCGGAGATGTAAGCCTGGCGATCTTCATCACTTCTTTCTATATAAGTGACTCACTTTATTTTTTTACTCTATTTCTGACCGATTCTTTTGAAAAGTGTCAGACGAAAAGCTTCGAGAATATGAATACCCTACTTTCAGCAATCTTCACTTTTGTGAGCGGCAGCGAAAGCCCTGCGTCTTTCGCCTCAACCACTTCTTCTACTTCAGCTGACCACCAGGCTTTGGATGGCGTTTCATGCGGCCGATAGGAATGGAAGATTTGACCGCATCTAGTGTCAGAGAATTAAAGAAAGCAGCAGCAGAGGAAAGATAAAGGGACGAGTATTTTTCTGCAGAAGGACAAACAAAGTCAAAGTAAAAAGCAAAGTCATACCAACGAGTTTTCTGAAAATTGAAGGAAGGGAGACGCTCGTTGAGGCAAAAGACCGGAGAAAGAGGGACAGATAGAAAAATTGGTAGGTGATCAGCATCCAGGTCCTGAAGCACCTCCCATGAACAAGAGAGAACGAGAGAGGAGGCAGGAAAGGAGATGTCAGGGGAGAAGCGACTGCCACAGGAGCGATGGAGAAGAGTAGGTATGTCAGGTTTATTGAGGGGAAGGAGGTCAAAAGAGATGACCCAATCGAATACTTTTTTCCCACGGGGTTGAAAGTGCCTTTTGATTCCCAGAGGGGTGATGGCAATTGAAGTCCCCAGAATGAAGAGATTTCTGGAGGAGAGAAGAATGGAGGGAGAAAAGCAGTCGGTTCTGCTATCCGTCGGAAAAGAGCAAATAAAATAAACATCAAAGAAAGATAGCGAGGAGGAGTTGTTTAGAGAGATGTTGGCTCTACATGATCAGAGTAGAGGTCAAGCAAAGAAAAAGAGGAGGTAGATAGTTCCGAGAAAGATAAGCCCTGCCTGAGGAGAATAAAGACGCTGCCGCTAGCGTGCGTTGAATCTCGAGAGAGAATGCCAGACCGGGAGTGGATGCAATCAGATCGCAGAGTAGAGCATCCAGGGATCCGGAAAAAGGAAGATGAGTTGAGATTAGATTCCTGGATACAAATAAGGTCAACAGAATGGGACGAAAGAAAAAGTAGCAGTTCAGTGCTCCTGGCTCAGAGACCACCAGCATTTCATTAAAGAACCCTGAGAGAGTCAGGAGGGGAGGAGAAAGCAGGAGGCGTAGAAGGAAAGCCAGGAGCATGAGGCAGTGATGAGGGGCAGAAGAAGAAAATATGGAATGGGCGGAAGTGGGCTAAGAGGTTTGAAGGCGAGGGTGGGGCGGAAGTGCTGCATTAGTAGAATGGGCGCCAGATAGAACAGTGGAAGTATACATGCTAAAGGAGTCCGAGGAGGAAGTCAGAGTGTTACAATGAGGTTTAACAGTGGAAGTCACAGTGGAGAAAGTCACTGTGTTACCAGCAGGGACGCAGCAGGGGGGAGCTCCGGGAGTGAGAGCTGTCAAGAGTTTTGAATTTGGAGAGGAAGAGTAGTGAGCACCTCAAATAAACCCATTTGGAGAAAGTACAACCTTGCACTGATTTATCCCGCAAGGTCACATTTCCAGCGCACACTGAGCAAGGAAAGATGGGTCCAGGGTTGGGATGAACGTTACCGCTCATCAAGAGAAGAAGAAGAATGAAGAGACGAAGACGGACATGAAAAAGATAGAAGAAAAAGGAGAAGTCAGTCGACTGATTTTTAGAAAAGCTGTGTGCTGCCCTTCTGCGGTCGTTCTGGGGGACAGCACGGCAAAAAAATGGTTCGACGGAAATGCCCGGGTAACTGAGAGCCTCGGGAAGTCCAACAGCCATTTCGACCCAACCCAAACGGGGTCGGGGACCGCTGCACCACGTTGAAGCGGCTGTTGATTGGTGGAGCGCCCGATCTTCGTTGGATACGGCTGCCATGATACCAAGAACAGTGGTGGATTTAGGGTGAGACAAGTGAGGCACCTGCCTTGGGCTCGATCGAATGCGAGTTCATTATTTGAGTAATTTTGAAAGGAGAATAAATAGTAATATTTTGCAGTGATATAGATCTTAAAAACAATTCTCGGTCTTAAGACCGTTTTTTTGAGGTCTTGGCTTTGGGTTTGATGGTCTTAATCGTAACCAGAGCTGCGTACTCGAACTGAAAGAGCTCGGTTTTTGCCGAATTCGACTTTGAACTCCAATAAAAATTTATCGAGTTCACAGCCCTGCTTACCGGTATAGGCTAAGTTTCGGGCCGAAACCTTGGTTTACAAAAAAATTACCTGTTCCAGCAGACCTTTGACGTAGAATTAATCTCCAAAGAAAGAAAAAGCAAAGATCTCTAATGAGTACTCCGCCAATAAGGAGCCCCTCACGAAACCTTATCTCAAGCGGTAGTGGCCTTTAGTATGGGCAAACTTGCCAAATGCCCAGGCTCTCACCTGATTTGTCACGCTAAAGAAGTCCTCAACCTAAGTTCTCGCGATGAAAGATTCATTCAAGTGTAAAACATGAAAATCTAAGACACATATTTTTTGGCCAAAATAACGGAACAAACACCCTTCCAGTTACTCCCTAGGCTTTTGCGACAATATTTATGCAGTAATATGCCTTAACCATTACATTTTTCCATTTATTACCGGCAATACCTCGCATGAATAGCAAATGTGCTTCTGGTGTATCCAAAAGAAAAAAATGGAATCGGAAAAGTTGAGGCAAAGTCAATTTATTTTGCCCAGGGCTCCCCTTACTTAAAGCCATCACTAGCCTCAGGCCCCTAAACTCCTTAACCCTGCTCTGGTACCATGAAAAAAATCACGTTAGAAGTACCTTGGGGTCAATATGACCCCATTACTAAAAATACATTTTGCCACCAGTAGAAAAACTCAATTTGTTATCAGTCTGTGTTTATTGCTTGAAAAATCTAGTGGAGTGCACAATACATAAATATTTTACTTCTGACACTGGTTACAGACCACCTTGCTGTGTTCTTCGCAAGTGGTGTAATGACATCTACTACAGGTGAATCTGTACTTTTTGTCCTTCAATCTCGGACAATCTTGCATCTCTTGCGCCTTGATGGACAATACCTGGTGATGTTTTGAACAGCTAGAGGTGCTTCTGGTAAAATTCCACAGCTGCAAATGATTTGTTTCACAACCTGAGGTGTTTGCGCGGTCACCAATTTGCGCTTAGCTTGGAGAACAATCAACAATATGAGTAGTTCTTTCAGGGGGTCAATATGACCTCAAACAAATAAAATGTAAAATATACAAAAAAGGCAACATTAAAATTAAGATTGAATGAATGGAAACAGTTGACAAGAACCTGCAAAGAAAATACAAAGCGAGATGAAAGCTTATAATCTCAAAGTTTGGAATATTGAGCCTATCAAATAAGCCTGGGGTCATATTGACCCCATGGTACCACAGCAGGGTTAATCACCACTGACCAAAACTACCGGTTTTCTGCTGAAACCTTTCATGCGTTCTACTGTTGTTTCATTTTTTTCCCTGTTGCTTCCTTGACGGATTATTGTCTTGCATTCTAGGGTGACCTCCGATATGCAGGATGGAAGCGGTGATTTTGGCAGGGGTGCATCCAGATAGCTTCGGTTCCATAACCTCTTTGTTTTCAGATGATGAGTTTTGGGAAATCGTCTGTGGATCTAAAAACTTGATCTCAAGCAAAAAGTTTTTCACCTTTGTTTTGAAACAAAGTATCGTAGTGAAGCAATGTCGGGCATACTCCATTTTGTCATTTATTCGGGCTGTATTCTTCAAAAAATTCTTGGCCATACCCTTCAGCAAGTTCTGGCGGCGACATCGGCTCCAGGTAGAGCGCCACATGCCAGCAACATCGAAGAGCCGAGTCCAGGCTAAAAACGGTCCACCACTTACTAGCAAGGTGGTATGACATAGCGAGGTGGTCACAAAAGCAGTGAAACCGACACCTCACTGCAATGTCGCAGTGGACCCAGGACGTCCTAAAACATTTCCTTCCTGGAACAGCGCTGGAAAATTAACGTGGTGAGACTGAAGACAGCGCAACTTTCTCATCACGCTAAGCAATTATGGCGTAAGTTTCCTTTGATATCGCGATTGAGGGGCGTCGAAATCACCAACAATGGAGAACCATAAACTAGTAAGAATTTTGGATAGCAAAGGAATTTTCAGAATAGCAGGCATTTATCGTTTGTCGACAATATTGATATCATAAACAGATGTATTTGTTCTTTCAACAATTTTGTTTTTTAACTCAACGCTTGGCTTCCCTTACCGAAGTAACCGGGGAGGTTCCTCAGAAAATGGTAGATGTTATAACCAGTATAACATATAACCCCGAAGCTTGCCATTTACTAAGGGAGAAAACGTTAAGTTTACAAACAAAATTGTCGAAAGAAAAACTATACCTGTTTATGATTTCAATAGAAATTTGTCACTTCGTTTGCTACAATTACTGCAGTTGTTAACAAATAATTACGTTTCTGATCACTATATTACAGCAAACACGTTTCCATTTATTTTTATCTGGTTTTTGTTTTTCTTTGCATATGATGAAAGAAAATGTTTTCTTCGTAGTAAAATCATAAAAATAAAGCCCATTGTTGTTCCTTTTTTTGGCTGAAATAAAACCTGTCTGGTTGCTGAAAATCAACTTACAGAAGATGAAATTGCAGAGAAGGGTAGTTTGAGCTAATGATATTATTCGATAATTTGGGACAATCCGGCGCGTGGTGCAGTCGTTACAGTATCTATTTTGTATTCAGTAGACAGGGGTTCAACTCCTTGTTGAATCATAGAAAGGCTTTAAAAAGTAGCAAACTGCAGACAGTGACACTGTTTTCACTTGTCAGGTCTCTTGTCGGTCGCCAATTGCACTGAAGAGACCTGATTGGTCGAAACAGTGTCACTGTCTGCAATTTGCTAAGTGCATCGCTGGCTTCTTGTATTACTTTAAAACGTCTTTTTTTGGCTTCACTACTTGACGCTTGGCTTGAAAGGAAGAGTGTGAAAAAAAGTCGGCAAATTTGCTTGTTGTGTCCTTGGGAAAGCCACTAACGGGATTTCTCTACCTCTTTGTGGCAGGCATGTGGTGGGCCCGAGCAGTCTACCCGTCGTGGCCCCTTCTGACAAAAGACAAAGAGAGCATAAGTTCATACCAAAGAGATTTTTGTCAAATTATGCTCTTGGTTTTACATATAGCTAAGCTAAGACTATGAGAAGAAAAAGCATAAAACTTGTTTGCCTGTAAGAGACACCAAGGGCGTAATTAAGGGGCTAGTAGTTAGGCCACAATCTCCCATTTTTAATAAGATTGCTTTTATAATAATATGAAAAATAGATCAATTTCTAACTTTAAAATCAATCTATCACGGATCTTTGGTTAATCGAAGAGACCTTACTCAGCTGCAAGTTAAAATGAGGGGGTACTACCGTCGAAACTGCCAGAAAAGACGACAAAGACTGTAATCCCCCAAATATTCTAATTTGCCAGAGGAATCGGAAAATATATCGAGGGCGGAAAGAATGGCACTTCGCCAACTACGGTAAGTAGGGCATCTTTGATAGAAATCGGTAAAGCTGATTTTGGTCCCATACTCTGCAAGTCGTTTCTTGGCCTACAAACAAATTATTGCAGACAAAGTAAATTGAAATGCGCCTTTGAAAGACTGAGTGTGGTCAGAAGTTATTAACTGATCGCTCTGGTGGCAGGAACAGCTGCAATTATAATAATTAATTTTCCCGCAAAATTGGGTGTCATTCTTTTACAAACCATGACGGAATAGATTCTTCACTCCGCTTTTATTAGCAATTTTTAAGTGAAAACAAACTTATCATCAACAGCAAAAACTAAGCTTTGAAAATATTTTGAAGCATGGTAAAGTTGTAAAATGTTCAGTATTTTTGACGCAAGTCTTGAAATAGAGTAAATAAACCAATATACTTTCCTGCACAGTACATTGGTACTATAATTATAATAATTAATAAGTGTTATTTCGTGAATGTTGACAAAAGCTTGTGGAACCGCACAAATGTAGCATTGGCTACAAATCACAAACAGAAAACAGCAAGTAAATAATAATCTATACGAAAATCTGTCGAATAACAAGCGAAATAAACCATAAATGAAAAGCGCCTTTCACTCCCGGTAACTGAGTACTTGATGTTGCTTTTCTTTCCAGGCCGAAAACCCCACTTGCCCCCGGCCTTCCTTTGCAACTCGTAGACTATACACCATGTGTTGCAGCATAATAGAACTCATGACCGGTGTTGAACACCTGATCAAAGATCATTAATATTCATTAGGCCTATGTTAAGTTGCGAAATTTGCTGATGGTTATCTTGGCTAGTGGATGGGGATTAGAACAGGTCGCCCTTTGGACATGTTTTGAAATAATTAGGATAATAAAACGCCATCGTCGTAAAGCAAGTGTTTTTTTCTGATGTATTTCGTAGGCTCCGTAACTGTTGTTAAAACGCCATAGTTACTTTTGGAATTACTGTTTGAAATTTGAAGTTCTTCTTCTGTCGTGATTGGACGGCTAAAGAGTTGGTCGTTTATATGTTGGAATGAATTTATTTAATGTTTGTGAATCTATTTCGCTGTACTTATAAAAAACCACGATCGCCGCCACCGCTGAAACCGCTGTCGTCAAACACCGAGCGCTTAATCATATTTACAATTAAATATGTGTCTTTGTCAAATTTGGAAATCAAATTTCATTACTTCTTGTTGGCGCGTTTCGATACCAAGATAGCGATAGTAAAAGAGGTTGTCATAGCTCTGGTATGACCAACGTTTGCGACATCAGGGTTTGCTTACCGTATTTACTCGTTTTGTAGCCCGGGCCCTTATTTTTTTCAACCAAACTCACTACCGGGCCCTTATTCAAACGGGCCCTTATTCAAGCACGGGCGCTTGTTATTTTCAAAGTAAAATTATCCACAAAAATTATCGTTGAAGACAAATATTTCACGACATTAATCCTTTTTCCATGTCAATTTATTCACGTCAAACGCAAATTATTCACGTCTTAAGAGTAATTCCCTCATATTAGTTTATATTATTAACAGTTGTGACACAAGCACTTCTTATTTCCTATTGTTCTCTACAACTGAAAAATCAGCTTTTACATCGGGCGGCTATTCAAGCACGGGCCCTTAATCAAGATCGGGCGGTAAAACGAGTATATACGGTAATCTCACTTTAAAACTGGAAAGCCTCACCAGCAAAAATAAAACGTGATCTCTAGTAAAACGTGTTTTCAAAAAAATCTATTCCCTTGATAAACGCTATCTGCCTTGAAGCCACTTTATTTTTACTCGTATTTTGTTATTTTCTTTTCAGCGTAATATTAGACTGCACAAAAAGATACGGTGACTGGTATCTACACATAAGCTGCTTTACAAAATTTGATTGCATTTAACCATACAACAGAAATTTTTGTTCTGAGACAGTAGCGACACTTCGCGGCGGCTTGAAAGACGAAAATGTCTGGAAGAAAAAGGTGATTACCCAGCAGAGGGAGCAGCTAGCTTGTAAATAGCTGAACATAATGATGGCTGTCAGCAACACAAACACATGAATTGAACGCAGCAGATTCACGGCTATGTTCGTTAAACACAAGAGACAACTTGGTTTAAATTGCTCGCCTGTTCTATGGCGTAATGACAGAAGTGAATGCCTTTGTACAGGTCACTCATTTGACTGGGAACAGCTAAAAAAGATTTATTGAATTGAAGAGAATGAAGTGATAAGCACTTACACGTCAACTAGAGCTCCTTGAACCTTGTCTTGGTGAATGACTTATGTTGTCCGATGATTTTGTAATGCAAGCGGTACTGTCGATAGCTGGAAAGGTTACCCATGGCAAAAAAAGTTGAAAGAGGAGTCTTTGACCAAACACGAGACGAAAAGACTGCAACCGCAAAAAAACCTTCCTAGACTTTTTTCTGCCCCTAATAAATGACGGCTGCTAGAGGAAGGGAACTGCAGCAAAGAAAACCCCCCGTCACGAGGTCATCGCTCCCATGAATTATAAGTTTTTCTTAAGTTAAGGATATGTGATTACTGATAACTTTATTTTTATTATTTACGTCAGTCTGTATGGTCATTTGCTGTTTCGCAACGATGGCACGCACTGTATAAAATAAAATGGTGAAACGCTTCTTGAAATGGCGATTCAGTGACCACAATGAGTTAAAAAAAAAGGAGTCGGTGATACAAGCCCATTAAATATTTTTGGTCATCGCATCAAAGTTATTTGATTGGTTTTGCTATTTGTGCAATAAAAAACTCACAACAAAAATTCTATTCCTACGCAATAAAATATGACGTTAGGTAAACCCACGCGCAGCACACAAAAAAGCAACACAAAATTCAATGATATTAGTGCACGAGTTTTCGAAAAAAGTGCCAATAAACTGCTCATCGTTGTCGAGCTTTCTGGGCGTAGTTTCAATTCTGTTTTCAAAGTTCTCATTTCAAAAATAGCAACATGGTACCGGTACAGCATAAATCAACATAACCGAAATATGAGTAGACGTAAGCTTCTTTGCATATCTCAATCAGCAAATTTAAGCCAGAATTTTGAGAACCACTCAAGATGACAAACACAAAAAAAATATCTGCTGCTAAATTATAAATGAGTCCCAAGATTGAGAGTCTAGTTCTATTGTGTGAATATTCAAGTTTTATTGCTACTAAATAATACATAAATTAGCCTATAGCAGATGCATGTAGTATAAACAACGATACTTCGCGTAAAATAAACCAAAAAGTTGTCTGCAGGAATGTGATTACTGAAGATTTGACTACTGAAAAACCGAAAAATTTGTGCTGGCACAGCAATAAACGTGGTAACAGACAACTTTCAAGCTTGACTTTTTTGTTGGAGTTTGTGCGCGCCGAGGACAATCACTAGAGTGATTCTGATTGGTTGAATATTTGCGATGCACTAAAAGAGTTTTAACAAGTTCCGCAATAGAAAGACTCGAGTCGGTCTGAGTCCAATAACCTTAGAGTCCGAGCCATTCCAAATCCTTTGGAACCGTGACTCATTGTTTTCTTGGTTGTGAAGATCGCTATGTGCCAACGCAAATTACGTAACTGCTTGTCGAGGTAAGATTGAAAATCGTATTTTCCAAGGTTTGCTTTACAAAAGTTCCAGCAATTATTTCGCCAATTAAATGTAAGTTTGTGTTAGCATTGAATTACTACTGAGAATGACAGGTAGAACCTTTAATACATGATCATTCGGTATTCTCTAAATGCGCTCAATTGATGTCACAAGATATGTTTCATTGATTCGCAACTTGAAGCACACAAATTTGATCGGGCAGAATTATTGGCTCACTCTAGAAGCGCCAGCAATTCAGTAGTTAAAGGATTGTAGGGCAACTTCATCGTTTGCTCACTTGAGAGGCAGAAATAGAACTACGTTGTGTTTAAAGCCAAATAGAAATGTTAGCGATTAGCCACCTTGGTTGCCGGTATTCGAAAGTATTTCTGTGCAAACTGAATACATTGATTGTTCATTCACTGCGCATTGGCAGCATATGGCGGATGTACCCATCACACAAAGCCTAACTACCTATAGTGGTCGATGACAGCATTTGATGAAGGTTTGTAATGCGTCAACACTTTGGATTTCGAATCTGCTGTCACCAGTGATGAGTTGAGTGAGATTGGTAGCGAGACCGAGAGGATGCGAGCGTTATTCGTGACAGTGAACGAAAGGTTGTGAGTTGAAATCTTATCAAAGCGATGTTGCACTCTGGGAAAAGGCATTTTACGATTATGTTGTCTGATTGATGGATTCTAAAAAGTAGTAAATTTATTAAAAGAAGTGTGAAGCAATTCAAGCGGAATGCTGAGATTGGAAACAAGGAAGCAGGTCTGGACAACTGCTCAGCTCTTCTGTTATGCTTGTCAAGAGAATAAAAATGCCATACAGTACAAAATTCAAATAAAGGCGTTCGCGGTTTGCAATCGACCATGTCGATTTTCTCGCTGCTTTTGTTACCACACAAGTTTTTCTGGCTTTTCGAGTCAAGATAACTGCGAAGTAAGTTTCCATGCTTTTCCAAATATCCTCCCTCGCGAATAAGTTTTACTTCGCACAATTGCTGACAGCGAGATTTCAGCAGAGCCAGACTGAGAACCTCGGCTTTTCGTCTGAGACAAATGTTCTCCTTCATATTGAAGCAAGAGCAAAGGAGTTCAATGTTTTCATTCAGGAGGTGGAGGCCCTATGCTTATCGGGATGTATGTAGGCTACACCCACTTCAATGACGCGACCCGGAGTTTGTTCAGCTGCTTTGCACCCACGTGCTGCTGAGGCAGGTGTGTAATGTTCATAGACCACACTTTAAAGCATTACTGAAAACTTTCGAGGTGCTGGTTGACAACTGGTCGTTCAACTTACTTCAACTTACACCGACATAAATCTGAAATCTTGGAATTTAAAGTAAGAAAAAATACAAAAAAAGTTTCGGATGTTTCTTTTTTTCCTTCAAAAAATAGAATACATTCGCAATACAGTATATGCTTCCCCGTAATTGAACTTGAAAAGATCGCGTTCTTACAACGATTTCTTCTTTGGTTACACTGCTTCTAGTTGAAATGCACTGTGCCAGGAGCACTGATAACCCCGAAGCAAATGTGAACACAAGTTGTTCTAGGCATAATTGTAAAGAAATAGAAATATTTACTTCAACTCAATCATAATCAAAGTTTATAAATTCGGTGTTACAGGTCGACCTAACCCGCGCGACACCAGCGGTAGTAGTCGTTGTGTGTATTTTGTAAAATAAAATGTTTTTAATGAAATATGCCTGTACAACAATAATATTGACTTAAGTAATGTGTTGGCACCTACATTTCTTTTCAAAATTTTGTTAAGTTCCTTTCGTTATTATTTTAAACCTCTTTATAAAAGCTGTAAAAGTGAGAAGCATTTGAAGACAAGATTTTGATCAATTGACCACTTTTATGCTCCAAGTGTGTGTTTCACAGGTTGATAAAATCTTTGCATTCTAGTGTTTGTAACAAACGAAAGCAAAACAAAATTCAAGTCAAACTTTTTATCCACAAGACTCCCTGCTTGATTGCAGGCTAGTGGTGGAAATGCACTGCGTCACCAGTACTAATAACTCTACAGCAGGTTTGAGGACGGGTTGTTTTATGATTGGCTGAGAAGGATTTAGTGGTCAGAGTTTTTGTAGTTCAGCTTATCTTCGGTTGGTTTTTAATCAGCTATTAGGTAGATTGAGTGTTGTAAGATCTTATAAATGAGTTTTAATGAACAGAACTAAACGAACTCAAAATAGCATGAGATTATTGTTGTTGTTGTTGGTTGTTATCTTGTTTGTTTTTTCCGTTGCTGTAAAAGCGTCGCCAGATCCTCTGGATGGCTTTGGTAAGAGGTTTAAATTATTCAATTACAGCAAACCGATTACTATCAAATAATTATTCAGATCTTCTTGATGATGAAGTTGCACGGAAGACAATGAGGGAAGCGCTCGGGAAAGTAAATCGAGCAATGAAGAGAACGGAGAAAAAATGGCTCAGAAGGGTAAGCATAAATATTGATATGGGAGGTGGGGGCTCGAGAGAAAGTTTACTCCGTAAATAAAATCCCTAAAAATTTTGTTTTGAGTTTGATCTAACATCATTGAGAATTGATCTATTGACAGCCTGATTTTAAGGGCCACTCACCCAGAATTTTTAGCTTTGAGTTACTCATTGCAGTGGGTTCAGCTCAAGGTTTCAAATCTACATTTATTCGATCTACCAAACTTTATAATTTCAACAGGACGTGTGGGAAGACCCAATGACCTTATTTCAATTCTTCAAGCAGCCCCCAAACGAGGAGGCAGCCAAAATGGCAATGGCCGGTGATGTGTTTGAATGTGCTCTGGACATGATGAAAGATAAACTTATTCTACAGGGCCCGAAACGGTAAGTTGCGGGATTACACCTTTCTTCCCATAGAAACAAAAAGCTTTGATTGGCTAAACAGTTACGATTACTTTCATTTATTTGGAAAATTAGATCCAAAGACTTGCAGGTAGTGCTCTGATATTTTACACTTTTAAAAGGAGAACAACAATTTGGGATTGCATTTTGTTTTTTTCTAAAAAAAGATCTGTTGTTTGGAAGATCTCTTTTTTACTGTTTTCCCAATTTCAGGACCTCTAATTGGAGGTCAATTGCGTGAAAGCAATTTTTTGCCAATTTTGATCAACGATTCTGATCATTTTGTGAATTTTATATCAAACTATGCAATTAGTTCCAAGTGGACAATATTTAGACATTGTTAGGGGTCCTTGAAGGATAATTATTTTTTATGCAAAAGGAGAATGTCTTCCAAAAGCAAAACACATGTCAGCCTTGTTTCAGATTCATCAAATGTGCATCGACGTTATTTTAAAATTAAATCCTATTTATTTTATCATTAAACCAGCAATTTAGTCACTGATTGTGAGTTTTCCCTCTCTTCAGAGTTATCGGTCCCCCAAACAAGCATTCATAACTCTGGATCGTGAGCTGTAAAGCTATTTCCTATCCTTTACATTTATAAAGATGCTCAAACGTAATTTGCTTGCTTGGCGCGTTTTAGAAACTGATCTTCAGCAGACTACTGTCCCCTGCGATGGGCTGCGAAATGGAATGAAAGGTCGATCATGAAATATCTGTTTAATTCCATTTTTATGACGGAACCTTTGGGATTGTTTCATTAATTTGTGGTACCCAACAACAAAAGTTTTTAGAGTTTCCTACAATTAATTTTAGGCTGCGTTTGCACGTAGCGTTTTTCGCAACCAGGAATAAAACTTCTAATCAATATTTAAAGTAAGTTTTGTGACGAGATTTCACTGATTGATGCGGAGTGCGAAGTGAGCATCACTCTGTTTGCTCTCTGTATTAAGATTAAAACTTTTCTCTCGCGTACCCCACAAAACTGCTTCACGGAGTTCACTTTGAAAGTTACTGCGATAAACACATTCCACAAATTCTGCCAGCCAATCACGCAGTCCCACGTGTAAGCCAGTCGCCGTCCATGCATTTTGTTGTCATGGTCAATCTTTGAAACCTTCAACTTTGACCTCAACTACAATAAAACTGCTAACCATGACGTCAAACAACTTAGACTGAAGAGACGAGTAAACGCGACAGATGTGCTGAGTGCGAAAACGCTTTCCGAGTTAGCATCGTTTTCTGGATGCAGACCAAACCTTGGACCTCCACGATGCTCCAGCAAATGTTTTGACACCATGTACAGGTGGGAATGCATACTTTGTAGACAAATCGAGGAAGGAAGGGCTAGTGGGTTTTGTTAATTCAAAAAACGCAAAGATTTTCCGAGGTTTAATATATGTTACTCACCACGAACAATAAAATAATTGAAAAGCTATTCTTCTGTTGTTTCCTTTTGACGCTACTCCGTGGTCTTTTTGAACTTGCTATGTATGTGGTGAGATAGGCGCCTTCTGCTCAATAAGGGGGTTCTTTGAAAAACTTGTATTGTAATATAATCGTGTTGATGGTAGGGCCTACAGCGGAATGTGCAACAACGAGGCCAACCCGGCCTGGGGGGCTGGAAATGTGCCTCTTGCCCGGTGGCTGCCATCCCAGTACGAGAATGACTTCAGTACCCCCATTGGATGGAATCCTAATCGATTGTACAATTCGTTTCGACTGCCAATAGTCAGAAAAGTATCCAACGATATACTGGGAACGACAAACGATGACGTGACAGGTATAACGTGACGTCATTGGCTGACGCGCTTGAAGACTGCAATAAAATTTATCACGAAATAATTTGCGACAGGGGATCCTGACTATTCTCATATGCTGGTGGTCTGGGGGCAGTATATCGATCACGACATGGACCTCACCCCTCAAAGCTTGAGTACGTCAACGTTTCAGGGATTAACCGATTGCTCGAAGACCTGCGCCAACGAATCGCCCTGCTACCCGATGCTGGTAAGGTGCATACAAAAGTTACTAAAGGTTGGAACATAAAAAGTAACGTGTTTGAAACGTATTTATCCCCATAAATTGTCGAAAGTAAGTGTATGATCAAAAAACAATAGCTTGTGTACACGAGAGAATAATTATAGTTACCTTTCTATCTCCGTTTAAAAAACTTTTAGGCAATTCGCCTAGTCCATTTGCACCTTCATTGATCCTCTTCTAAAAATTGCTTTACTGTGGGTAGTAGGAAACAAATTTGTCTTGCAAAAAAATATTTTATTTTACGAAGTAGTCGTACTATTCTGGGCTATGCGGCATGTTCTCCCCTTCTTTGATTTTTGACTCATTTTTTTCAGGTTCCCGAAGATGATCCAAGAATCCAGAATGTGGACTGCCTCCCGTTCTTCCGATCTGCAGCTGCATGTGGGACTGGAGATACTTCTTCTCTCTTTCACACACTTCTTCCGAGGGAACAGATCAACGCAGCCACGTCATTTATTGATGCGAGCACGGTACTACGACGTCATAATTGTCGCATGGTTTGAACTTACTTTGTTTATTTTCAACACCAGTTAATCTTCCAGCGATTTGCTGGTGCATTTGTCCAGTCAGAGAATTGAGCTCGTCAACATTCGTTTTCACTAACGTATTTTTACGTGAAAGTTTTTACGACCTGTTTTTAAGGTTTACGGAAGTTCCCCCTCGTCGGCCAGAAATTTACGAAACTTGACGAACGACCTCGGCTTGCTGAGAGTCAACGAACGATTTCGAGACGGTAAGTGACGTGCAAATGAGGTGGCGGTTGTGATTAACTCAGCGACGTTATAAACTTATAATAATTTGAAAAACGTCATTGACTCAGTGACGCAATGCGGGGCAATGGACCGAGCATTTAGCTTGAGCTCGGAAGTATACGAGTTCAGCTCCCATGGCACTACGTTGTGCACGTCATGGCCAAGGAGAACTAGCATTCAGTGATGATATGTTGTTGGCAGTAAACGGGCAGGACTACCTTCCTTTCAATCCAAACATGCCCTGTGTCCAGGATCGCTTCGACGCAAGTGGAGAGAATATTAACTGTTTCCTTGCTGGTGATCCAAGGTAGGTTGAGAAACCAGGCGATGATAGAGTGAAACAGCTTACCTAGCAACTAGTAAGAAGCCATTACAAGCTATCTACCCTTATAAATGGCAGGTTATTTTTTAGTAGTTGGACTACTGATATGCTGCATCTATGACAGGTTTACCGGCCCGATGGTGTGGTGATTAGAGCGTCTGCTTCGCAGTCGGTAGACATGGGGTTTGTTCCCTAAGTCGAGTCATACCAAAGGACTTTAAAAAATGGTATTCACAGCTTCCCTGCTTGGCGCTCAGCATAAAAATGTGGAGAAATAAAAGAGCGTGTGGAGAACAAGCCGGAAAGCTTGCTTGTTATGCCTTTGGGCAAGGCACTTAACGGAATGCCTCCATTTTTATGTGGTAGACAGGTGGTGCACCCGTACTTCACCGGGTTACAATTTAAGCTGCTCATCCAGCATGTCGTAAGAGGCGACTCTTGGGTACTCATCAATGGCAGACAGCCTTGTTGGTGGTGGGGCTACCAGTCATTCACAACTGTCTCGAAATGGGCTGCCACCTTTCCCCTACCCTAGTTCAATTAGGTTGACGGCTGAACCTGGATTGCCGTTCGTGCCATACCTCCGTCCCGAGGAAGAGGAGGGCCAACCACAGCAACCACAATAACAACAACATGACAGGTTTATAAAAGTATTCCGCTGTACCGAAACATAATCGTCGTAGTTTTGAGGCCAGTTTCATGCTTCGTTAGATCGTTTCTTAATTTCAAACAACAACAGGCTAACTTTATAACAACCCTCAACTTACAAGTAATCAACTTTTGTCTCCTTAGTTGTTGGAAACAGAGACACTATGTACAACATGGGAAATAGATTTTATTTGTTGTAATAAAATTTGTTCACAGAGCAAGTGAGCATTTGACTCTGTCTGCTCTCCATACATTGTGGGTAAGGGAACACAACAGGATTGCTCGTCGCCTCAAGGATATCAACCCACACTGGAAGGGGGAGATTTTGTATCAAGAAGCGAAGAAGATAGTTGGCGCTTACCATCAGGTCGTCCACTGGAAGTAAGCAGTAACTCTGGTGACACGGATATCTTTTGAACCTCCCTCCGAGGGGAGTCGGTTTTAATCAACATTGAGCAAAGCTTTATTTATAAATTTGTTTTTAGGAAAAGAATGGGGAGACAAGGCAAGTAAAATGAGGGTGGAACATTTAAATGAAAAAACAATTTCTTTAAAAAATAAATCAGAAAGCCATCTTCTGCCAGCAGGAGGCTTCAATCAAAGAAAAAATAAAAATGTTGATTTATTCTAGCCCCTACCCCTACATTGGGGCTCTCAATCAAAACTTGGTTTTCTTTGCTTAAGAAAATAAATTTTTGTCTTGCCTAAGCCTCTTGATGATAAAAACCATTAGTAAAAATTTCACGAAATAATGGTTTACCTCTTTTAGGAGCAGTTTTATTTCTGCAATAACTCTTCACGATTTTCGCAAAACAAGATTTCTCTGTTTGGTAAAACTATGCTTCAAACACTCGCACCGGAGAGTTATGCCATCGGTAGTCGTAGAACTAAAACAATCGTTTAGGAATATGTTACCTTTGTGTTATATTTTATTTTTTGGAGACTGTAAAACCTTTGTTCATTGCACAAAAGCAATATTGTATTAAGACCTGGTACGGAGTTCCCTGTGCTACTGTCATAGTTCAACAAGCAGGTGAAAGTACTGTTAATTAAAGTTAGCAACAATCAAAACTAAGAAGAGCAAGATTATGAGTGCCGCAGTACCCTTTTTCCATTTATTGATTTGCTTTCTAGGGAATACGTCCCCAAGATTTTGGGACCTACAGGGATGGAATCAATGGGAGAATATGATGGATACAAAGCCGATGAGAATCCTACCATCTCGAACGTGTTTGCCACAGCTGCCTTCCGCTTTGGACACGTAACAATTTCCCCACAGTTTCGGAGATTGAATGAGGAGTTCGAAGACCATCCTCAGTTCCCTTCCATTCTCCTTCATCAAGCGTTTTTCTCTCCATGGAGAATGATTCGACAAGGAGGAATGGATCCTATCCTCCGAGGTAAAATCTTACTCATCGACAGTGATTTGATACAAATGGTGTTACTTTTACGTCAACCGTAAGATCGCAAGCTTACTCCTTTACTTATGTAAGTTTTGCATTGATGTGTTTATGATAAAAAGTTTAGCGATAATTCCACAGCTTTGTTATGCTGCATGTGGCAAAAATTCATCGTACCATGAGAACTGATGATTCCGAAGCTAGTTCAAACTTTCCTTGTTCAATATAACATACAAAAAGATTTCCTGTGACTTAATCAAATAACCAATTTTTAGGACTGATTGGTCGTCCAGCCAAGTTATCAATGCCGACGCAACTCATGAATGAAGAACTGAGAGAAAAATTGTTCGCACTGCAGAACAGGGTAAGGCAATGTTGAATCTCAAAACGTTGGGGGCTAATGCAACCAAACAGGGGTTAAGGAAACTAATTTTTCCACCTCGTTTAGCATATCAAAATTTAAAAAAGTTTTTCAGCTGCAATGAAATACAATACTATATCGCGGGGGCCAATAAAACCATTGATTGAGATTTAATCCCTTTTCCAAGGCTCTATTTGCATCCCTAAGACTAAGCCTTGTTTTTACTTCTTTGCCGACATGGCCAATTGACATGACAAGCGACCCTAAGGTTTATTGAAAAGTCATTTTCAACGTTTGTAAAATGTTTAAAAAAATGAGGATCTCCCCAAAAGCGCATCCAGAAACTTCGAAGCAGGTCTGAACACAAGCATTTGACGAATAACAGTAAAGTTTTTGCTGATAACGGAAGGTCCAACCATCCTGCAGGCTTATTGTGGAATTCTTAGGCGACACGGCACCATCATTGACTAACTTATCTCTTGTTCTTCGATTAGTCTGTGGTTTAAAGAATAAATTCACATAAGAAGACATTTGCGGGAAACATTGTCGTGGCCAGAGGAGGGACACAAGAGATCGCGACCCCACCAATGTTTCGAACCCAATCTCGCAGTCGAGCTATTTTCAAGTGAAATGGCAAAAATGTTGTCGACTTCTGGTGCGATTACGCGCCCGGGCCTCATCGGGTTAGAATTGTGAAGCTGCTCATCCAGCATGTTGTAAGAGGCGACTCTTTGGTACCCACCAATGGCAGATCGCTTTGTTGGTGGTGGGGCTACCAGTCTGTAATTTGCATTCATTACCGGTTCGAAACGGGTCACCGCCTTCCCCTTGTCCTGATTTAAATTAGGTTGACGGTGTAAAGCTGGTTTTCCTTTCACGCCGTGCCTTTATTCCAAGGAAGAGGAGGTGCAAAACTTACTCACTCACTGCTGCACTTAAAGGTAATGTTTTCTTTCACTTTTCCTCAAAGTTTGTATTTCACTATCTTTTCTATAATCTATTTTCACCAAAAACACGAAATTGCTAATTTTTTTTTGAATGAAATCAGTTATGAGTTACAGTCAAAGTCATTTTCTTTAACTTAAAATGCGAAATCTACCGCAAAAAATACAATAAAAAAGAGTAGATTGAAATGCAATAAATTTGGTCCAACTTTCATTTTTAAATAGCATACATTTCTGGAAGAATATGCTCTTTCCAAATAATTTTTTTGGCAACGTCCTTGGACGAAAAGTTGAATTAGGGAAAATACCTTTGGAAATGATGTGGTGTAAATGGGGGTGAATGACTGAACGTCCCACATTACATCAGGGCAAAGAGCAAGTGAAGGTTTTCACTTTTTATAAAACAGTGTAAACAAACAGGATCAAAACATTCCTAAAACCTCGGACACAGGCATATCGATTGTCACCACCAAACAAAGTTGTTTAATAAAGTTGAAAAAAAGCTGGCAAATAAAGTTGTTTAAAAAAATATGCTTTTCTTTCATGTTTTGCCGTTAAAAATTTTCAGACGTTTCATCTTTGACCGGATCTGAAAAAGTCTTTCAAGCAAACAGAAATCCTATTCCTTTCAAAACCTTTTAACCGTGAATGGCCATTTAATCACGACTTGGCAAATGATTGATCAATGTTTTCAGGTGGCATTGGATCTTTCTTCTCTCAACTTACAGCGAGGACGAGATCACGCCCTGCCGTTATACAACGATTGGAGAGAGGAGTGCGATTTGCCGCGAGCAAATAACTTTAGCGAACTTGCGAGTGAAATTAGAAATCAAACTGTGAGGGACAAACTAGAAGAGCTGTACGGGCATCCTGGGTAAGAGGGGAGGGGGAATTAAGAATTGAATTAAAATCAAAAGAATTACACGTGTTTGAAAAAGTTTTGATATGCACAGAGAAAGTGAAAAGTCATCAACACAAAACAACTGCAGGGTAACCTTCTCACATTCGGCCCTGTTTATGAATGCGGACTTTGTTTCGAATGTGAATGAATCTAAAAACATTTCAACAGTCATTCTAAAACCTGATAAACTTGATATTATTACAATGAGTCAAAAAACTAAAGTTTTAGATGGATTCCGAGCTCTCGGTTGGAACTAACCACTGATTTGATGCCACGCACCTGGTTTATTTTTAGATGCGAGAAAAGTTGTTTGTTTGTTTGCCTCTTCTCACCCTTGATGCAATGGCACGTTAGGAAGTGGAATACAAGTTTGTTCCTAAACCTTATCTCCATTAAGCAAGAAAAGTTGTTGATTTTACAACCGACTTTTTGATTCCATCGAAACCGCCTGTTTCAGGAACATCGATATTTGGATGGCTGGCTTGGCTGAGGATTTACAGAACGGCTCCCGACTCGGCCCCACTTTCAACTGCTTGCTAAGCAGGCAGTTCAGGTTCTTGAGAAACGGCGACAAATTTTATTACGAAAATCCAGGAGTGTTCACGGACGATCAGGTGTGTAGGACATCGGATCTAAGCGAAAGGATGCTAGTTCGGTACTACAGTGGTGTGCAAATTAATTGGGATACTTCACAAAATTCAACAATTTCATAAAGAATCGATTTTATATTTTTGTAGAGTAAGAAAAACATATTTTACGCTTCCAATAACTGATGTGCCTCTTTTTGATGAGCATAGAACTGGAACGGGCATAAAATCAGTCAACTTGGAGCACAGATTTTGCGGTTCAAATACCAAATTTAAATTATCCCCTCAATCAGCTTTGATTTGGTGGTGCAATTATACTTTTTCAACTTTTATTAATGACTGCCTAAAACTTTTCTCAATGGGATTGAGATCTGGAGAAATACCAGGCCACTAAAACCATTAATTTGCATTTTTTTAAAAAATTTTGCAATATTTTTGATGTATAGCACGGAACCAGATCTTGTTAAAAAACACCATTTCCTTCTTACAAGTATTTTGGAAAGTTTGAATAAGATGTTTTGTCAAAATTCCTTTGTAGTTGGTGGAATTCCTTTAACAGTGATTAGCCTTCCCGTGTCTTTGACAGTAAAACAACTTTAAAAGTTTTTTGGGAGGTGTTTCGGCTCTTTCTGAATATAACCATCCTGGAGGGGTTCTCTCTTCTTCGTACATATTGAGATCGATGTCCTTGAACTTCAAAATGACTTTCTTCAGGGACTATAACTAGTCTCCGCTTTTTTTTATCCCATTTCTTATGACTTTTTGCCCAGTGCTATCTTTTCTTTTTCGTAACTGGCGTTATAAGTTTCTTTTTCTTGGGCCTTCTGGCAATTCTTCCTCTTTTAATCAACCTTTTTTTGATAGTTGAATCTACATTTATCCAATCAGTTGACAAATCTCTTTCAAGGTCTACACTGGTTTTTCTTGGATCTTCAACGCTGTTTCTCATGATCATTTGTTCATCTCGAGGAGTCGTTTTTCTTTTTCTGCCGCATCTCCGCTTATGTTGAATAGTGACGGGGCACCTTGCTCCTCTTAACAATCCGGCCAACCGTTAATTTGGGTATCCCTAACTCCTTCTCGATCTTTCACACCGACTTTTTGGCGTGATTTTACAAATCCACAATTTGTGCTTGCTTTCTTGGAGTCAAATCCATTCTCAAAAAAATATGAATCATAATACAAGAACGGTATATTTATAGTTAAACGCTAATAATTAAGTAGAAATATTCTAAATCATCAATTAAATCTGCAAAACAAATGATAAATGACTGCACGAAACTCAATTGCAAAATACCACAGAAACATATACCAGGTTTCAACTAGCCTTCAAAAAAAGACTAAAAAGTCAAAAATAGTTGGCTCTCCCACATAATTTGCATGCCACTGTAGATTTATTGTTTTAATCTACACTGTTTACTTACCAGTATTTTTAAATCTAATCTAGAGATTTAATGAGCTCGTTTGAGAGTATAACCACACTATGATTAAAGAAAGTTTTTTCAATGAAGTCAATTTTTTGGTAGTAAACTTGAGAGGTGTGGTTTTTTTGTAAAAGTTCAGCATGCAAAGAATAAGTTTCATATTCTTGATTTGTTAGGTCAATAGAAAGCCAATTTTTTACCGTTAGGTCAATATTTTTAGGGAAATAAAGTCAAGTTTTTGCAATTAAAAACTGTTGGTCAAAATGTTTTTTACATATTAGTGCGAAAAACTGATAGCTGTGATAAGTGTGATAAAATTTTCTTAACTTGCAATACTAGCCAATTTTTCGTATAGTGGTACAGACTGCTACTTCTTGTCACAATCAAACGATTGTAGTGCAATGATCAAAGTCAAAAAAAATTCTCTGCGACTGCGTTGCATTCGAGTAATTTCGACAATTTCAAGCAGTTGATGAAGCTGTTGGATCTCTTGGGATCAACAGAAACTCTTTCTGCTCATTATTATCTGATGCTGCAAAATATGTGGTGACTGTATGCGCAGTACTTAGATCTCTATTCAAAGCTGTTTGATATGATATGTGTAATACATTTATAGCACAATTTTGCTATGAAAGTCAAATATCACTCTGAAGATGTTAATCAGCTGATCGCAAAAGTCAAACCAGCAACAGTTAAAAACATAACCAGACAATTCAAATTCGCTACTATTGGTTGCCCGTCTCAGCTTGTTGTTTCAAGGTGGGGAAGCCGGTTAAATGCGGCCTTTTTTTATGCAAAGAATTTACCGGAAGTGAAAGCGATTGTGGAAGTTTTGAAGGGTCTGCTACTTTGGTGCCTCAAGGAAAACTTAACTTGCAAACAACTGGTTTTGCTATTAATTTCTCAAAATCAATGACCAATATGAATGTCTAGTTGAGCCTATAGAAACGATGAAAAGTGCCAAGTACACCATCGAAGAAACGGTGCAACCAATCCAAGAAGTTGACTTGGAAGAACACACTAGCAGCGTTAACCGCTACATTAAAAAAAGAATGCAAAGCAAGGAGATTTCCAAAATAAGGAACATGGAAAGACTAGACATTTTACTGGCTGTTTACAGTTTACTTCAAGATTCTCAGCCCACAACTGCTTCTGTAGAAAGAAGTTTTGGTGCTGCTATAGCGTGAGGGCTACCTCCGGCTACTACTATAGCGTGAGGCCTACCAATGAATAATTTATCCCTCACCCCTCTGTAGCTACACACTTACTACTATAGCTATAATAATTCCAAACACCACACATACATTCCACACACAAAGGTACATTTATTCTAACGATACACACTTCGTACATCTTCTAAGAATGACGCAAATAAATCATTGGTTAGGGTTAGGGTTATGGTTAAGGGTTAGGGTTAGGGTTGGGGTTAGGGTTTGGGTTAGGGTTAGAACAGTGGTTCTAACCCTAACCCCAACCCTATCCCAAACCTCACGCGGTTTGCACCTCGGTAGGTGCGAGTCAAGCGTAGGCCCCACCCTGCATCTCGGTAGGGGACTTATACCGGTAGACCTCACGCTATAGTAGCACCGAAGTTTTTCCATTCTGCGAAAACTGTTAGCCTAGAACAGAAACTTTAAGGTACAAAGTGTAAAATAGTGGATGATTTTAGATTTCAATTCTTGCACCCGGTGATGGCAGAGTTGAGTGCTTATATAAGGCCTGCGTATTGCAAGTTTTGTTGAGAATTAGTTTGTTTTCGCTAACTAAATGTTTGTATTACCATCAAAACTCAAGAAAGAATAATTTATTTAGCCAAAATTTTGTTGGTTCAACAGAGTCAATGTTTTTGAATATTAAGTCCATTTTTTTCAGTTTTTAGGTCAATAAAAACTTTTCCTAATCATGATAACCACGTTGACCAACATATTTCATTTTATTTTGTTTTTTACTCATAATAAGTACAACTTCAAAAATTTGTTGTCAACAAGATTGTCTTCCGTGCTTCCACTTATTGCTTGATTTTGTCAAGCCTAGTTCAAACAAAAATTTTCTTTCCTGCAGAGAGCAGCCTTGGAGAGGATGAGGTTCGCTCGTGTCTTGTGCGACAACTCGGGATTAACTCGAATCCAACGAGACGTGTTCGCACTCGCAGAGTTTCCGAGGGATTTCATATCTTGCGACGATATTCCCGTCCTGAACCTGGAATTATGGCGCGAAGATCCAGGCGGTGAGTTTTGAATTAAGAGTGGCTCGGAGTCGGGGAGTTTAGGATTTGCAGGTTGGGCTTCCACTGGGGCAAATTGTTTATGTAAAAGATCGAAGAAAATTGTTCAACTACAACTTTTTGTGATGTTGTTTGTGAACTCACAATTAACTCGTGTTGGCCCCCCTCTCGATGAAAGAGCCACAAGAACTCGCCCCAATCATTTTCTAACGATTAAAATACTTTTTATTTCAAAAACTGGACCACTTGGGAGGGGATTGTTGTTGTTTGTTTCAATGATGTTACTTTTACAAAAAAGACTTTATTTTACTTTTACTTATATTTTACTTTATTCCATCAGTGGGATCTTGTGGTACTCCACCGGATATTGAATTAGGATTTTGGCGGAAATGCGACAGCGGAGTTACTTATCGCTGTGTTCCGGATGCAGAAATGAGTGGAAGCGATGAGATTCGGTGCGAAAACGGAAGATTTAATCCGTCTCCCCCATCCTGCTCCTGTAAGTTCACCACTATCTTCGCTGATGGAAAAGAGACATTTTAATTGCAGTTCAGTGAGCCCCATATTATTGGTTTGTTGCATCCTCAACAATTATTATAGGCTACTTCTTTTTTTTCCCAGACACAGCAGCTTTCGGGGGTATTTTCAACAAAATGCTAAAACAAATCAGAGCCACAAGGAAGCTACGGTCGAAGGAACGAAACAAAGTGCAATCGGTTAAAAATAAAGTAATTAAGAGAGAGCAATGTAGACACAACAAAATGCTCCACGCATGCAGAACAAAAAAGTAAAAATATAAAAATACGTTTGCTTGTTATTGTTGCTGTTTTTGTTAATATTGTTGTTGATATTGTTTTTGCGTAACATGCAACAACCTATTGTAGACATCAACAAATGCGAAACAAACAACGGGGGCTGTGATGATCAATGCGCTCAAAACAAAGCATCAGTTACATGTAGCTGTTCCGAGGGAAGACGACTAAATGAAGATGGAAAAACTTGCCAAGTAAGACGATCGAATTCACCCAAACAGTTGGGTCCAATTGTTGGGAAGATAGCGATATAGAGCAAGAAAATTCTTTACTTGTGGGTTATTTTGTTATTTACCTGGACCGTGGCGCAGAGGTTTTAGCGCCGATTTGGCAATGAGAAGGTTTGTAGTTCAACTCCAAGCCGGGTCCGACCACAGGTACGATGAATTTGCCATTCATTGCTGTCTTGTATGGAGCTTGGCATTAACAGAAATTTTCAAAAATGCTGTCTTGTTCTTCAATTCCTTTCAACTTTCACAGAGATATTTCTTATATTACAATGGGTCTTGAGACAACCTACACAAAGCGCTGTAGCTGGGCCTTCGCTCTATTAACCTTAACCTTACAGCTTGCTTACTCATTATTTTTTCCTTGTTTTTTACAATTCCTATCGTAAGGTAAATTGCTGCGAGAGTGGCCAGTACCAGACAGCATATCGTCCCGACCTGCACGGTTGAAAATGTAGTGATGCTGCCATCTAGCAGTTCAATTGCCTGGGTTTGGAAAGCCTGCAAAACTTTCATCAACTACCAAAATTACCGATCGGTGCGGTAAATCAGGAGGCAATCTCAGACCTAAAGCGCGATGTTGGAAGGTAACATCGTGGACACTGACAACAATTTTATGAATATTGGATACAGGAAGTGGATCGTTCTGTTAACGTTCCTGCAATTGTCATCGGAACTGTGCTTGGCGTGGGAATCGTTGTTTCTGCTGTGATTCTGGCTGTGTATCTTCACAAATTCATGTAAGTGCAGGTCAGGGAGTGGGAAGCGAAAAAAGCTTCCCCATTTCAGTGGGGAAATGAAGTGCTCTAAGCTTGGAGCTCGTGGCCTTGGCTTGTGTGTACAGAATTTTTAAAACTAAAATCTGCCTCCATCAAGTTCGCGTTGGCTGTTGGCAATATGATGTATAGCGAGGAGCTCTATGTTTAAACATAAACAAAGAATTTTTCTGCGACTAGACGTTAGAGATGGTAAGACCTTTTCACTTACACAAAAACATCTAAATGCTATATTGCGATAGATGTGTTGTAAATTGTGTTTATTTAAGCTTGGAATGAAAGTTCATTAAGACAACTGTTTATGTAACATAGTGATCGGCAATCACAATATTATTACTCATACAGGAACTCCTATGATGTCACAAAAACTTGTGTTTATTCAATAAGCAAGCTTGTGAAATTGACATTCAATGGTTGTTTGATTATTTGTTTCCAGCAGCTGTCAGTGTTCAATTCCAATGTCGAGTCACAGCAGAGATTTACTGAAAGTTGCATTCACAGATTTCTTGCTTGTCGCTGAGCAGCAGGAGTGATGTGGAGGAAAAATATAAAACTAATTCTACTCATTGAAAACAAAAAAAATTCTTACCGTATTCTGGCCTAATCACTTCTTTGCCCAGCATCCACTGGTTGCCAGCGGCGACATGACCAAGCGGGAGGAACCGCAACATTCTGGCGATGATGATAGAATGGTCATACTTTTAAACCTCAGATTGTGTTGTGTGCCCTTCAAAAGACACTTTGCGATAATTTTCACTGATTGGTGGATTCTAATGACGAGTGATTTTATTATAAGCAATTCCTTGTGATTCAAGCGAAATTTTCACACTCCGAAACTGGTCTAGGCAATTGTGCTTTGTTTGGTATTACTCTTGCTGTCCTGCAAGTAAGTATAAGCTGCATTAACCAAAGCAAAGCCGTTACTGGGCTCTCTGCTGCCGTCAATGTAAGCCCCCTTGACTCCCTCATTGTGACACAGATGGACAAAATTACAGTTAATTTTGCTAAAATATAATCAAAAGTTCAATCGCTGGTCTCCACAAAATCTTCCAGTGCGGCTACTTTCACCTGCCTGCAATTTATTGCTGACATCTTTCCATTGTGAATCGTAAACTGCATTCACAGCCATTTTGTTTCCCCCCCCCCAAGTATTGCTTTGAGAAAAGTCGGCATCAACTCGTGATGGTCGATTCTCGCAGTAAGCTGTTTTTGTAAAACAAGTTAGGTGACTCCTGTCCTCGAAAACAAAGATACAAACCAAGAAGATATGCAGAATCCGTCGTTGTGGTCATTTGTTATCTCATCAAAAGACATTCTGTATTATAAACAAGTTTATTACAGACCAAACTTTTTGCAAAACAAGTCTCAGGCTTCCGGGACGCACTGCTTGCGTAGGTATAATTTTTCTTTTTATTTTAGAAAGCTCCAAGCTAAAGTGAAGTATTTGAAATTGAGCCGGTTCAGCTTGGACGGTCGCTCGAGCGCCTTCGAAAATCCAACAATGGGAAGTCTCGATGATAAGAAGACGCTGTCTTAACGACGTCGTAATCGTTTAAACAATGTGGCGACGTTTTGGCTTTATTTTTGAGAATTCAGAGTTGATGATGCAGAACTAGCTGTGGACCAAGCTCAATTTGTTTTAATTGCAGGTGTATTTTCTTTTTTTTCTCTTAGATATGCAAATAAAATTCTTGCAACCAAATCCATTCTGTGTTCTGAAAGTGAAGAAATTTTGCCCTGCTACATTGCTGCTCTGTCCCAAGGAGCGTTAACGATTATAAAACATAACCCGCGGTAGCAACGTCATTTGCTTATTGATAAATTTAGACCAATCAGTGACGTAGCTTGAAGAGTAGGAAGCAATAAAAACCAACTCCTCACTAGTAGTTGCTGTCTTAAATTAGAGAGCCTCACGTTGTGGTTATTCTTTTGCCAGCGGCTGACTTTCTTGCCAGTCTTTTGCATTCCGCAGCTAATTGAAATTTCCCTTTGCTTGCACCATGCTCACTTTGGGGACTAGCTGTTCATACGCTAGCTTTTCATCTGAGCATTTGTGTATATATATCAAGTGTTTCTTTAGTTTATTTCACAGTGACTCGAATTGCGTTTTTTATTATCCCCACTTCCAGAGTAGAAAAAGAGGCGCTAAACATGACAGTTGACCGAAACTGCTCCAGATTTTGCAAGTTTCAACATTCCTCTTGAATTACTTTATAAAACGTACAATGTATTTGTTATTTATGGGAATGATGTTTCATCCTTCGCTCCCAAATGAATGAAGTCACAGCATGAAACGAAGCATTCAGGTATCACACGGCAAACCCAATCAAGCAAGTAGGAACGGATTGATTATTTGGAGGGGAGCTTCTCAAACTGAGATTCAAGCGAAAGTTTCAAGGAATTTGCAGCAACCTTTAGTAATTGAGACTAACTTAAAAAACTATCACCAAAAGTTGATTTGTCCTTTAGCAGGGTCATGATCTTGTGAAGAAGGCAAACTGACAGGAATTATCCAATATTTCAAACAAGCAAAAGGGTTTCGTCACTTTATAAGTTTGAAGAGGCTTATTTAAAGAAAAGCGGAAGTGACGAATATAGACTTGCAACCGAACGGCAAAAAGGAGGACTGCAGTTGGTGAAACAAATGAAAAGGTCTTAAGGGTTTAGACATTTTAAATATAATCACTTCTATCAGCTATATTCTTAACGGAATGCACTTTTTCTGTTTCTCCCTGTTGACCATACGGCCATGATTGACCACGCTGACAGCAAAAATGTATCTTCACCGCCACGGCGTTCCTGCCAATTAAACATTTTGGGTAAATTCGATGGCGGCCAAACCGTTGAGGTCAGGAATATCTCTTATCGAAAAATTACGGAAAACCGGCACTTTCATGAATGAAATGAGTTTACAGACCAGCTTCAGCATCACTAAAAAATTTACGTGGAGATTGCAGAACTCATGAATAAGGAAAAAATGGAGAAACTGTTCAGAGTGTAGTTGATGTAATTAAGCTCCTGAACAAACAAAACTCCCTGTGTGAAGTCATCGTGAAGATTTTAACTCAAAAAACAGGGGAATTTTCTTGAAATTTTAAAACTTTGCGCAAAATAATTTCATTAAAATTAAAAGCTTCTTTATCAACGTTTTCTTAGCAAGAGTTTGCTTCTGTGTGTCCCAAAACGACAGAGTTATGCCTTGTCTCAAGGCAACAAGGTTTTTTCTATCCTGTAAACGTGCCCATCTCCATACTCATCATTGACCATGATAGGTTACCTAAAATCATTTGATTGATCGTTTTGGAAAACAGGTAACACTCTGTAATTATATCAGATTTATTATGGAAGACATTATAACTACAAAGTATTTTTCTATTTTGTTCGATAGTATACATCATACTGATCAAATGGCTTTTGTGATTCTATACGTAATTTTGGAAATAGTAAGGTAGAAATAGGCCCAATGGAAATCCTTTTAAATTCCTTTTCACTGCAAGGGAAAAAATGCTAAAAAAATTACAAAGCCATTTCTTAATGAGCTTTAAGAAAAGGGCCACAAAAGGCATAGAGTCAAAAATAACTCCCAGACTTTTTTTACTCGTCCCAAAATATCAGCCATCTTCACCAAAAAATGCTGTAAGGATGCTAACAATTTGGAGGGAGAAACTTTGTAAAAGGTAATCTCCAAGAAATTAGCGTATTTGATGGTATATGAGACGCACATTTTTCCCAAAATTTTTTTTCAAAAAAGTCTCCCTGCGTTTAATATGCGAAGTTAAGACCTCTGTTAGGCTAGGCTTCTCCCGGATAATCACTAACCTAGCTTGTGATCAGTACTTCTACATATCCTAACTCCAAGCATCATTATTTTATTACTGGTATTATTATTAATTTCTTGAAAAACGAATTTTTATTGCGAAAATGAAAAAAATCTAACCTGTGAGGCTGCGATGCATATTCATAAATATCAGCCAATCGGAATCTGACTCGATAATGCCATCTAACGGTGAGGAGTAAAATTATTGCCAACTTCTGCCTTTGCCACCATCTTGCTTTTATACAGCAATGTCTTCTGCTTGTGTGATAGGCTGCAAATTGCTTTCAACAATATATGGTTAAATAGGCAAAATCTTTTTTTCTGAACCTAACCTGGCTGAAATGAGTGTGCACCTTATATGCCAGTGCATCCTATATGCCGTCAAATACGATACTTAATTTCTAAACATGCAATCTCCAAAACAGGTCTGTTTTCAGCCCTTTCGCCGCAGAAAACAAAAATGTCGAGGTCGAGGTCAAGGTCATGACTATGCTTCCACAACGGCAGGATTGCAACGTAGAATAAAGAGAATTAATTTAAAACCATTTTAATTATTCCATGTGGACGTTACTCGCTTCACCATGCAGTCATTTATGAAGAACTTTCCGAAACATTATTTGCTGTTGCAGAGATGTATCGAATGTTTCCCTTTTTTTTCACGGTGTCTACTCACAGTGGAAGGTCCTATTCAAAGATTTGCAAATTGTAGCAAAAAAGTGATCGATCCACTACGTAGTGTTATTATGTAGCTGTAAAATCGCTTCACCAATTCATTCATAATGCGATAAATAAATTAAACAAATTTATGCTCAAAACGGAAGTATTGATGAGCCTACGCGAGGTTAATCTCGTGCCACATCAAATGACTTTCAGCGCAATTTATTTTTTCCTTTTTAGAAGAAAATAAAACCCGGAACGGAGGGGTTGCAATTCCAGCAATTGGACGGACTCAAGTCAACGCAAATTCAACAATCTTTGAATTCCAATTGATTCCGAGTCCTTTGGAGTTGTAACTCGAGTCGAGTCTGAGCTCCTGTCTCAGATGCTCGAGTTCAGTCCGAGTCCACCAAAGCTTAAGTCCTTTTAAGTCCAAGTCAACGTAATAAAATTATAAATTGCACCTGTGTTATGAAAACCACATGATATGAAAAACCATCTTTACCCGCAAATATATGTGCATGACATTTCCCGAGCAAAAAGTTTTGCAAAATACAACAATTCTTTGTGGTAATGATTTGAGTTGAGTCCGAGTTCTTCAATGATTTTTACACGTTGACTCGCGTCATTTCAGCTCGGGCTGAAGAAATATTTGCGGTGAAAAGAATTGTAGCTGATAATTTTGTCCTCACAATGAAAGCATTGACAGCTTTTGTGATCAATAAAAGCAATGCACTAGTTAGGCGACCTATTAATTATTTTCTCATGATTTGTTAAGAACAAGAAATCCCAATTGAAGAGCGGGTGTCCGCAAAAAGAAAAGAATGTCTGGCAAACATGCGGAAGACCAACTGTATGTCGGTCTGCAGCTAAATAAATGAACGCACGTATGAATTTGTGGACCAATTTTGGAGTGAAGCATCATATACACTGTAGATTCTGTGAAATAAATTAATCAACTAGATGAAACATTTGACTTTTTAAATCCCCACCGATTGCTGCCGAGCGGAGGCAGTGAGAGATGTAAACAAACTCAGTGGCGAACGCAGCAATTTGCCATGGGGAGGGTTTTGATTTCTCTCGCTGAGAATGCCAAAGACACAATTAATCTAAGGGGTCTGGGGCAGGGATACCTAAACATCCCTGGTCCGGGGCAGGCTACCCAGGAAAAATTTTAGAAAATTACACCAAAAAATAATCATTTCCTTGCTTTCTAAAACAAGTTTTAGGCAAATGGTTGCATGAATTTTTTTTGGGAAATTAAAAAATTATATACTTACAGTATTTATGTGGAGTTGACCCCCAACCTTCCGTGCGTACGCCACTGAGCGAATTTAAGAATTAGTACTCCGATAATTGGCCTTCCGAGTTATCGGTAGAAATCGCTAGGGTTGTCTTCTGATGCAAAGCAGCGATACTGCCACCAATGTGGGAACGAGTTGCTTGAGTTCGAGTCTCGAGTCGAGTCGTTTTGTCCAAACAACTAGAGTCAAGTCGAGTCTTTTTTTACTACGACTCGAGTCTTTCCAACACTTCATTTCCAGTGTCTATTTCCTGTGAGTTTTTTGATGATGGCAATCGATTCTTTTAACATTATTTGGTAAATTAAAATTTTTGACCCCTAAGCAAGGCTTACTCAAGCTCTCATCTCGACAGTTTGATGCTCACTCTTAATACTATACCGGTCTTAGTAAAAATAAGCTTACTGCTTTGCTAACTGCAGCGGGTTAAGAAGTCCAGCTTAGAGATTTGTAGTTTAAAAATGAATTTCAAAAAAAGTCGGGAACGCACGTATGAACCTACATATAGGCCTACATAGCGCTAGAAGCAAAATCTCATAAAATTATAATTTTTGTTTATTTTTTAGTTGCCCATATTTATCCTCCATTCACGAGAAAGCGAATTGTATCGCTGTCTTTTGGACGGGACGTCCTCACTCGCTTGGGAGTTGCTATTTCCGAGATGTTTGTGCCACCTGTATTCTACATAAAGGTGGGGGCGTCCCGTTAAGTGCCTTGCCTAAGGACACAACAAGCAAACTTGCCGGTTTGTTCTCCACAATCTTTCCTAATGCCGAGCGCCAAGCAGGGAAGCTGTGGATACCATTCTTTAAAGTCTTTTGGTATGAATCGACAGCGGACGCTCTAACTTCTACGCCATGGCGTCGGCAGCACGACATTTCTGTGATGTAATTTAGGGGAGCATTTTAACGTCTATGGCAGAAGTCGAGTTTCAAGGTGTGCAAGGAAAAAATGGTTATTGTGAGACCCTATGGTGAACCCATGGCTGCAGCATTAATTTGCTGGAATATTTTGTCCAAGTAAATGAGCACACCTTGAGTGGTTGATTTAAAACAGAAAACCGAATTGGTTCTCTGTATGATCAATCGAGCGAAAACTATTTGTTCCACCAAAAAGCTTTTTTTACACCGAAATAAAAAAATTGAGATTTTTGTTTTGTGACAACGATTAACAACAGTAGAAACAATACCATAAAGGATCAATTGCAACTGTGTAAATCTTGTTCTAAAACAGCAATTAATTTGTACTAATCATTTACGGTTTCAAAGAAACGTTTATCTGAATATAACGGAAAAATTCATAAAGCTCTGTTAATTACACAAAGCAAACCACTTCTTAATAAACAGGTATATGCGAATGGTTGTTCCTTTTTGCTAAAAATATTCTAATTTATTTGTTTTATTCTTTAACAATCTATCAATCTATTTCTATTGTATTTGTCGCTATTTCGTTATTATTTGTCATAATTTAGTCGTTGTTTTGTCATCACTTGTTTTATTCGTCACAATCCATAGTATTTGGTTACCGGCATGTTCTGCTCTGACCAAAATTTCTATTTATAATCTGACTTGCTTAGTTATTGTAAGGCCTAAGCCTATATGAATATTTTGAAATTTTAGTTCTACATGTATATCATCGTTTATTTGTAATATTTGATATTATGATGCTTTGACAAGGGCTTCATGTAAGCCAAAATTGCTCCGCGTAGTGCAGTGTTTCCCAAACTTTTTGTCTGTTGGCACAGTAAAAACGCTAAACAAATTTCGCGGCACAGCAGCCACATGAATCAATTTATGATGATGTTGTTGCTGCTGTTGTTGTTGTTATCCGACACCTTCCGAGGGATGGGGGCCATGGCGGAAGACCATGGAGCCCCAGAAGCTGGACAACTCCCCAAGGCCTGGACCAGAGGTTGTAGAGAGACAGAGAGTCGCCAAAGAGCGAGCGGCGCAAAGAGTCCGTAGCTGGACAGTGCAGAATGAGATGAGAGGTGTCTTGAAACGAGTGTCCGCAGGCGCTGCAGGAAGGATTCTCGATTCTGCCAATCCTGAAGAGATAGAGCTTAACAGTAGGCTGTGTCCGTTGCAGCGTAGACGAAAGTGAACTCAGCAAGCATGACGAGGGAGCACAAGTTGCTCGCTGGAAATCGATGGAACCTGTGTGTCAAAGAATTTCGATGAGACAGTAATCCTCCAGTCCGAGAAAAGAGAGATAAGAGGAGAGAGACTACAAGGGATTGCAGAGGCCACAAGTAGCGCTCCCCGTCTGGCCAGCTCATCAGCCGCGTCGTTCCCTGGAGAAAGGAGTGTTTGGGGACCAATTTATGGTGATCGCGAGTAGCGTAACCAGAGACAACGATAAATGTGATGACACGGATGGAGATTCGCGTCGAAAGAAAGCTAGACGATAAAAAGGAGTTTGCCTTCTACTTTTGTCTGTGCTATAAGCCCAAGATAGATGTAGCCTTAACTTCCCAACAACAAAAGCTTGAAATGGAGTAGGTGTGGTAGTATTTTTACCTTGGTAGGTCTATTAAAAGTTTCAGCCGCTTTGGTTCAATCCAGCAGCTACAACAAGTACTTGCTCGTCGCAATGTTCTACTCGGCCTCATGGTCGAGTGGAATGAAGCCCTGTTTATGGAGAAAATGATCCAGCGTTCAAACATTACCGTTATGACTTTCAACAACTTTCCACTAACAAAATTTGTCCAAGTGGATCGCTTGGACCTTGCCGCTCGAAACGCATGTAAATAAAATCCAAGTGTATTTATCCAAGTAACAAATTTTCGACACAACAAAATTTAACTTGAGAAATACTCAATCTCACTTCAAAACTAGATAACAGAAAAAACCTGCGTCCGCATTAGAGCAAACAACCACCAAACTGCCATATTGATTTTTTCCACATCTAATTCATCAGTGCTCAGTGCACCGCAAACAATCACTTAAGGCGCAGACGCTAATTGTTTGCCTTGCAACTGAACCGAGAGCATCCGATTACAACAGTAGGACAAGCTCGCAATAAGCAATTGAACTATAATATCAGGTTCGAAACCAACACACAGAGGAGGTGCTGTAACAATTACAAAGCCTAAGTTGTTGCACATTTTGAAGAATCATTTGACGTCAATTTTGCACTGCTTGTCATGTAAATGCATAGTGCTAAGAGTAGACTTTACCCAACTCCGTAGCTGATCTAAACGCAAAGTTGTTTTACAATAATCGATAAAATGTTTTTCACTGACTCAAGAACAAAAAAAATTTGACAAAAAATGTCAACCGGAAAAAGTCTCCTTGGTTGGCTCAATATGGAGTAGATGCGTAAGTAACTTATCGTAATGAAGGCTTTGAACTGAACCAGGTAATTTGGTGGGAGATAAGGGCAATGAAAAGAAACTGCAGCGTGGACATTGATGCAGAATTCCTCTTTTTAGTTTCTTTCTTCAAGTAGGCTAGCTGACAAGCACAAGATCAGCAATACACAGATGCAACTCCAACTCCTTTCAATCACGTGACTGTGCCAGCCATTTCTTGTGGTAGTTACTTGTGCTTAGGTATGACGCTTAAGTTGACATAAGAAAAATTGGAATCTATACCAGAAGTGTTTGTAAGGCAAGTGAGAATATTGTTTAAAATAAGTATTATTCCAGAAAAAAAAGGCTCCAATCATAGCTCAAATTTCAAACAAAAATACAGTTTTCATAAGTCATGGTCCAAATTAGAATGACTTAAAACGTGTTTCTAGGAGCATTTTACTCAATTAACTAATGCAAAAAAGTAAAACTTGTCCAATCAAGCATGCACCTTATGGCATGTTGATACATAACTGTCTCCATATTGACCAAATATTATTGCAAATGCTAACCATTGCATTTTAGATATCACAAACAACGTTGATTCGTTTTGTTTATATGAAGCTGCTGATCAGCAAAAGCAAAGAAGAAACTGATGTTCGTATAGTTACCAGCGTCATGGCAAAACTGAAAAAAATTAGTTTGGCTTTTTTTTTTAATTGCCATGTTTTTCCTTGTTAAACAACCACCAACGACGGCAAAGTCAATAATCTCAAAAACGTGATTTTGGTAGCTTCTCGGTTTTGCCATATTACTGCAGAGTATTTCTTGCGTCACGATTTGAGAGCGGGATGGAGACTGATCATTTTCAGAAAAAGTTTAGTTTTCAAGGTTGCGATGTCATGAAAAACTAAAAAGCGGAAATTGGCGGATAGCCTTCCATAGAACTGGTTTCCAATAAAACAGGAAAATCTTTAGTGTGGTCATCTTTAGGGATGGATTAGGGTTGGATTAGAGCTAGGTTAGGGCTAGGAATACAGTTGATAGATGATGGTAATTAGCTAGGGTTAGGATTAGTGTTCGAGCTCAGATTACAGTTTCGGTTAGAGTTAGTCCATGCAATTTCGCATTTTTGTGGATCAACCACCTCCACATAATTCATGAATGGAACCCAAATAAAGAATTACTAGAAATTGAATTGAATTTTCCAACTGCGCGAGTTTCGTCTTGGTCTGTTCCAGTCTTTGGTTGATGGTATTATAGGAGTATAAAGGAATTGCTAACCAGGTGATAATTTGTGTGTGCAAAGCCAGGTTTGGAATATGTACCAATTGTGGACAAATAATAAAAAGGCATTATTATTTTGCCGCCAATGACATTTCATTTTCAGAAGCTATTTTATCGTCAGACATTTGTGATCAATTAATTTTAATGACATATTAAACGTGACTTTTGGTTGTTTCTGGTTGGTCAATTTTGATGACAAATAAAATTTGCATCCCCAGTGCACACTCCCCCACACTGTACATCTTCTCCCAGTGCACACCACCCTGTACATTTACATACCGGGCTTCCCCCTTCTGTGTTTACTGCCTTTATCAGTTTGTCTAAGTGCCATGCCAGTAAAGATTCAAATCTCTAACCAATACATGTAGGTAGTGGCTATTTTGCCATTGATGGCATTTTACCCTTGGAGACTATTTTGCCATAATCATTCACGTGTGCTTATATTGCCACATTTGCTACATTTCAGCCAGTGACACTGTGGTGTAGTGGTTAGTGTGCTGGTCTTGAGATACCATTGATGCAGGTTGAAATCTCGGTTGACAGAGCATTAAACAAAAAAGCAGTGTACACCATAGGGCCAGGCCCAGTATGTAAAGGTACGGGGCAGTGTACACTGGAAGGGAGTGTACAGGGTGGGGTAGTGTACACTGGGGGTGCAAAATTTTTTAAATTTGTTTTTAAAATTGACCAATCAGAGATGACCAAAAGTCACATGTTTAGTATGTCATTAAGATTGACCAATCACAAATAACTCACGGCAAAATAGTCTCTGAGGGTAAAATGTCGTTGATGGCAAAATAGCCACTGCCTTACATTTAAGACAGCTGTGCTATCAACGTGCCACAGCATCACTGCTGAAAATGTTGCAGTTATGGCTATTTAAACACACATCAATGGTGATGGCAAAATAGCCTCCAAAGGTGAAATGCAATTGAAAGCAACATGTCACTGCCTTTCCTTTAAGTATAAGTAAACATAAAGGGTGCCCACAATATCTTGGCTATGAGTCGAAGAGTAATTGAGGCCAATCCAAATCTCGCTTGTTTACCTAGAAGTAAAACCATTACTATTAACAAAGCGCAGTTGATAACTGATGCTTCTGTAAATGGTGCACTTGTTGTTGTTTTGTAAGCATTGGCCTTGTGATAAATATGGCTTGTGCTCAAATGTATTGCAAATTGGATCTCAAGTTAAAAGAGAATGAGCTGCAGCTACAGAGATGGCAAACATCTGAAATTCGCATTCTAGCTTTAATCAAATGAAATCATGTGATGAAAATTTATATACTTCAAACACAAGAGGAATACAAAAATCTTGTAGGTGGTGCAGAATTTTGATGTAACTTTGAAAAAAGCTGTTTTAACCATAAGCTTTTTGTGGTGCTCTCATCAGTGGTGGTATTACATGTATCATGTCAAAACAGGAAGAGCTAGAGAGAGTAAGTTTTTTATCTCATTAGTCTGGATGTTAGGCAATCAGAGCAAACCAACAATAGCCCTGGTACAGCAATGTGTGCCAAAGAAAGAGAATTCACAATAATGAATTGCTAAGAAGTGCAGCAAGAGGCCAAATAAGAATGCTGTAATTGTCAAAACAGTTTGAAAGTAAACACTCTTTTAGTCTGCATAACACTAGGTGCTGTAACTCTTTTAGTCTGCATAACTAAGTCTTGATATAAACAGCCTCTAATAAATTAAGTCAGAAACAGTTGTGTACTCTGGCAAGGATTGAAAATCAATTGTCATAGTTTTAATGCTCATTATTCATTTTGTAAAGGATGGTGACTAATGACAGAGTCACAGTCCAATTTAGTGTCATTTCATTTGTACAATATATCTGGTTCACTGGTTAAGATAGGCATGGACAAATCAATTGTTTTAACCCCAGGAACATTTCGCTTGATGTGATTCTGTAGTCATTGAGATGTTCGCCATACATACCCACTATCACAGTTGCCCTTGTTATCATATGTAATAGAGTTTTTGTTAGTAGTTGGTAGATCATCCTTGTGAGCTACTGGTAGCATACACTTCAATGTAAAAATAAAGTGGGTGCTGATAAAACCATTGTTCCCTCTGTGATTTTTAATAAGTGTGTGACTGCTGGCGCAAGTGTGAAATTGCTAGCAAATGTACAATAATTGCCAGACATTGCTGAACAAACCATTACACAAGCCTTAGCAACATATTTTGAAGGTGCAAAAATTGATGTTGGTAGTAGCTTACTTCTATTTACTCAGTGCATACACTAATGTTACGTCGCATACTGTAAAGTTTACCCATAATGTTGGTTTGCCTACAATGGCATCTTTTTTTTCCCTCAGATGTATTTTGTTTGATTATGATGCTCTGCATTTAGTTCAGTGCTTTTCAATTGTTTTTGACATGTGGCCCAATTCAAAATGCATGGAAGCATGCACTGTGGTTATCTATATTTTTTTCAATTTTACAAGCGACCTCTAAAAAGCTATCAAAGTAAATTTTAAGGATGTTTAAAAAATTTATTAATATAAAAACAAATCAGCAAGAAAATGTTTTTCAATTTTACTCAATATGAAGGCTAAATAGAGTACTGCCCCCAGTGAAGACCATGGTCCAACAATTGAAAATCATTGATTTGGACTAGACAATCATCTGTCACAAATGATCTTTATTTTTTAATCCAATTTAGTCACCAGCTTACTAGTTGCATCTTGTTTACTCTACTACAACTTTCACAGCATGTATCCAAGTTAAATGTTGTCAAGGACCTTTGAAGATAACCCAAACACAAATCTGAACAACAATTGTATGGCCATACGTGCCAATTTTTCAAAATTTGCAGGGTGAGGAGAGGCAAACTGTGACAGTGTGCTTTGTTGACATAATATTTAACGTGAATATGTCAGCCCCAAAATGCTCACAAACAGGTAGCTTATCAGTTACTAAAAGGCAGCAGCAAAATGTCTGGCTTATTCTCTTTAATAAGTTAATTTAGATTTAATTTGATCTCTCAAACTCTACACATTTGCGACAGTGATTCGTCAGCATTTTAGAGTGGCAGGTTAACAATCTGTGTAAGCAAGATTAATCCTTTGCGAATGCCCAACTTGAGCATGTGAATACGGCTTTTATGAGATATACGGATGTTAGGTATGTTATAACAATTATGATACAAAAACAAAAATTATTTGCACACTTTGACTGTTGCTTGATTATCGTAAATAATTAAACAGCTTACATTTCTGTATCGCAAACAGTTCAACAATAGGGTTTTGCAATTATAAGTAACCTTTAGATGTACACTCAAAATTTGATGGCTAAAGCTGCACTACTTGAAAGAAGAAATTTAAGTTTTTCATATGATGTAGTAGTAGTAGTACGTGCGTCTTGCTTTCTTTGTATAGTGTATTTCAGAAAGCAATGTTACTGATGAGCGATAACTAATTAACCTGAGTCTTGTCAACCAATTTCACAAACCATGCAGGAAAATAATTGAGCTAGTTTTTAGGAAGTTTTTTCCAGGTGTGAAAAAACAGCAAATTATTGTTAATTGGCTAGATATTGTGGCGAAAGTAATTGTGGGTGTTCTGAACAAGAATATTCCATAAATTTTTTGAAATTTTTTTCATTTTCATGCAAAATTGCTTCATTTTGGTTTTGTTTCATTTCAAATTAACTTCCTTAGTGATGAATTTTGTTTTGTTTCAAAATCCAAGCAATTTTGTTTTATTATGCACTCAAAACCAAACTGCAATAGATTTGACTCATCCCATGTGACGAACATGCTTTACATATGAGCTGCATTGAACATCCAGCAACCATTTATCTTCATCCCATAGTTTTTCTAAGGACGATGACACAAGTGAGTGGTGATGGAAAAATTTCAAAACAAAATTTGGATTTTGTTTCAAATTGTTTTTCTTATAGTAAAATTTTGTTTCATTTTGCCCCAGAAAATTTGTTCCAAACACCTCTAAAATTAATGGTAGGTTTGAGACACTTCTGAGGCTTGTTTACAGAACCCTCATTGATAGCTGCAGTAACATAGCTAGCTAAATATTTGTTTTGCTCTCATTAAGTGTTAACAAACCATTTATCGGATCTGTGAAAGGAGGTTGCAAATATTTGATAGGTAAAATTTTATCTTTGTGAAAAGCATTCAAAGGAAAAAGAGAAATTCGTGGATGCAACTATTTGCAAGTTTGGTAAAGGCAGCTTTTGAGTCTAGTAAATAATGTAAAAAGTTAATATTTGTAACTGCACGTAAAACTACAGGATTTTACTAAGAGGTGTCAAATGCAAAAAGTATTAAGTCTGTTTTTCATTTAAAACTTACTAGTTTAAAACTAGTTTTACTGCATTTGCGAGGCAGTGTACTCCCTGGAAAAAATTTTTGGGGGACCCCACCTACTTTACTCAGCACCACTGTGTACTGATAGATATAACACATTGCCATAGCCACATACACCCTAACACAAAAGTTTTTTTATGCAATGCACAAGTTTTTGGTAGTTGTGACAATTCAGTAATTCTTTTTTACACTGGTAAACCAGGTGGGATATTACACCTTAATGTTTAACCAAATGACAGTTTTGAAATGGTTAATTATGAACAGCAGTTTTTTATAAATTTTATAACATCATATGCCAATTTTTTTGTATTGCAAATTACCTTTCATGCAATTGAAATAAAAATGGCTAGATTTGAAAATAAAACTTATTAAACTGAAAACAAACTACAATTTACATTTTTTCTTTACATTTTAAGGCTTATTTCAGTCTTGACTGGTAAACTGTCAGCTGCATTTTATTACAAAAAAATATATTTCTAGAGGTGATTCAAAATTGAAATTGGTTTGAAGTCATATTTTTTTACTTTAATTTTTATAAATGGCAAATGAGAGAAGGCTATGTAGTTGTAATGTACAAAAGCTGACCGTTTCCTCAAAAAATGGTGTTTTTTGTGTTAAACTAAAATCCAGAGGTATGTGCTTTTTTATCTTAACAAGCATGATTGAAGTTAGTGTTGAAACGTAAAGAGGACATATAAAATTTAACCCATTTCACTTTCAAATTTGCTTTGAAAAAGGATGCCTTGTGTTAAAACTAAAGATTGAGAGCTGCTTGCTATTACCGCTCCTTAGCTACGATTGAAATTGGCTGCAAAAAAAGTAAAGAAAAAGAAATTTTGATCTTACTTTTGGTAAATTTGATTGCTTGAGAGATAATTTGTAATGGAAAAAAAAGTGTGGCAATGGCATGCGCAATATTTTAAGTCACTGTCACTAGCTTTTGTGCCTCAGCTGCACAATGTTGACATGAGATGTTGCATTGTTCTAAAAAAGCATCAGGCTAACTTGGATTTCTTTTCACTGTCTCCCACACACTGAACAGTTGGTTAAAGATTTTCTAAGCAAAATTGCTAAACTTTTAGTGAACTGAAAAAGTTGCCAAAAACTGTCAGACCTTTTTTATGCACTGTTAAATTTTAACTGAACTCGCCAGACATAATTTTGCAAATTTGCACTTTTTTCATGTTTATAGGGAACACTGGACACAACGATAGCAGCTTTCCGCAGCTTTTTGACTCTTTTTCCAAATTTTTGAAGAGTGTACCTATTCAAAGAATCCTCATGTACATAGGGCACTTTTCTCAGCCAAATCACTTAAGGGTGAAGAACTCAGCAATTTTCTTGGCAATCTGAGAGTTGACAATGTTTTTAGGATAGCCATTGTACAGCAATATTTTCTTGATCCATTCTATTTCTCCACTGATTCTAGATTTGGTGAAAATCATTAGGGCTTGATAAACCAAGGTAGATATTAGACATATTTCACGTTTATGAGAACTGAAGGATTTCCAACACAAATACTAGCTAGTAAAAGTGAGTTTTCGGTATACACTGGTTTCAAAAGCAATATCTTTTATTTCGACATAGACATGAAGAAACGCTAGACATATGTCTTTCTCAAAAGTAAGTTTGAGGAATGGATGAAAGCAGTTACGTGTGGTCGGAAATTCAGCTGCTTCAGCTTTGTGGTCAAAGAAGGCAAACATGTCATTAACATATAGAAGTATAATGGAGGCTTTGAAACACGAATGCAATGCTGCCACTGATGGGAGCATCATGAAAAGCTTATGGCTAAAACAGCTTTTTTCAGATGTACATGTATCTTTCAAGAGAAATTCAGAGTTTAGAGCAATACTAAAATGCAAAAATGCAGATATTCAGAAGTTCACACAGTTATATAAAATCACTGATTTGTAGAACTACCATAAAACACCCCAGCTTTTAAATCAACCTGGCCTATAAGTTGACCAAGTTTGTTATAGGTAAAATTTCATGATTTAAGCCTAGACCTGTTGTATGAGTCGACTCAACTTTTTTGTAACAAAAATCATTAGGCTAGCCTAGCTATTTTGTACCAAAAGTATTAGCCTAGCTATATTTGTGTCGGAACCACTTCCTTGAATTTTTGTTCGTTAATTTATCGGATGTTTTGTTTAAATTTATTCATGCGTTAATTTTGTAGTTTACCTTTAAGTTGCGTAACATCACCTCATTTTAATTTACTTTGTTGATTATTTTGCCTTTTTAATCACTTCGCAGTTTTTGTGCACCGTCGGCAAATTAGTAGGTGATGTAGTTTAGTTTTGCATTTTTTAATCAATCGGAGATTTGCGTTGTTTGAGCTCGGAAACAATTTTGGAGTTCAATAAAAATTGTTAAGACTCCGAATAGCTTATTCAAAATTAGTCTTAACAATTTTTGGTACTTACGTATTATCGGGAGGACCTTTAAAAAAACGACTCAAAAATTTGCAATGTACACTGCCCCGTACATTTACATACCGGGCCTACCCCTTCAGTGTACACTGCCTTTCTTTTAAAGCCCTGGCCAGCTGAGATTCGAACCCGACCTTTAAAAAAACGACTCAAAAAATAAGGTCCTCCCGATAATACGTAAGGACCCAATTTTTATTGAACTCCAAAATTGTTTCCGAGCTCAAACAACGCAAATCTCCGATTGATTAAAAAATGCAAAACTAAACTACATCACCTACTAATTTGCCGACGGTGCACAAAAACTGCGAAGTGATTAAAAAGGCAAAATAATCAACAAAGTAAATTAAAATGAGGTGATGTTACGCAACTTAAAGGTAAACTACAAAATTAACGCATGAATAAATTTAAACAAAACATCCGATAAATTAACGAACAAAAATTCAAGGAAGTGGTTCCGACATTTGTAACCTATTACATTTTTATATAAAGGGGCAGACAGTTACAAACAAACAACTTTTTTCTTATGCTCTTTATACCTTATTAAGTCTTGTAGTTTAGGAATCTTAAGCTTATTTTAAGTTTGAATGTAGTGTGTTTTATCTTTAAAAGTGCTATTTTTTATTTGAAAATAAAGGTAACTCTAAATGATAGCCTAGATGTTGGAGGTCTGAAAACTAGACCTGGCGTATAAGATGACTTAAGATTTTCTAGGCAATTTATTCGGCTTAAAACGTCGACTTATAGGCTGGGATTTACGGTAAATACAAAAGCTACCGAAGTATGAAAATCACTTTTCTACTAGTTTTGACCAACATTTTTTCATGAAAACTTGATATATGCATATAGACGCCTACTTGTGTTCTTTCGAGAGGGTTAGGGTTGAGTTTGCTGGCAAGTGCAGGATTAGCAGTGCAGCTCATAACACCTCAGTCATTTGACGATATGTGAGACATTCTGTGGTGGTCACTGATGTTTTAATAAGATGCCTTATGTTGCTCTACAAAAAAATGACAGTCAAAACTAGAAAAGTGTTCAGAAAGCAGTGTTCCCTCTAAGTCTAAGATTTTAATAAGTGCGTATCCGCCGGCACAAGTGCGAAATCGCTAGCAAATGCACTAAAACCGCCGGACAAATTTGCAGGGAAAGGAAAGTCAAAACTGTGACAATGCGCTTCGGTGACGTAATAATTAGCATTATGTCAGCCCCAAAATGTTCACAAACAGGTAGCCTATCGATTGTTACAAGACGGCGGGGAAATGCCTGGTTATTATTCTTGAGTACGTTAATTGTGGTTAAATTTGGTCTCAAACCTTACAACCTTTGCAACAGTGATTCGTAAGCACTTTGGAATGACAGGTTAAAAATGCGTGTAAATAAAATTAACCCTTTGCCGACGCCCGACATGAGCATGAGAAATAGAACTTTTATGGAAGTAAATGTGATGTTAGGTAGGTTATTACAACTATGACACAACAAAAATTACTTGCAAACTTTAATTGTTGCTTGATTATGGTAAATAATCAGACAACTTACATTTCTCTATCGTAATCAATTAAACAACAGGTTTTTGCAATTGCAAGCAAACTTTCAATCTCAGTTCGGAAAGTAATTGAAGGAAATTCAAAACTAAATTGGTTAGAAGTCGTATTCTTTTTTATTTGTAGTGTTTATAAATGACAAACACAAGAAGGTTATTTATTTGTAACGTACAAAAACTGAACCAATCTTTCAAAAAATGGTGTTTTTTGTGCTTAATTGAAAGCGAGAACTATGTGCTTTTTTTTATCTTAACAAGCAGGATCGAAGTTAGCGTTGAAACGTAAAGAAAACATAAAGATTTAAGCAAGTTTAGTTTCAAACTTCCCTCGAAAAATAATGTCTTGTGTTAAGACTGAAGTTTGAGAGCTGCTTGCTATTACTGCTCCTTAGCTACGATTGAAATCGGCTGGGAAAAAGCAAACAAAAAAATTGAGAACTAGAACTTTTATGAAGTAATGTGATGTTAGGTAGGTTATTACGACCGTGACACAACAAAAATTACTTGCGAACTTTAATTGTTGCTTGATTACGGTAAATAATTAATTAGACAATTTACATTTCTTTATCGTAATCAATTAAACAACAGGTTTTTGCAATTGCAAGCAAACTTTCAATCTCAGTTCGGAAAGTATTTGAAGGAAATTCAAAACTAAATTGGTTAGAAGTTGTATTCTTTTTTATTTCTAGTGTTTGTAAATGGCAAGTAAAAGAAGGTTATTTATTTGTAACGTACAAAAACTGAACCAATCTTTCAAAAAATGGTGTTTTTTGTGCTTAATTGAAAGCGAGAACTATGTGCTTTTTTTATCTTAACAAGCAGGATCGAAGTTAGCGTTGAAACGTAAAGAAAACAAAGATTTTAAGCAAGTTTAGTTTCAAACTTTCCTGGAAAAATGATGTCTTGTGTTAAAACTGAAGTTTTAGAGCTGCTTGCTATTACTACTCTTTAGCTACGATTGAAATCGGCTGAGAAAAAGCAAAAAAAATTGATTTTACTTCAGGTTAATTGCTGGAGAGATAATTTGTAATACAAAAAAGTGTGGCAATGGGGTGTGCGCGATATTTTAAGTCGCCGTCACTCGCTGTTGCGTCACAGTCGCGCGATGTTTGCGAGAGACGCTGCACTGCCCTAAAAAAGCATCTGTCCTAACTTGGATTTCTTTTCACTGTCTCCCATGCATTTAACAGTTGGTTAAGATTTTGCTAACAAAATTGCAAAAATTTTAAGAGAGTCAAAAAGTTACCAAAAACCGCCGGACTTTTTTTACGCACTGTTGAATTTTAACTGCGAATCCGCCGGACATAATTTCGCAAATTCGCACTTTGTTTGCGTTTAAAGGGAACACTGTCAGAAAGTTATTGAACATGACAAAAAAATGAAAAATCTATTCACCTTATCAAATGAAATTGTGCAGGCGATTCAAATTGTTTTAAGCTATGAAATTAGGCAGCCTATGTAATACTAGCCATTAAATTTCTGTGATTTGGTTGGTGTTTTTGTCAGTGACACCATGTTGTAAATTAATGTGTTAATGTTGACAAGAGTTGTTAAACTGCATAGTGACCATACATTCATCCACTCAACAACCCCTGCATCTTTGTCGTTGCAGTCAGTGAAAGTTGTATTTCAACCCTCAGCCATGGGGCTTGCAGCATAGTGCTCTGAGTGCTCAACTTGCAGTGTTATGAAGACAAGGATAACCACATACAGCCAATTGCGCCATCCTGCCATATATCTATTTGGCCAAGACTTGTAACATATTTTAGCAATCTGTCACCTAGAATTATGTTTTAATTCCTTGCCTTTTATCGGTGGTTGAGCTTTAGCAGTTAATCATGCTTGTACTGATAGACCCATCATTAAATCACACCAATGCGATCTAAACGTATTGTTTTGTGCCAAGTACCATTCTCAGCAGTATACAATTTTATGTTTCTCTCCTAACAAGCTGCAGATTACAATGTTGAAACTTTTAGAATTATAGTCATGCTTGTTTTGCAATTTGCAAATCTTTTGTTCGTGATTACCTTGGTGCTTAACAATATTGAGGCTTGTGTGAAAGAAGGTTCAACTCGAGAAAGTTCTTGTGGATGCCAAACGTTCGATGTGAGTTGTGTTTGATTTTATTGTATTGTTTGCCTTGTATAGTTTGGTTGAAATGTCTCTTTTACATTATGTATGGGTTGAGTTAGATTGTGACACTGATGACAGGAATACTTTGACTTTTATTCATAATACAAGTTAATTTTAAATCCTTTTCAGACCAGATTTCAAAGTTTTTGAAAAATTTTCATGGGCTCAAAGTCGTTGGTTATGAGCTGTAAAATAAGTTAGCCTGCTTTCAAAATCAGGGTCATTTTCGGTATAGAACAGATTTACTTTTTGATGAGATTGTAGTTGGTGAGCATCTTTCCTAAATGACATCAGAGAATTTAGACAAGTCAATATATTGTTGAGCGAACTGTTGTTAGATCGTTAGAATGGTTTGCTACATCTTGGCATTAGTAGAAACAGCTTTGAGTTAAATTTCAGCTGTTGTATGTGAAAACTCTCACTTGGATCACCTCATAAGTTGCTAAATTGGAGGAACAAAGCTTTTGACATAAGGTCATTACTTTAACTGATAAAAAACTATGACTTGGGTACTTCATAATAAACTTCATGTGAAAAAATGCTACAATATCATGGAGGAAGCTTATTTGGAAAGACTACTGAGGATCCAATATCACTTGCAAAAACTGTATTGGTAATCATGATGTCTTGTTTGTGTTGAGAACCAGCCTTTCTATCGAAGATGATATCTGTGGGCAAGCTAAATTCTAAATTTTATTTTGAAGGAATGTAACTCAACTAAGGTGCCATTACTGCTTGCTTAGAAAAGTTAAAGCAACAACTTGCAGTGCTACATGAACAATCAGATGTTTTTTGAGTGGTGAAAAACTGTTTCAAAAAACAATGGCTAACGAAAGAAAATATCTCTGTTATTTAATTTTGTTAATTTGTCGGAAAATAGTTGAAACAAACGTCTAACAGTGCCAATGGATAAATTAAGATTTATGGAGAATGGAAAAAAACAGTAGCTAAATAGTCTTATGGATATGATTTGAGAGCAATGCACGTTTATATTTGATGACTGCATGTTTTCTCTTTGTTTGATATCAATTGAAAATTAAAAGTGTTTAAAAGTTTAGATTATGCTTTACATTGCTGACGAGTTGTATTACCTGAATATCAATAATAGTGCATCCTTGGTTGTTGTTTCATAAACCCTCAGTCGCAAAAGCATTGTGCACGATGTCCAGGCTGCTTGTAGAGAAAGTCATGTATCAGTAACATCATCTTATTTGTAAAATGTGCTCTCCAATGCTGGTTACAACCACTCAGTTTGTTCTATTTTATCGTCTTGTGATGCGTGGTCATAACTTTCTGTTCTGAGGGGGAAGGGGGGCAGATTGATCTTGTCTTATGGACTAAAAACTGTCTGAACAAAAGGTTTTTCTTATGTTGACTGTACTTTCAAAAAAATAATTTCTTTTTTTATTAACATGAAAACTTATTTTTGGACATCAATTTTTTTAAAAGTGCTTGTTTGCACATTTCAGTACAACACAAATTAGTAGATCTTTGTTTTAAGGCAAAGTTTTTGAAATCCATGGGGTCTATTCCTCCTACTTATATGCCCATGATATGGTGTTTGTATGGTTTATTTTGGTGTTCATATACTTTGCATTTACTTCTTATTTTTGGTGGTCTCAATGTAAACGTGTAGGCTGCTGTTACTGAGTTAGTGCAGGAAACTCATGTTCTATTTATTTGTCTTCAATATATTATTTTTACCTATTATGATAACTCTTTCATTAACTACCAAATCATAAAATTTTTGAACTTATAAGCATTTGTTGATTGGTAACGCTGAAGATAACCTGTTGGTCAAAACATAATACTTTTTATTAGTAGTATATGCTGGTAAGCATACCTACAATATGTTCCAGCTTTTATCACTGATCTTAAATTTCAGTTTAACGGTAAATCTGGCAAGCAACTGTATTGTGAAAGAGCAAGTGAAGAAAGTCGAAAAAGATTTCTGCAATCAAATTTAAATTCAGAAAAAGAAGTTATATCAATGTAAGCATTCTTACTTACTACATTACAGATACAAGAACTGAGGTTAATTGTAAGTCATTAGTACCAGTGATGCTCATGATTGTAATAAAAATGAACTAAAACTCAACCTTGAGCCGTTTTGATTTTTATCAGATATTTTATTAATTGTAAGATTAGGCTTTCAATTTTGAGTTATTTTTCATAGCAACCGTGAAGTTTTATGTTAAGCAATACTTCAATTTTCAGAGAATTTTCTGGCAATAAAATTGAAGTTGTTTCATATGATTTTTTTCCATCCACCATTGAAAGTTCATGCAGCGATATTCTAATGCTGTAAGTATGAGAAAATTTTGGTTGATGCTGGTAACTATAGATGTTGTAATGTCTTGTTTGTTAGATCATTGAAAGAAAACAAAATCCACAGCATTGCAGCAGGTGCTTTTCGATATTTCATAAATCTCAATACTTTGTAAGTAAACAAATATGCAGTTGTTGAGTTAAAAATAAATGAAGTTTCCTTTATGTCAGTGTAACTTACGTTTTGTTTCTATGCTTATGTTATCGATTATCAGCAGGCGTTGCCCTGCGGAACTGCCATTCAATTATGTTGGGTTGCAAGTATCAGTTCAGCCAGCTACAATTGCTTCAACCAAATAACATTTTTGAGAGCAGTAATGATAAGTTGGTACAAATGGGCCATTGTCCCTCTGCTCCTAATTGCAATTATCATACCAGTACTTAGAATTAAGACTGTTCTTGCTCACAAATTCTATCCATTTCTTCCGATAAGTGTGGGTTACGATGTGAAAGTTAGGAGTGTGTGCCATAATGGTTTTTGTTTAACAATTACAGAAATAAGTTGTTTGGTGGTATGCTTATTTCACAACTTAATGCAACACCCTTGTCATGATATTTCTGTCACCGAGTTTCTTGGCTGCAACTAGGTGCATTGGTCCAGTATTCCTGCCACCAGGCTTTCTTAGTCTTGATTTTACAAAATGTTTGTTTGTGTTAGTGTCGAAAAAATGATTTGTTCAAAAAAATTGGACTTAAAAAAGTTGATCTCCAGAAAAAAGGGTTTACCTATGATATTAATACATCAATTTTGATTTCTCACCCTCACCAAAAGTTTCTGGATCTACTGCTGCTACACCTCTTGTACCTAATCATTCTGTTGGTCTAACAGCCCGTTTTTATGAAAGAATTTTCCTCTATAAATACAATTATACAGGGTGATCATAAAGCCTTGACCTGATTATAAGCTTTTATTGCACTCAGGGTGAACAAGATTGATCAATAGGTTTTGACATACTACTAATACATCACAAGAACTTTTTATTAACTTGCATTTTTTGATATTTAGGAAATCGAAACAAAAGTTTTTATTTGCCTACGTGTGTAGTGCAGTAAGTCTCAACATGGGATCCTAGTGTCATTTGGAGAACATGCAAACTATTCAATTGCACGCCACATGTTTTGAAGCATCTTCAGCATTACAGATTTGATTGCACCAGTTATTTTTGCTGTTAGCCTGTAACTCTTCCTATTGTGCATGGTACAATTTGTCCTTGTCATAACGCCAAAGAAAAAAGCCCAGGGGGGATAATGTTCAGCAAACACAGCGACCAGAGTGTTGGCTTATCTCTTTCATTTCAACTGTTTGGAAAGGTCTTATTCAAACTCTGATGGACGCACAAGCTCCAATGTGAGGTCCATCTTGTTTGAAGACTGGTGTGCAGTGCATGGGGATGTAGCTTGTTTAGGTACACATTTGCTGCAGAGGTAGATTTAGAAACAAGTAAAGTCCAATGACTCTGTCATGCATTAGGCATCACCATTACGTTTACCTTACGGCTATCCGTTTGATGTTCCATCTCAATGTGTGGATTCTCTGATTCCCAGATTTTGACATTGTTTCTGTTAACTCATCCTAATGGAAGGTGGACTTGTCGGAAAATGCAACATGCTGTAGATAGTGATTATCTTGGTCAATGTAGTCAAGAATTTCAGCAGCAAAGACAGCTTTCTAGGGGAAGGTTGTTTGGTTGCCGAGCTTTAACGGACCATTTAAACTTTTGTTTGCCTACAAGCGTTGGTGTTTGTGTAAAACAATTTTTTCAATATTCAATATTAATTAGTTAATAACTCTGTTAGTTTTGTTTGTTTCAATATTTCTTGGTTGGATTTGTGTGCAGTATATGAGAGTTGATGCATACGTCTGAGAAGCAACATCTCAGTAGCGTTTATATTGCTTTCCAGTTCCTTTGCAAGAGTCGAACTATCACAGCCATAAAGCAGAACTGGATATTTTTAATAGTTAAAGACTTGGACACGAGTGGTTATGTTTAATTTCTAATTTGTTGGAATTTTTTTGAGGTCTGTACAACAGTTTTTGGCATTTGCAATTCTTGACCTTCAGATCTACACCTGCTATCTTGTGTAAGAATAGAACCACGCTATCTATAGCTTTGTATTTGTTTGCCAATGTTGTTTGAAACCAAATGCTACATCTATGCAGACCCTTCTCTTTGGCAACCACCATGTATTCTGTTTATAATTTTGCATTATTTAGATATCTTGACCATAATTTTATTGGACGACTTCATCGGGGAATGTTCGAAGGTTTGGCGAATTTAAAAATGCTGTAAGTGTTCTTTTTGTTCGACGACCACTAAGTAATGCGATGTTCATTTTTTAATTTACCGTTGACTTCTCAAAGTTTTGATCTGCTCAGTATCACAGTTGGCAGAAATGACAGGTTTGGACAGATGTTTACGAAATACATAATACCAATCGATAAATTATTTCAGATATCTCAACAACAATATCTTCCCTATAATTTCTGGCGACACTTTTATCGGATTGAAAATGCTTAAAAAACTGTGAGTATTTTTTTAGCACATACAACTTTTATGTAATGACAAGCAACGTCATCTGTGCTCTCCATATATCAACACTTGTCGATTTTCAGCGATGTTCATTCTCCACATCTGGTTTGCAATTGTGACATGAAGAATTTTTTTCTGTGGTACCGGAATGCTTCCGCCAGTTCTTCGAAGAAGTTTCGTCTTTCTGGAAAATGTCACTATCCGACAGATAAACGGGATACTCGACTTCGTGTGGTTGCAAAAAAAGCGCATACTTTAAACTGTAGTAAGTTTAAAGAAGAGCTACTGAAGTTCAGATCACACTTTAAACGACTCGAGAAGTTTCCTGTAAATTGAATTGATACAAGCATGACATCAGTCCTAATTGAATTTAATCTGACGACGTCCTGCTTTAATTTCCATGGCGATAATGTGATTGAAAGACCGGTATCATCGATATGCCACCATGCATTTGTAATGGTGCGTTTATAACGTATGGTGGCGCCGTTGAAGTAGACTTGGGAAAGGCATAGTTTGCCCATTTTTTTCTGTTTGATTGCTTTGTTTGTGGCAGAAAAGCGCTGTATTGATACCACTAGTTACTCAGTACAAAGATTTTTCTGCGATCTGGAGGATTAGGACATACTCTAAGTTCTGCACTCAGCAACAGAATTGCTAATTAATTCAATCCTAGGGGGTTTCTTATTTTGATTAATTGAACAGCAAAATAACAGTGAGATTAAATGTCTTTTGTGCTCTGTTAATTTCGATGTCAGTATGTTTTACAGTCCGTTATGTTCTCGGTCTTTATTTCTGTTTCGAACTGATTTTTGAAAAAGTGAGCTTTTTGCCAGCTGCCTTGTGTTTGTTGATTCACTTTTAAGACATTCTCTGTGAGGTGATTTTTTTGGAACAAAACTTGCCGCAGCAAACATGACGTTGCTTCTCCAAATCTCAGTTTTTGGACATGTGTGGTCTGTAAAGTGTTTGCTAATTGTAATTATTTTTCCAGGTCACCTCACGACTCTCCCACTATTTGTGATCGGGCCCGTCCATAATCAGTTGATGTTTGAAGGCGATCAACAGTCGCTGTTTTGTGAAGGAGCCGATGTAACGGAATCACAGGTAAGCTGAGTCAACACGTCGAATGGATTTCGGTCGAACAAGAAAGCTGTCACAAAGATTTAACTGTGAAATTAAATTTGCATGGCAGTGCATACCTTTATAAATTGTTTTGCCAAATAATTAACGCAAACAATTATGGATGTAATTCTTAAGAGAAAAAGATTTATTATTTTTCCCCACTCAATACACTGATAACAAAAATGAACATCAAACCAAAAGTATCCAGGTAATCACTCGAAAGCAAAGGGCATTGAAGAATTGGAATGTTAGTGTCAACCATTCTTTCTGACGAAGTGCAGAGTAACTCCTACCACCCACAAACCAATATTATGGCATAAGTACTGGATGGTTGATGAATGGCATATGTACTGGATGGTTGATGAATGTCACTTGTGATGAGCGCTTACGCAGGCATAGAATTTACTTTGATTTTTTTTTAGTTGAAACTTGTCAAAATAAAAAATTTTTTCATCATGCACTCGTAGAGAACGAAGGAAATTATCTGTTATAAATGGGCATTTTTACAAGATTTTATGGAGTTTGAACGGAGAGGCAATCAACAGGTCTGATGAAATGCTCCAGGAAACCACAGTGAGATACCACAACAGGACCACCATCGCTAGCAGTATTGACCTCAACATTTCGAGCAGATGGTCAGGTATTTGTTGTGTGATGAATCCCCACCTCTGTTGTAACGGATTCCGTTTGCAATTTAGCCATGTGACCACAGATGTCAAAGGTGGTCAAACTGCATCTCTACTTTTTAGAAAAGTCGATAAGTCGATAGATCTGTTTAGAAAAATATTCACCAAACACTAGCAATTGTTTCATTAAACACCACGAGCTGCAATAACTGACTTGACTCGACGAACATTTTCTTTCATTTGTGTTCGTTTGGCTTAAGCTGCGCACTTTTTCTTGCGTTTACGACCAGTTGTTCAGTATTGTTGCATTTTCCATAATGACTTGAGAAACGCGAAACAAGAACTGTATTTAGGGGATTGGAAATGTGAAATTTCATCCAATCACTCGTATGATTCTCGAACTTTCAAATTGACCGTCCTAAAACAAGATTCAAAATATTGCGATGAGGAAGTAGTCAGCAATGATTTCGGGGTGTTTGCTTGGACGGAGGTGGTTGAAGGGGTACAGGTGGCATTGGATTGTCAAGTGAAATCACAAGCCCCACAGGTAAAGTTATGAGTGTTATAATGCCAAAGTTGTGAACTTCAAGGCGCCTTCTTCTGGATGCAAACCTCCTATGTGTGCCGTTGATGTTTGTATGGAACGCATCCCCAAATTGCAAGACAAACATTAGTTTACTTTACCACTTGCAGCTTTTTCTAGCATCCTTAGTTGATTAAGAAGCGATCTTGCAATTTGATCTTGTTTCTAATTGTAGTCGTTGACACCGGTATATGTCACATTTAATCACGTAAATGATTGCGCCGTCTTGCGTGTATAACTCAGTATAAATGTATATTGGAAGAATTTGAATTTTTTCTTTCAGAGCGGCAATTAAGGAAGTTAGTTGCAGTAGTTATTACATTAGACAGGAAGTAATTGCCAGTGCCATGGTGCTGTATTTGTACGACTTTTTTCAGTAAGGGGTGGATACTTACGACCCCAATCAAGATTTCACTAATGTAAATTGTATTCTGTCTACTTGTTGTTGCGACTATTCGGTCTACTGAAGATTGTGTGACAAGTTGTTAGTTGTTACCGTATTCCTTTCTTGAGTTGCGAGCGCGGTGGAAGAACATGTAGCTCTAGGATCGGGGCAGCTTTTCTCGGCAGCACTGGAGTGCTCATTGTTCATATGCTCTTGGAAGATCACATGTCTGAGAAATAAACAAAGACGCACTTCCAGTAGCTGCTCTCTAGTGTCATCATTCAAATTAACAGACATCTCATTTGTGCAATCAGTTTATATTAGGAATTTACGAAAACGCTGATATTGACGTTTCGGTGAATTCCTGGATCGGCTTGCTTTGTTACGTCACTTTTGCATTTTAGTCATCATCAGCAAACCGTTCATGCATGACAGGCGGAGTGTGGTCGGTTGGAAATTATTCGAGATGTGCATATGTGGATTTAGTGGCGCGTAATTTGGAGGTAAGTGACGGCGGTGTCGTCATTATGGAATGATGACGTTCGCAAAGCAGCAGCAGCGGCAGTGATGCCATTTGATCGTTTATTTATCTTGCGTTTTTCAAACATATCGAATACACGTCTTTATCGGGGGTATTGTATTTCCATTATTGGTTTGTATAATTGTATGATAATATACTGCACGTACAATTGCTCTCCTGTTGGGTTGGGTAATGAGTAGCTTGTTGGAACTCTCGTTGTATCACTCGCTTGAGGTCTGATGTTGATAAAAAACTGTTTGTACATGATAGGCAGTGCTGGCTGCCAATGATTCGTTATCTGCTGAAACTTGCAATCGCACTGCTGTGTTGGTGTCGCGATGGACCATTTCCGCTCCGGTTGGGTTCAAGCTGCTCGTTCGCTTCATCCACGCTTGCACGAAACACCTTCGATTTAGTGACGTGAGTGTGCGGATACGACAACCGAACTTGATGTGTTCTAGTTCAACAAGTTCTTCACTTTCAGATCGGATCCTCTTTGGTCAACATCGCCGTCCGCTCCATGACGTCATCGCGTGATGTGGTTGCCGCGTCGCAGCGCTCATACGCAGCGTGCGACGCGATCAACAATCTCGTGACGGCGGTAATTCGAAGCAAAATGGGCGACAACGCCACTGCATACAATCAGGTTTGTTTGCGTTATTTTAACAGTCTGATAAAACTAAACGCCTTTGTCGATTAAACATTTATTTAAATTTCTATCATGAAATACGTTTTACTTGAGTTAGGAGCATCTGATAAGCTTTGTGGTAAAACAGATTGCGGTGTTGTGTAAATAGTTGTGTAAATAGATTCCGCATTCTTCATCGGCAATCGTCATGAATATTTTGCGGAATTCTTGGTTGAAGTATTTTTTCAATTTACAGTTAAATGATGTGATTCCGAAATTTTTAATAGTTCTATTTTCAAGTTAGCTTTACCAAACATCACTCGATATTTATCTTTTGACATTCATCAAGAGCGCAACGTAATCATGACGTTGTGTGAAGTGTGCGAAACAATATTGTCATTATTCTTGCTCTTATTGCAGAATTCCACTAATCTAGCAGTTTATGCTGGTCCAATACGATGGAGGAATTTTAAGGAAGCACTAAGGTGTTTGGTGTTGTTGACCGAAAGGCAAACGTCTCTCTTCTGCCATCGTAATAGCTCAAGCTACGCGAGAGTAAATCGTTTCTTCTTTTTTTTAAAAAAGCTTTGTATTGCTATGTAGTTGGAGTGACGAACTGTTGTTCATTGAGCCGCTTTCAAATTCTAATTACTGTCAAATTCGTCTTTGTAGTCGAACTTCTTTGCTTAGTATTTAACTAACTTTATTCAAAACAAATAATTTCACACCGGTACCGAACTAAACAAAAGGTCCCGGTAGATATGATTGATATGCGGCGAAGATCATCGGCACTGGTATCACCACCATATGGTTGTGAATCCAATTTTGAGTTGATTAGTGTGCTGTGCTTTTGGAAAGAGATATTGATTCCTTCAAGATGAAGATGCACTTAGCTAACTACTAAACTTGCTTTTCAGGCTGACCGACCTGCTGTTTACTTTTCAATACACGATCATTGGAAAGAAAAAGTTCGGATTGTTATTTATAGGTTGGTCAATAGTCATGTGATTTTTGAATTAGAACCGTTCTGTTGTGTTTCTATGCTTGAAGGACATTGAAAGTTTTTGTCATTGAAGGCTGGTGTGCTGTTGCATTGAAACTGCACAGACGAGAAAGATTCCCGCTTTTTAAGCTTATAACGTCAGTTGTAATATTACGTCAAATGAGAGATCGCTGCCACTTATAATTTTTACGTATTTCTTTCTGTAGAAACTCCCGCTTTTTTCAATCCACCAATTACACTCCAGCGTACAATTTAACCGAGTACCATGAAATTCAAGTCAACAGATCAGAAAGCACCACTATCCAGCCGCTTAGCGTTCTCACTTCACCTCCTCAGCCACTCCAATCTCCCCCTGTTGTCCTGGTATCAGCAGTCTATTCTATTTTCCCTGTAGACACGATTGATGACGCATCGGATAATGCCATCACAATGACGTTTTATACACATGAAAAAGGTATTGTTTGTCGTAATCAACTTGTTGTTTTAACCCTGTTTTTGTTGTTAGTAGTTCTAAATTAAGCACGTGAGTGAAATTTATTGTTCAACCCCAGCATAAAGTAGTGGCGATCTTGGTGGACAGATATGAGAGCGAGGGAGGCACGAAATTTGGAGAACTCATGTATCTCTGCACTATCAATTTCATCACAAAACAAATGTAAATTCTCGTGCTTAGTAAGAGGTTAGAATAGTAAAGCTGCTTACTGGCTTGATATTAGTAGAGTTTGCGGTGTGAATCTGGCTATCTGTTATAGAAACGGAAAGGTAACCGCTAGTGCGATGTGAATCAGGTAACCTATTGACCTGTGCGTATGTAACCAGTTTATTTGTGTTCGTTTAGTGAATCTCAACAATAAGCGTCACAATGTTATTACGTGGGACGCCACACAGTGGCGACGTGCAGGTGATGAATGCCGACCACTAGACGGTGGTGTTGGACAACTTCAGTCTAACCTCACAACGATTCGATGCTCACGGATGGGAGTGTACGCTATCGCTAAGGTTTGTACGCTATCGCTGACTCCTACCAGTACGGAGGAGTTGTAATTGCTGAAGTACTGTTGCCAATAGGAAAGCAACAAAAAGTCTAAAAGGGGGCTGAACTTATGGCTTTTAGCTGGTCAGACCAGCGCTCTATTGTGCCGAGCCGCGTGTGTTGGTAAATGATAAAGGAATGGGTGAAATGTTTTTTGATCATGCAGAACATAGTGGTGCGGTAGACACTGCTCCGATTTCCAATTCCCGCCCACTACTGCCAACGAGTGGAATTGAGAAGACGGGATGCAATTGCTAACTGCTTCGACTCCATTTGTGTTTGTATTGACCAGTAGACGTAAAGAAACTGCTTCAAACTTTACATTACTGCAGAATCTCTATGAAGAAACAGTGGGCAGCTCCGAGCCACCCCCCACCACTAGCATGCATCCGTCCATATTTGTCGGGTCATCTTTCTTACTCGCTGTTCTTGTCATCATCATAATCACATACATCATATTTAAAAAGTAAGTGGTTACCCGATTTATTTGTAGTGTAACAATTGACCTCTTTCACACTATGTTAAGCATCAGGATCAAAGGTCTTGTATGAAACATCAACCCCAGCCATTAACTTTTATGATAAATTCCTATCACCTTTCATAATCCTACCTGCGGACAGCACCACGTGCAAAAACTAAAATTCTTTTCAATCTTCTGACTTCACCTATAATCTGACTTGATGTGCATTTGCAGAGGTTCTCCACGAACGATCATTGATTTTATTTTCAGTTTGTCAATCACTCGTGAATGCAGGCACATGCTGGTCAACTCCTGTCTCCATCTTGTTTTGGCTTTACTGGCTTTTGTCCTTGACGGCAGCTGGGTTGACCACCAGGTAAGAAGTAGTTCGCAGTAAGGTTACTTTATAATAGTCGAGTTGAAAATGAAATGTTTGCAAAGCGATACCGACACCATCAAGTTTGCAACGGAAAGCTTCCATTAATATAGTTTTATGTAAATTAGCTCGAAGTTCGTATAGAATTGTGATTATCTGTGGACGAAAACTATTGAGCATCATCGTATCACTAGAACTAATTAAGTATTTACATGCAAGCTTAGTCAGACAATAATTGAATCTTCAAACAATAATTGTCCTCTTATGGCACATCGTTGCAAATGCAATTTATATTCAACTTGTAGTCGTGCCTAAGCATATTTGTTTGAAATTTTACGTTCAAGTGAAATGTGACTTTCTACTCTGAAGAAAGAGGTGATGTGATGAGCCGAAAACGTTTAATTAGCATCGTTCGTCAGCAGGTTGTCGCAAGGCTGTGATGCACGAACAGCAACTTTTTACTGAAGTTCTATCAGCTGTTCCACAATTTTAAAATGGGTTTGATTGTTTTGATATGTCAGCTTACTTGGCGAAACTTTCATTTGTTTGTTAGTTGTCTACGAAAAATCTATTATTCAATTATCAAATTTATAATTTAGTTTTGTTTGAGAAATCACAGTAGCAAGGTGAAAGAATTGTTTTCTTAGTCACGAAAAGGTTTGTCTTGTGGACTAACATTTCTTCGATCTTTCTCAGGCATTGTGCTACGCGACCGGCATCACGTTACATTACTCTTCACTCTCTATCCTGGTGTGGCTACTACTCACTGCTCGCAACATGGGGAGGGAGATGTTAGCCTCGCAGCAGCCGCCACCAGCTGACCCAAAGCCGAAACGCCCCATTTTGAGGTAGGCCATGGTTGATGAAAAGTAATTTTGCTTCCATACCAATGCGATGGTAGCATCGATTTCCAAGTACGTGTTGTCGTAATGTTCCAACGAAATGGATCCATCTCCAGTATAATATAATCTCCAAAACAGAAATCGGTTCTGAAGCGAGCATGCCCTGAGATGTCATTGCTGAGCGAATGCTTGGCTTTTGCGTAAAACATGTGCGATGTCAAACTAATATAGTGTTATTTGTGTCTGCGCGCGCCTGTATGTGTGTATGTCTTCAATAAGTAAAAACACTAGACTTTGTACCTAGAAGAAGAGTACTGTTGCAAACGAGGAGCCACTATCACATTGCGTGGAACGTGTCCCTGGCCACATAAGTGCTAAGATTGGCTTTCACTATTAACTTGGAAGCAAACAACAGACAGATAATCATAAATTACTGTGCTTCACCGGTTTTAAAGAATATTGAAGCTGTTTGTCCACATGTAAAAAGTGTTGTGGCATATCTATCAATAGCAGTCTGACTCTTAATTATGGGGTTGCCAGCTTAGTTGGTTGTTTGGTTGGACCACTCATGTCAGAAACATGAGGTTGGGGATTAAGCAAGGGCAAGCTTGCCGTAGAAAAAGTTTGCTCCAACAAGTCCTCATGACAAGAAAAAATATAAAATGGCTCCCAGTCCCTGGCAGCTCTTCAATGGGCAGAAGGTGCGAAGAATCTCCGGATTTAAACCTTAATGTCATGGGATAAGATTTGGTTTGTTAAATGTGAGAAGTCTTTGTGGAAGGAAAACAAAAGTGTTGTGAAGAACTGAGGAAGAGAAGAGTCGAGGTGTGTGCTGCATGCAGGAAGTAAATTGGAAAGGCCAAGGAGCTCGTTTTGTGGGTTCACAGGGACGAAGGTATGAACTGTGGAGGTCAGGAAATGATTCAGAATCTGGAGGGGACGGGGTTGGAACTTTGGTGAAAGAAAAAATGCCTGGAAACGTATGGAAGTTAGAAGAAAAATCAACCAATAGTGCTTACTTCAGGTAGAGCAAAGCAATACGAATAATATGTGCTTTTGGACCACAAAGTGGAAGACCAAACCCAGACAAAGTTTGTTTTTATGATGAAATGGCTCGTGATTGGCACTCGGAAAGTTTTAGTGAAATTACCATTTCTTTGGGGAATTTTAATTCAGCACAGGCTGGTGGTCGTAGATCTGCATAAAAAGATTTTTAAAAATATTGTGAGAAAAGAACGGATCATAAGAAAAACGTGAATGCTGAATGAAAACCGAACAAGGGAAAGATTTGAAAAGTAGAGTAAGCACAGACGCGCCTGATTTGTGGAAAACTTTCAAGGATGGTGTCCCAAAGACAATTGATGAAATGTGTGGAAAGAAGATCTCTAGGAGAGATCGAGGTGAGATATGGTGGTGGAATGAGGAGGTAAAGGATATGATAGCAAGAAAGAAGGCAGCATTTAAAGAGCTGTGCATGTTCCCATAAAAAGAAAATATGATCCAATACAAAGGTTTAAGAAATTAAACGAGAAAAATTGTTACTAGACCTATGAGAACGGAAGCTAAACAGGAGTTGAATGATTTATGTCAGAATTCCAACAATTTTTCCTGCTTCTTTAAAAGAATAAAAAAGGAAGGGAAGGATCTTGAAAGAGGAAGGTACTTAGGAGGAAGAGACCGATAATTGGGTTTAATTGAAAAGGAAAGGGCAAAAATTTGGATGGGACACATGGAAAAGATCATAAAGGAGGAGAACGAATGGGATCAGGTGGTGGAAACTGATGTAGTGGAAGGACCGGTGGAAAAAGTTACTCGTAAAGAAATGGTGGGAGCAATGCAAAAGATGAAGTCAGGAAAGGTAACTCGACCATTGGAAGTAAGTGTGGAGATGGCAGTTGCAAGTGGCGAAATTAGGGTTAAAGTGATGACAGGCTGGTGTCAGTGCATATTGGACTTGGATAAATGGAGACTGAAACTCAGCACAGCAAAGACTACAACAACCGCCTTCCATCTCAACAATAGGGAAGCTAACAGACATCTAAAGATCTTTGTCAGGGGATCACTGCTGCCACACCAGAGCCATCCCACATATCTGGGAGTTAAACTTGACCGGCAACTCACTTATCGGCAACACTTGGAAGGCCTACGCTCCAAAGTTTCTGCTAGAAATAGTCTGATTAGATGCTTGGCAGGAACCTCATGGGGTGCTAAAACATCGACACTCCACTTTAGCACTTTGGCAGTAGTATACAGTGCAGCAGAATACGCAGTTCCCGCTTGGTGTCGAAGCAAGCATACAAGAAAATTGGACGTCGCCCTTAATGATACAATGCGCATCATTACTGGATGCCTCCAACCCACTCCAACAGAGTGTCTACCAGTGGTGGCAGGTATACCTCCACCGAACCTGCGCAGAGTGGAGCTTACCTCCAAGTTCGTTAACAAAGTTGTTGCTTCTGAACATCATCCTCTGCACTCCCGCATTCCCTCTACCCCAGGAAATTTTCTACCCAGGCAACAGCTCCTCTCCCGACAACTTTTCACCCGTCATGCAGCGCTATTACATGGTATACCACAGTTCAACATCATGGAATCCTGGATGAACATCTGGAACTCTGCGCGTTCCCGCCTTGTCGAATTTGGTTTGTCACCTGCAAACAAACCCCCCCCCCCCAGGGTCAGATCTCTCCCGCAAGGGGTGGTCTACCCTGAATCGTCTTCGAACAGGAGTCGGACGTTTCAACTACTGCTTATCTAAGTGGGGTTTAAGATCATCATCTAGTTGCAGTTGTGGTCCAATTGACCAAACTGCGGACCACGTCATAGTCTGTCCCTTAAACCCAGCTCCAAGTGGCAAAAGGGGCCTCATGCAATTAGATGAACCAACCCGAAGATGGCTGAAAGAACTCCCTTCGTTTTAAATCTTCATACGAACGACGACGAGTGCATATTGGATGGTAGAGGAATGCCGGTTGAATAGAAAACTAGTGTGATTGAGCCTATTTTTACAGAAAAAGAAGATGTGATGAGCTGTGGATCATACAGAGCAGTGAAACTGATAGAATATGCCATGAAAATTGTTGAAAGGGTGCTAGAGAGGCGAATACGAACACTGATTAATATGTGATAAAATGCTTTTTGGGTTTATGCCAAAAAAATGAACAGTGAATGCAATAATCATAGTAAGGAGGATGCAGGAGGAATATCAAAAGAAGGACTAGAAGTTTTATATGACTAACGTTGACATAAAAAAGGCTTCTGGTACAGTTCCAAGAAAAGTGATGGAGTGGGTCATGAGAAGGAAGGGTTTATTGGAAGCGGTTCGAGCTGTGTAGGAGCTTGTATGATGGTGCAAGAAAGTGGTTCGAGCAGTTATGAGCTTGTATGATGGTGCAAGGATAAGAGTAAGGGTGGGATCTGCATATTCAGAGGAATTAGAAGTAAAGGTTTTTGTACATCATGGACCTGTGCTGTCGCCAGTATTGTTTGAAATATTTTTAGACGATATTATAGAAAAGGCAAGAGGGAGTGTGGTTAATGAGTTACTGTTCGCAGATGACCTTGTTTTCATGAGTGAAGCGTAAAGATTTCGAAATTGGAAGGATGCACTGGAAAGGAAGGGTTTGAAGGTCAACATCTGGAAAACAAAAGTGATGGTAAGCGGATCGGAAGGAGAACTGTTCAAAAGCAAGTTAGATCCATGTGGGGTTTGTGGGAGGAGAGTAATAGCTAGCTCAGCGTTGTGCACGAAATGTGGAAACTGGGTTCATGGTAGATGTGCAAAAATAAAGAGGTTACCTCTAGGTTGACAACGCGTTTTGTTTGCTGGAGATGTAGAGGAATAATAGAAGGAAAGGTGGATTCGATGGAGAAGTTGTGCGATGAAGTGGAGACAGTGAATGGATTTTGAATTTTGGGAGACAGACTAAATCTAATGGTGGTTGTGAATCTGCAGTCACTGCAAGAATGAGAATTGGTTGGGTAAGATTCAGGGAATGTGGAAAGTGGCTTTTGGTTATAAGTTTCCTCTGAAGATGAAAGCGAAAGTTTATCGTTGTTGCGTAAGATCAGCAATACTATATCGAAGCGAGACGTGGTGATTAAAAAAAATGAAAAAGCAATTCTAAGGAGAACGGAGAGAAACATGGTGAGAGCCATGTGCGGTCAGAAAGTTGTAGACAGAAAGACGTCTGAAAATCTTGTTGGTGGTACAGAATTTTAATATAGCTTTGAAAAAAGCTGTTTGAGCCATAAGCTTTTCGTGACGCTCTCATCAGTGGCGGTATCGCGTCAAAAGGGAAGATCTAGAGTGAATAAGTCTTTTATGTGAATAATTTGGATGTTACGTAATCAAGACAAGCCAATGATAGCGTTTGTATTGCAAAGCGCGCGAAAGAAAGATTTCGCAATTGCGAAAGTTAGAGAAGGCGCAACAGGAGGCCAAATGCCACGATTATCGAAAGAGTTTGAGAGTGTAAACAAACTCTTTCTGTCTGCATAACACCGGGTGTCGGGTCTTGATATAAGTAGCCTCTAAAAGATTAAGATGGAAAGAGCTGCGCGCTGCGGCGAGGATTAAAAACCGCTTATCATCATAGTTTAATGCGCATCGATCATTATCTAAAAGATGCTGACCAATGGCGGAGTCACAATCCGGTTTGGTGTCGGTTCGTTTTCACGATCTGTGTGGTTGAGATCGGCGTGGACGAGTCAATTGCTGTCTTAACCATTGCGGAACATGTTGCTTGATGCGATCCTGTAGTCGTTGAGATGTTCGCCCTACGTACCGACTATCACAGTGGCACTTGTATTCATATATGACAAAACTTTTCTGAATGGCAGGTAGAACATCCTTGCGGGCCACAGATAGCATGCGCTTAGACATAAAGACCAAGCGGGTGCTGACGGAACCATAGCAGCTTTCCACGGTGGTTTTGACTTCTTTTTCTAAGTTTGTAGATGGCTCACCTATCCAAGGGACCCTCAAGTACACAGGACACTTTTCAGGACCAAATCGCTTACGAGTGGAGAACTGAGCAATTTTCTTGGTGATATGAGTGTTGATGATGTTTTTAGGATAGCCATTGTCCAGTAATATCTTCTTGATCCGTTCTATTTCTTCATTGAGTCTACGCTTGGTGCAAATCATTAGAGCTCGATGCACCAATGTAGATATTAGACTTATTTTGCGTTTGAGAGGACTAAAGGACTCCCAACGCAAATACTGGCCAGTGAAAGTGGGTTTCCGGTATACATTGGTCTCCAAGCCAACATCTGTTCTTTCGACGTAGACATCAAGAAACGGTAGACATTTCCCTTTCTCTTTTTCAAAGGTGAACTTGAGGGATGGATGAAGGCAGTTAAGTTTGGTCAGAAATTCATCTGCTTCAGCTTCGTGATCGAAGATGGCAAACGTGTCGTCAACATATCTGAAGTATGTTGGAGGCTTTTGCGTTTGAGAAAATAACTTTTCTTCATAATATCCAACGAAGATGTTGGCCAAAGCCGGACCAAGTGGTGATCCCATAGCTACTCCGTCTGTTTGCTTGTACATGGTGTTATTGAAGCTGAACTCAACTGAGGATGTAGCGCTCTTCATCAATTCAACAAACACGTCCTTTGGAATGACTGGTCGGGAATTAGACTGGTCGTAGAGGGCTTCCGAACAGATTTTGATGGTTTCATCAAGGGGAACGTTGGTGAACAAGCTGGATACATCAAAAGAACACATGAAGACATTAGGGTCGATGTCAAGATGTCTATGCCTTCATGTGTTCTTTTGATGTATCCAGCTTGTTCACCAACGTTCCCCTTGATGAAACCATCAAAATCTGTTCGGAAGCCCTCTACGACCAGTCTAATTCCCGACCAGTCATTCCAAAGGACGTGTTTGTTGAATTGATGAAGAGCGCTACATCCTCAGTTGAGTTCAGCTTCAATAACACCATGTACAAGCAAACAGACGGAGTAGCTATGGGATCACCACTTGGTCCGGCTTTGGCCAACATCTTCGTTGGATATTATGAAGAAAAGTTATTTTCTCAAACGCAAAAGCCTCCAACATACTTCAGATATGTTGACGACACGTTTGCCATCTTCGATCACGAAGCTGAAGCAGATGAATTTCTGACCAAACTTAACTGCCTTCATCCATCCCTCAAGTTCACCTTTGAAAAAGAGAAAGGGAAATGTCTACCGTTTCTTGATGTCTACGTCGAAAGAACAGATGTTGGCTTGGAGACCAATGTATACCGGAAACCCACTTTCACTGGCCAGTATTTGCGTTGGGAGTCCTTTAGTCCTCTCAAACGCAAAATAAGTCTAATATCTACATTGGTGCATCGAGCTCTAATGATTTGCACCAAGCGTAGACTCAATGAAGAAATAGAACGGATCAAGAAGATATTACTGGACAATGGCTATCCTAAAAACATCATCAACACTCATATCACCAAGAAAATTGCTCAGTTCTCCACTCGTAAGCGATTTGGTCCTGAAAAGTGTCCTGTGTACTTGAGGGTCCCTTGGATAGGTGAGCCATCTACAAACTTAGAAAAAGAAGTCAAAACCACCGTGGAAAGCTGCTATGGTTCCGTCAGCACCCGCTTGGTCTTTATGTCTAAGCGCATGCTATCTGTGGCCCGCAAGGATGTTCTACCTGCCATTCAGAAAAGTTTTGTCATATATGAATACAAGTGCCACTGTGATAGTCGGTACGTAGGGCGAACATCTCAACGACTACAGGATCGCATCAAGCAACATGTTCCGCAATGGTTAAGACAGCAATTGACTCGTCCACGCCGATCTCAACCACACAGATCGTGAAAACGAACCGACACCAAACCGGATTGTGACTCCGCCATTGGTCAGCATCTTTTAGATAATGATCGATGCGCATTAAACTATGATGATAAGCGGTTTTTAATCCTCGCCGCAGCGCGCAGCTCTTTCCATCTTAATCTTTTAGAGGCTACTTATATCAAGACCCGACGCCCGGTGTTATGCAGACAGAAAGAGTTTGTTTACACTCTCAAACTCTTTCGATAATCGTGGCATTTGGCCTCCTGTTGCGCCTTCTCTAACTTTCGCAATTGCGAAATCTTTCTTTCGCGCGCTTTGCAATACAAACGCTATCATTGGCTTGTCTTGATTACGTAACATCCAAATTATTCACATAAAAGACTTATTCACTCTAGATCTTCCCTTTTGACGCGATACCGCCACTGATGAGAGCGTCACGAAAAGCTTATGGCTCAAACAGCTTTTTTCAAAGCTATATTAAAAGACGTCTGAAGAACAGATGGACATGCGGGGGTTGAAGGAAACTGTAGATTGGTTAGCAACAGCAAATGGAATTAGATAGTAGGGATATGTGCTGAGGAGGGATCATGATAGTGTTATGAGGGTTGCTTTAGATCTTGAAGTGAGTAGCAAGAGAAAGCGAGGACCAAAGATTTGGAAGAAGCTAGTGGAAGAGGAGAGAGAGAAGATGGTTTGAAGGAGGAGGATGCCCTGAATCGATCAAAGGGAGAGATGGAGTGCGAACAATTGCAGAAGGAATCCGGCCATCTTCGCTAAGGGAACAATACCGGAAAAAACTGAACAACTACTACCAATAAAATTTTAAAAATTCATCAAAGTTTTGAGGCATATTTATGCGGTTTGTTTTATAGTAACGGCAAATATTACAAGTTTTTTTGATGTATTGGTACACCTGTACGGGTGCATCAACGGTCGCACGAAGGATTGCCTACCGGTATTTAATTTGTTGTCTTGTTCTTGCTAACATGCCTACAGTAACTCTGGTATTTTTTGTTTGTTTGTTTACCCCTCCTCTTCCTCGGGATGGAGGTACGGCATGAATTCATGCCTTCAACCTAATTGAAATTAGGCAGTATTCTCCTATTAACTCTGGTAGTTGGTTAAGGTATTCAGTGCTGTAAATCAATTATATCTTGGGTTTCGACTCGGTAGAGCTTATCTTAAAAGTTTAAAACATTATTGAGCGTGGTATCTATAACTGCGTAGAAGCCTTGCGAATGGACTTTCTAGTGCTTATGCTATATGTCTCATGCACAGATTTAATTTCTCCTGATATTTAAGGCCGGCCAGCTTCTTTTCATTGTAGCACACTATCAGTCTACGTGGACTTTTTAGCCATTATCGAATGGTGGAGCAAGAGAGAGAGATCCACTTTTTTAAATCCGGTTTGTCTGCGGTAACACAGGTGGCTGGATTCACCTCATGTTTCTCGATAGTTCATACACACCATCACGCCACTTTGCTCTGTCAATGGCATCCTCTTTTTTCAGTCCAATCTGACTGGTATCTTCCTCCACTTGTCTCTTCCACGTCATATTCGGTCGCCCACCTTCCACGCATTCTTTTCTCCGCCACTTCAAAATCCAACGCTCTTCTCAAAACATGCCCATATCATTGCACTCTGCTTGCCCAAGCTAGTCCATCCAAAGTATCTTTTAAACTCAGCAAACTCGTAAGCTCTTGGCTCCTTCTTTTCTCAATGATCTTAACTCCACACATGTTGTTACCCAACCCCTTCTGAGGGATGGGGCCATGCCAGAAGACCATGGAGCCCCAGAAGTCGGGAAACTCCCCAAGGCCTAGACCAGAGGTTGTAAAGAGACATGGAGTCACCAAAGAGCAAGCAGTGCAAAGAGTCCGTAGCCAGACAGTGCAGAATGAGATGAGAGGTGTCCTGGGACGAGTGTCCTCAGGCGCTGCAGGAAGGATTCTCGATTCTGCCAATCCTGAAGAGATGAGAACTTAACAAAAGGCTGTGTCCATTACAGCATAGCCGAGAGAGAACACAGCAAGCATGACGAGGGAGCGCAAGTTCCTCTGTGGAAATCGAGGGAACCTGTGTGTCGAAGAATTTATATGAGACAGTATGCCTCCCGTCCGAGAAAAGACAAGAGTGGATACGAGAGATAAGAGGAGAGAAACTACAAGGGATTGCAGAGGGCGCAAGTAATGCTTCCTGTCGTACCAGCTCATCCGCCACATCATTCCCCGGGAGAAACAAATGTCCGGGAACCCATTGTAGCCTGATAGAACAGGGTAGAGAAGACAGTTCCTGCCAGAGAGTTTGAGGTAAAAGGAAAGATGGAGGATGGGATGGTAAGGACAGAACGAGAGTCAGATAGAAGGAGAAGAGAGGAGAAGCAAACGACTTGCAGAATGGCGCAGGTTTTAGCAGAAAAACTTGAGCATACTGGGCCTGCTGAAAGGGAAAGAGTGGCTTTAGTGCTGCAGAGAGAGCAGTTGGCAAGTGCGCTCGAGCTTCTTTTGCCAAAAGGAGAAGAAACAGACCCATCAGTCCAGAATTCCAGATTGTGAGGGGGGAAAGAGTCAAGGTGGGTTAGAGCTGCACCTTGGCGAGAGAGAGGGGGATCAGAGCGAGAGCATGAAGAGGAAAGGGTAAACTGCACAGTGAAGGAAGGAAGGTTCCAAGGATGACAGGGAGGGCAAGCAAGAAGAGCCTCCCTAGGAGATGTAGAAGGAAGCATGAGCAGGTGAGTGATTGCAAAAGCTCTCCAGGAAGATCTGGAGAGTCTCGGTTTCACTCCAAGTCTGGCCAAACCTGAAATGGAAAAGGAGGTTGGGAGACAAAGAGCCCACTCATCAGATGAAAGAGTGAAATGAGTAGGGTGACTCATAGGGGAGGTAAAGAAGCCTCAGAGAGAAGAAGAGGGATAGGAAAGGACGGGAGACAGCCAATGATGGTGCAACTAGCCGCTCGGTGGAGGTGTTCCAATGTGGTGATATTGGTACACTTAGGAAAGGAAACCATCCGGGAGAGGCATATGTGAAAAGGGGCCCAAAGAAAAGCTTTATACAGAACAGAAAGGGACTTCATAGAAGGGCCCCATGAGGAAGCAGAGATGCAGTGTAAGGCTTAAGACGAATGAGGAACTTGGCCTTCAGTGAAGATACATGTTTAAAAAAGGAAAGAGTATGGTTGAAGGTGATCCCAAGAAAAGTTAAAGTGGGATTGAAACGGTGGTGGGAGTTCAATGAGAGGAAGCTGCGCTGGAGGTTAGCTTGGTGGGGATTGACTTAAAAGAAGGAGGCCTCACATTTGCTCGGATTGAGAGGAAGACACCAGTACTCCGACCAGCGCTCCAATTGAAACAGAGCTCATTGTGAGACCTCCACCACAGTAGGGACCAAAGGGGAGGAGGACCAAATGGCCAGATCGTCAGCGTCAAGAGAGCAGCTGATGGAAGAAGGTAGAGAAGCAAGGAGATCATTGATAAAAAGAGAGAAAAGAACAGGGCCAAGAACAGATCCTTGCAGAACACCTTGAGGGACTCAAGGTTGGGAAATTAGGAGAGGAGTAAGAAGATCCAGAAACAGGGCGAAGAAGAGAGTATACAGATTTAGGGTTAGATTTAGGTGAAAGAGAAGAACAATTCGAGAGAGGCCTTGGCCTTGGCAATGACAGACGAAGCACGTCGGGAACCGGAGATGTAAGCCTGACGATCTTCATCACTTCTGTGAGTGGCAGCGAAAGCCTTGTGTCTGTCACTAACAGCTTCCATTTCAGCAACCACCAGGATGTAGGATGGCGTTTGATGCGGCCGAAAGGAATGGAAAATTTGGCCCCATTCAGTGCCAGAGAGCGGCAGGAGAGAAAAGAGAAAGAGATAAGTATTCCTCTACAGAAGGACAGTGAGAGTCAAAGTAATGGGCAAAGTCATCCCAGCAAGCTTTCTGAAAATTGAAAGAAGGGGATGCTCATTGGGGCAAAAGACCGGAGAGAGAGAGAGAGAGAGGGACAGATAGAAGAATTGGTAGGTAATTAAAACCCAGGTCTTAAGCACTTACATGAGCAAGAAAGGGCAAAAGAGGAGTGAGCAAAGGAAATGTCAGGGGAGAAGCCACTGGCAGAGGAGCGATGTAGAAGAATAGGTATGTCAGGGTCATTGAGGGGGAGGATGTCAGAAGAGATGACCCATTCAAATATTTCTTTCCCATGGGGTCAGAAGTACCTCTTGAGTCCCAGAAGGTGTGATGGCAGTTGAAGTCCCCCAGAATGAAGAGATTTCTGGAGGAGGAAAGAATGGAGGGAGAAAAGGAGTCAGTTCTGCCATCTGTTGGAGAAGAGCGATTAGGGGGGGCATACATATTAAGAAATGAGAGAGAAGGGGATGAAAAAGATGATGACACCGCTAACGTGATCACGAGAGAGAATGCCAGACCAGGAGTGGGTGCGATCAGATCACAGAGCAGAGAATCCAGAATCTGGAAAAAGGAAGATGAGTTAAGATTGGATTTCTGGATACAGATAAGATCAACAGATGGGACAAAAGAAAGTGAAGCAGGTCAGTGCTCCTGGCTTGAAGACCACCAGGATTCTGTTGAAAAACCCTGACGGAGTTGGGGGGTGTGGAAGCAGGAGGTAGAGAAGGACAGCAAGGGGCAGAGGTAGAGGATACAAAATGGGCATACAGGGCATGAGAGGTTTAAAGGCAAGTTTGGGTGGAAGCACAGCATTAGCAGAGGGGGGCCAGATTGTAGAGTGAAGGTATACAAACCAGAGGAGTTCAAAGAGGAAGTCACAGTGTCACTAGTAGGGACACAGCAGGGGGGAGAGCTGCCAAGAGTCCTGAATTTGGAGAGGGAGAGAAGTGAGCACCTTAGATGGACTCATTTGGAGCAGGTGTGGCATTGCACTGACTTACCTTGCCAGGTCACATTTTCAGCGCAAACTGAGCAAGGAAAGATGGGGCCAGGGTGGGGATGAACGTTACCCCTTATCAGGAGAAGGAGAAGAATGAAGAAACGAAGACAGGCAGAAGAAGAGAGAAAACAGGCGACCAATTTTGAAGAAGCTGTGTGCTGCCCTTCTGCGGTCATTCAGGGTACAGCACAGCAAAAAATGAAGAGAAGTGCTCGGGGTAACTGGGACCCTCGGGAAGGCCAACAGCCATTTTGATCCAACCCAAACAGGGTCGGGGACCACACCACCACGTTGAAGCAGCTGTTGATTGGTGCAGAACTCCACCAATCACTGTTGATTTTGTGCAGAACTCCACATATCGCTTTTGCTGTTGCTTTTTGTGTTCTCAAAATTGCTATCTCATTCTCCCTCAGACACCACGTGTCGCTCCCATATAGCATTGCTGATCTTATGCAACTCTGATAAATCCTTTCTTTTTTAACCAAAACTTTCTACTCTGAAGTAAATCACCACGTTCTCTAAATTTTATCCATCCAATTCTCGTTCTTGCTGTTAGCGCTGCTTCCCTTCCACCACTGGCGTTCCACCTGTCTCCCAAATAACAAAAACTCTTCACAAAGTCAAGCTGGTCAAAACATGATGTTTCTTGACCTGGTTCCACAATTTCATTCTTTGTATCAACACATAGTTCACAAACAAAATTTTTGCCAGAGTTAAAGTGGCCCTTTTCATTTTTGCACATCTACCATGTACCCATTTACCACACTTTGTGCACATCACTGAATTTGCCATCACCTATTTGTCGCACTTGGCATATGGATCAACTTTACTCTTGAGTACCTCACCTTTCGAACCACTCACCATTACTTTGGTTTTACCGAGGTTTACCTTCAGCCCCTTGCTTTCAAACGTCTCTTTCCATTTTAAAAGCTTCTATTTCAAATTCTCCATACTTTCACTCATTAAAACCAAGTCATCCGCATACAAAATTTCATTCATCAATCCTTCTTTTGCATTTTCCGAGATTACATCCGCTGCTATTGCAAAAAACAAGTGGCGACAACACAGATTCCTGATGTACACCAACTTGTACAAAGAATTCTTCAGATAACTCAGATCCCATTCAAACTTTCGTTTTTGCCCCGTGATAGAGGCTCATCACTACTCTTACAATTACTTCTGGTAAACCTTTATTTCTCATTGCCTACTCCATCACCTTTCTTGGAACTCTATCAAATGCCTTTTTAATAACCACAAAACACATGCACAACTTTTTCTTTTATCTCTATATTCCTCTTGCATTCATCGCACTACAAACAATGCATCTGTCGTTCTTCTTCCATGCATAAAACCAAGCTGCATTGAATTGACATTTACTAATTCTCGAATCATTCTCTCCAGCACTCTTTCAACGACCTTCATGGCGTGCTCTGACAGCTTTACTACTCTGTAAGTATTGCAATTTCTAGCATCTCCCTTTCTCTTGAAAATTGGTAGGAGCACACTTGTTTGGCATTCCTTTCCCACCCAACACGCTTTGGCAAAGTCCCACCATCACACTATCCCCTACTTCTCCATTAGCAGATATCATCTCTGCACATAATTCACAGGGTCCAGCTGCCTTTTCCTGGTTTCATCACTTTTATTGCTATCTCCATTTCTTCGCGGGTAACCTTTTTAGTAGGTCCCCCCTATCATACTAAATGCTGTCACGTGATCCCAATCCTTCTCTTTATTCATGATCTCCTCTATGTGATTTTTCCATATGCTTTTTCTGTCTTTTTCACTGAAACCTAACCCTCTGGTTTTTTCTTTTATGCATTTACTTCCTTCAATATCTTTTCCCTTTTTTTTTAAATTTCACCAGTGTAAAAATGTTATTTGTTTTTTTTTTCTTTAATTTTGTTAACACTTTCTCAGCTTCTTTCCTCATAGAATTAGCAACCACTTTCTTTGTTCGATTTTTGATATCTAGCCATGTTTTCCTCCGATCGATTTTCGCACATCTTTTTATGCCACTTTTTTTGTTGTACTGCTTCCTTTACCTATTCATTCTACCACCATGTATCCCCATGGTTTTTCTACCTTTCTTCTTTGCACATACTTCATCACAAGCTTGTAGCTTACTATTTTTATAAGTATTCCATAGATTGAGTGCATCAACATCAATCAAATCTTGTTTTAATGTTGTTTTCTTTCTACTTCCAAGTCTTTTGTCTATGTCTGTTATCACCAGCCGATGTTGAAACTCCCAGGAAATGGCTTTTACGTTTTTGAAATACTTTCTATTGTTTTTACCAACCAATACAAAATCAATCTCAGTTTCATTTCCACTCATACTGTGTATTATTTTTCTTTGCTCCTTCTTTTCAAACCATGTATTTGCTACACGCAACTCCTTTTCATCACAAAACTCGAGTAGTCTTCTTTCCTCAACCTTTCTATTGCCAATTCTATACCCACCATGCACACCCTGAAAACCATTAATCCGTCTTCCAACAAGTCCGTTGAAGTCCCACATGCCAAGAACTACTCCTCCAGGGTTTTGCAAGTACCACCCACTTGCCATGTCATTATAAAATTGATCTTTCTCGCACTCTGATCTTCCAACCTGGGGAGCATATACACATATGACTCTTATAACTTCCTCCTCAAAAACCAGCACCATTGCCATTACTCTGTCACTTTGTCTTCGAACTTCTACGACCTTTTCTCCAAGTTCTTCTTTCACTAAAGTTCCAACACTTCCTTCCATCATTATTTCCAGACCACCACAGCTTGTATCTCCTATACCAACAAATCGAGCTTCTTGCCCTCTCCATCTTACTTTCGGTAGACAGCACATATCCACTTTCTTTTTTCTTAACTGTTCACACACTTCCTTATCTCTTCCACAAAGACTTCCAACTCCCAAATCTTACCTCAAATTTCTGTAGCTCGGAGATACTTCACACCCTCTGCCCATTTAAGAGCTGTCAGGGGCTAATTCTTCAACAAATTTTTTGATGAGGTAATTTTTGGAGCTTTTGTCGTTTATGGAGAGCATGCCCTCGCTTACCTCCAACCTCAGTTTTTAGACATTAGAGGTCCCCAACCTTAGTTAACATAGGCTGGTACCCAAAAGTCGCCTCATACAAGCTGGGCAAATAGGCTCACTATCCTATCCCCGCTAAAGCACGGCCACAACTCATTTTCTTCGGCCTACAACTTTTTTTTCCGGAAGAGGAAGAGCTTGCTAATGTCAACAGTAATGGTGTTGTGCTACTACTACTTTCGTTACTAAATTCAAAAGATTCTGCTTAATCACGAAATATATTAAAAATATTCCTAGAGTGCGAGAAAGATCAATTTTATAATTCATTTCAAGAAGTACCCGTCAAGAGAGGAAAAATTTAAGTATTTTTCTTTGCTACAAAACAAACCAAATGAAAAGATCTCGAAAAATATAATTTTGTTGAATTTTTGAAAGAGTAGAGGTAATTCTCATTTTGGGCGTCTGCATTTGTCAAATATCTGCCATTTTCATTGCTCCAACATTCAGCCTTATAGCGCACCGTCCTTCTCACACATGCTTTATATAGTCTTCTTTTAAGTTTGCGGGAGAGCATTCTGTCGCAAAATGTGCCATACGATTGCTTAAACTTTCTTCATGCAGCGTTTTTTTGTGATGTCACAGCCTTCCCAGTGGTGTCGTGTCAAATCTATCAAGTCTTTTGTCTGGCTCGGCTTTGGGTTAACTACCAAAACATTTGCCAATACTATTACGCTGTGCGTGCATGGCAAGAATATAAAGTTAATGTAGTGTAAGCAGTTTCCTACTTAATAACTTGCTTGTCAGATGTTGTTTGGTTTGTATATGTCGCTATTTTTCAGATTTTATTTGATCGCTTGCGGAATTCCGATGATTATTTGTGGAATTACTGCTGCCACTAAGGTTGAAAACTACGATCAAGGAGGAGGCGGGTTGTAAGTGTCTGGGTGTGGTGAGCTTGCTGTGATGTTACTGAGTGGCTGCCTTCATGTGTTAACTGCATGCTCCTTGTCACAATCACTCTTGCTCGTTATACAGGGTGTCCATAATTTCTTAACCACTTTTCAAAATTTTAATGCTAGAAAACTAGTAGATAAGTCTTTCGGTTTTTTGCAAGATTAGGATGGTGTATTCGCATTTTTTTATTTAAAAATTTTTAGCTGTTTAAGTAATAGCCATATTTCAAGAATTTAAGTTTGCAAGCAGTGTTCCCTCTAAGATTTTAGTAAGTGCGTAACCGCCGGCACAAATGCGAAATTGCTAGCAAATGTACGAAAACCGCCGGGCAAATTTGCAGGGAAAGAAAAGTCAAAACTGTGACAATGCGCTTCCGTGACATAATAATTAGCGTGATTATGTCAGCCCCAAAATGTTTACAAATAGGTAGCCTATCGGTTGTTACAAGACGACGGCGAAATACCTGGCTATTTTTCTTCAGTAAGTTAATTGTGGTTAAATTTGGTCTCAAACTTTACAGCCTTTGCAACAGTGATTCGTAAGCACTTTGGAATGACAGGTTAAAAATGCGCGTAAATAAAATTAACCCTTTGCCGACGCCCGACATGAGCATGAGAAATAGAACTTTTATGGAAGTAAATGTGATGTTAGGTAGGTTATTACGACTATGACACAACAAAAATTACGTGCGAACTTTAACTGTCACTTGATTACGGTAAATAATTAGATAGCTTACATTTCTCTATCGTAATCTATTAAACAACAGGTTTTTGGAATTGCAAGCAAACTTTTAATCTCAGTTCGGAAAGTATTTAAAGGGAATTCAAAACTAAATTGGTTTAGAAGTTGTATTCTTTTTATTTTTAGTGTTTATAAATGGCAAATAAAAGGTTATTTATTTGTAACGTACAAAAACTGAACCAATCCCTCAAAAATAGTGTTTTTTGTGCTTAACTGAAAGCGAGAACTATGTGCTTTTTTTTATCTTAACAAGCACGATTGAAGTTAGCGTTGAAACGTAAAGAAAACAAAGATTTTAAGCAAGTTTAGTTTCAAACTTCCCTCAAAAAATGATGTCTTGTGTTAAAACTGCAGTTTGAGAGCTGCTTGCTATTACTGCTCTTCAGCTACGATTGAAATCGGCTGGGAAAAAGTAAACAAAAAAATTGATTTTACTTCAGGTTAATTGCTGGAGAGATAATTTGTTATACAAAAAAGTGTGGCAATGGCGCGCGCGAAATTTAAGTCGCCGTCATTTGATGTTGCGTTACAGCCGCCTGATGTTTGCGTGAGACGTTGCACTGCTCTAAAAAAGCATATGTCTTAACTTGGATTTCTTTCCACTGTCTTTCATGCATTTAACAGTTGATTTTGCTAACAAAATTGCAAAAACTTTAACAAAGTAAAAACGTTACCAAAAACCGCCGGACTTTTTCTACGCACTGTTGAATTTTAACTGCGAATCCGCTGGACATAATTTCGCAAATTCGCACTTTTTTGCGTTTAAAGGGAACACTGTTTGCAAGCTATTCGTGGATTTTAACATATCCTCCATTTGCTTTTTTAAATATGTCGACGCGATATTCAATTTCGCGCCAAGTCTTCAGCACTTCTTCGTTTACTGTTGCAAGAATATTTGATGATTCGTGATGGTAGTGTTTCGATGTCACGTACTGGTGTTGTATACACTCTGTCTTTGAAATAACAACCCCACAAAAAAGTCCAAGGGGTTGATATCTGGAGATTTTGGCGGAAACTTTTCCTAGACTAACGTATCTGGAGACTTTTCCCAATCCATCGGTTTGGGAAAGTTTCATTTATAAAGTCACGAACCATCAAACCCCAAAGTGGATGGGCGCCGTCGTGCTAAAACACAACTCACGGCTAGAACTCTTCTAATTGACGAACAAAGTAATGTTTCAACATCCAAACAAATGTCTGCTGTAATAGTTGATTCAGGAAAATTGAGCGGTCCAATAAATTGGTCGTGCATTAAACCACACCAAACATCGAGTTTGGGACTATCTCTTTCTTTTTCTACAACCTCCTAAGGATTTTGTGATCCCCATTTTCGAACGTTATGCTTGTTGACTTTCTCGGATACATGAAAAGATGCTTCATCTGAGAAAACCACACATTTAAGGTAGTCATTGTCATCATCCATGCGCTGAAGAATTTCGTCAGCCAAAGCTGCTCGGCGAGGGCGATCATCCGGCTTAAGAGCTTGAACAATTTGTAAGCATGGAGCCGAAGTCGTTTATGTAAAACTTTATGAACAATGCTTGGAGGGATAGAAAGTTCATGTGATGCAACATGAATTGATTTCCGTGGGCTGCGATGAAACGCTACACGCACAGCATCAAGAGTTTCTTCATCAATGTTTGGCCTACCCGATCTTTTGCGATCCAAAATGCTCCCGGTCTCCATAAAATTTTTAAACCATCTCTTAATGCTGTCAATGTGAGGAGGGTTGTCTAAACATATATCTGAATTTACTTTGTCCTGCAGTTGGTGATTTCGATTCATGACACGAAAGAGCACATTGAGCTTTTTGTTGGATCATCAATATTTTTCATATTTGTTGCAAACTTACGCCCTAATTAATAATCACTTATTCTTGCTTGGTTTAACAACGAAATAACCTGTAGAAAATAACAAAACTTTTTGATGGCATAATGCACTGTCGAAAATTTAAAGTTTCGACCTCATGCGGTTTTTGAGATACAAAAATTTTAAATGTGTTCAGGACTTTATGGACACTCTGTACATCCAATCCTGGTTTGAGCCAGAATCATTAGTTGCTATTTTTCAATGCAAGGTCTCGCATATGCTTCGATTCACTCTATAAATATATTTTTAATGCAGACGTAAAATTCGAATTCTAAATTCTAAATCAAGTTGTCAGGCGAAAGTCATGATAGTTTTTCTTGCAGATTTTATACTGAATTTGGACGCCCTGTATCTTCTTGCTGAAATACTTGTAGCCACCCCTTGGCCTTATGGTTAGAACGTCTGTTTTCGGTGCAGTAGGCTTAGGTTCGATTCCCGAGTTCAGTTACTAAAGACTTTAAAAAATGGTGTTCGTAGCTCCGTTGTTTGGTGATGGGCATAAAGATGGCGGTAAGCAACAGTAAACTTGCAGTGTCTCTGGAAAAACACTCCCCTGTTGTAGATTCTACAGCTTAAGCAGCTGAGTGGTCTATGACTGATGAAATGAGGTTCTATGAACCGAAAGGTGCGCGAAGGACTTTATCTTTTCACTTTACAAAATACTGCCATAAATCACGCGTTGCGATGTATAATCACAGTAATTGTTTAGCTGCTGGTTGTCATGGGAGATGAGCTTGTACGCCTTCTACCTTCCGTCCGCATTGTGTGTGATCAGCTGTGTCTTGTTTCTGCTGCGTATCCTTGCTACACTCAATTGTACACACAGCGACCTCCACGCCCAACGTGCAGCAGCGTAAGTTTTGTTTGCGTATTTTGAAGTTTAATGTGGCTAATGCGGTTGTCGCGTTTCAATAAAATTTTCGTTTTATCTCAATCTTTAATTTACTTCTTAAAATTGAGGCGACTTGTAGTTGTTGCTGTTGTTGTTATTGTTGGTTACCCGATCCCTTCCGAGGGATGGGGGCATGGCGGAAGACCATGGAGCCCCAGAAGCCGGGAAACTCCCCAGGGTCTGAGCCAGAGGTCGTAAAGAGACAGAGAGTCACCAAAGAGTGAGCGGCGCAAAGAGTACTTAGCTGGACAGTGCAGAATGAGATGAGAGGTGTCCTGGGACGAGTGCCCTCAAGCGCTGCAAGAAGGATTCTCGATTCTGCCAATCTTAGAGAGGTAAGAATCTAAAAGAAGGCTGTGTCCGTTGCAGCGTAGACGAGAGAGGACACAGCGAGCATGACCAGGGAGCACAAGTTGCTCAGTGGAAATCGAGGGAACCTGAGTGTCAAAGAACTTCGATGAGACAGTACGCCTCCAGTCCGTGAAAAGCAAGAATGGATACGAGAGGTAAGAGGAGAGAGACTACAAGGGATTGCAGAGGGCGCAAGTAGGGCTCCCCGTCTGGCCAGCTCATCACCCGCATCGTTCCCTGGGAGAAACGAGTGTCCGGGGACCCATTGTGGCCTGATAGAACAGCAGGAGAGAGAAGACAGTTCCTGCCAGATTTACCACAGAGTTTGAGATAAGAGGAAAGATGGAGGAGAGGACAGGGTGGCGAGGACAGAACGAGAATCAGATAGTAGGAGAAGAGAAGAGAAATGGCAGACTTTATGGTGTTGCCGAGACCAGCAAAGAGCGTGCAGAATGGCGCAGGCTTCAGCGGAAAAACTTGAACATACTGGGCCTGCCGAAAAGGAAAAAGTGGCCTCAGTGCCACAGAGAGAGCAGTTGGCAAGAACGCCGGAGCCGCCCTTACCAAAAGGAAAAGGAACAGAGCTGTCAGTCCAGAGTACCAGATCATGGGGGGGAGGGGGAGAGAGAGTCAAGATGGGCGAGAGCCGCACCTTGGCGAGAGTGAGGGGATCAGAGTGAGAGCATGGAGAGGAAAGGGTGGACTCCACGGTGAACGAGGGCAGATTCCAAGGATGACTGGGAGGGCAAGCAACAAGAGCCTCCCTAGAACAAGTAGAAGGAATCATGAGCGGGTGAGTGGACGCAAAAGCTCTCCAGGACGATCTGCAGAGTCTTGGTTTCATTGCAAGTCTGGCCAAATCTGAAATAGGAAAGGAGGTTGGGAGACGAAGAGCCCGTTCATAAGATAAAAGAGTGAAATGAGTCAGAGTGACTGGTAGGGGAGGCAAAGAAGCCTCGGTGAGTAGTAAAGGGATAGGGGAGGACGAGAGGCAGCCAGTGATGGCGCGACTGGCCGCTCGGTGGAGGCGTTCCAATTTGGTGAAATTGGTAGCGCTTTGGAACGGAAACCATCCGGGTGAAGCGTAAGTGAGAAGGGGCCGAAGAAAAGATTTACACAGAACAGAGAGGGACTCCTTAGAGGGGCCCCATGGTGAAGCAGAGATACAGCATAAGGCCTTGAGACGTGGGAAGAACTTGGCCTTCAGCGAAGATACATGCTTAGAAAAGGAAAGAGTGCGGTTGAAGGTGAGCCCGAGAAAAGTTGGAGTGGGATTAAAACGGAAGCGAGAGCCGAGTAGGAGGAGGTTAGCCTGGTGGGGATCCACTGAGAAGAAGGAGGCCTCACATTTGCTCGGATTGAGAGGAAGACACCAGTACTCAGACCAGCACCTTAATCGAAACAGAGCCCCTTGTGTGGGCTCCACCGCAGTGGGGACGGAGGGGGGAGGAGGAACAAATGGCCAGATCGTCAGCATAAAGAGACCAGCTGACGGAAGAAGGCAGAGATGCCGGGAGATCATTAATGAAGAGAGAGAAAAGTACAGGGCCAAGAACGGATCCTTGCGGAACACCTCGACGGACTCGAAAGGAACGAAAAGAACCACACAAGCACGCCTGTCAGAAAGGAAAGATTGAGTCCAACGAGCAAAGCAAAGAGGGAGGCCAGCCGAAATCAGTTTGTAGAAAAGAGCGGGATGCGAGACAGAGTCTAAAGCTTTAGAGAAATCGATAGTAGAGAGAATCGTCCGAGAGCCCGGCCTGGGTTTGTTAAACCCATCTGAAATGGACTGAGAGAAGAACAGAACTTGATCAAGTGTAGACCGTCCAGGGCGGAAACCGGCCTGGCGGGGAGAGAGAATGGAATTAGATTCCATAAAGAAGAGTAGACGAGATAGTATGATGCGTTCAAACAGCTTTGATACGCATGAGGTGAGAGAGATAGGTCGAAAGGAAGCAGGAGAGTCAAGAGGTTTTCCCATCTTATGTATGGGAATAATAGAAGATGTCTTCCAGATGGAAGGAAAGGAATGTGAAGACCAGGAAAGATTGAAGATGTGAAGAAGAAAATCCATGCCAGAGCGAGGAAGATGCTTTAGCATGGCATAGGCAACTTTGTCTGGGCCAGTGACAGTGGACGAGGAGAGGTTAGAGGCAGCCACATGAAATTCAGCGGGAGAGAAAGGAGAGCAGAAGGAAGAGTGAGACTGCTTAGGGCACGTGGCTTGGCAGAGCTCAGTGAGGTAGCCTCTGGCTCTGCTACACAGGGCCTTTGGCTGAGAAACGGAAAAGTGGGATATCAGGTAAGCGGCCTAGACCGAAGCCGATTCCCTGGGAGAAGAACAGTTAGGAAAGTAGGAGAGGAGGAAGACGAGGAAGGATAGCCAGCGATAGAGCGAAGGAGAGAGTGTACAGATTTAGGGTTAGACCTAGGTGAAAGAGAAGAGCAAGTCGTCTGCCATGCCTCAGCCTTGGCCTTGGCAATGACTGACGAGGTGCGTCTAGAAGCAGAGATGTAAGCCTGGCGATCTTCATCACTTCTGTGAGCGGCAGCAAAAGCCCTGCGTCTTTCACTAACCGCTTGTTCCACCTCAGCAGACCACCAGGCTTTAGGAGGGCATTTGATGCGGCCGAAAGGAATGGAAGATTTGGCCGCATTCAAAGTCAAAGAGGTAAAGAGAGCAGCAGCAGAGGAAAGAGACGAGTATTCCTCTGCAGAAGGACAGTGAGTGTCAAAGTAGGAGGAAAAGCCATCCCAGCGAGATTTCTGAAAATTGAAGGAAGGGGGACGCTTATTGGGGTGAAAGACCGGAGAGAGGGAGACGGATAGAAGAATTGGTAGATGGTCAGAACCAAGGTCCTGAAGCACCTGCCATGAGCAAGAAAGGGCAAGAGAAGAGGAGCAAAGGAGATGTCAGGAGAGGAGCGACTGCCTGCGGAGCAATGGAGAAGAGTGGGTGTGTCAAGGTCATTAAGGGGAGGAGGTCAGAAGAGATGACCCAGTCAAATACTTCCTCCCCGTGAGGTTTGGAAGTGCCTCTTGAGTCCCAGAGGGGGTGATGGCAATTGAAGTCCCCAAGAATGAAGAGATTTCTGGAGGAGGGAAGAATTGAGGGAGAGAAGGAATCAGTTCTGCCATTCGCTGGGGAGGAGCAAATTGGGGGCATACACATTAAGAAATGACAACAAGGAGGAGTTGTTAAGAGAGATGCTGACCCCTACATAATCAGAGTAGGGATCAAGCAAAGAAAGAGAGGAGGTAGAAAGTTCAGAAAAAGATAGGCCCTGCCTGACGAAAGTGACAATGCCGCCACTAGCGTGCGTGGCATCAGGAGAGAGAATGCCAGACCGGGAGTGGGTGCGATCAGAACGCAGAGCAGAGAATCCAGGAATCCAGAAAGAGGAAGATCAGTTAAGATTGGATTCCTGGATGCAGATAAGGTCGACAGGGTGGGACAAAAGAAAGTGAAGTAGTTCAGTGATCCTGGCTCAAAGACCTCCAGCATTCCATTGAAGAACCCTGAGAGAGTCAGAGGGAGGAGAGGAGGCAGGAGGTGTAGAAGGGCGGCCAGGAGCAAGGGACGGTGGTGAAGGGGCAGAGGAAGAAGATACAGAATGGGCAGATGGGAGATAAGAGGTTTGGAGACAAGGGTGGGGCAAGAGTGCAGCATCGGTAGAGGGGGGCCAGATTGTACAGTGGAGGTGTGCATATCGGTGGAGTCCGAGGAGGGAGTCACAGTGTTACGGCAGCTCCAAGAGTGAGAGCTGTCAAGAGCTCTGAATTTAGACAGGGAAAGTTGTGAGCACCTTAGATGGACCCATTTGAAGCAGGTGTAGCATTGCACTGACTTTCCCCGCCAGGTCACATTTCCAGCGCACACAGAGCAGGGAAAGATGGGGCTAGGTTGGGGATGAGCGTTACTGCTCATCAAGAAAAGGAGAAGAATGAGGAGACGAAGAAGGGCAGGAGAAAAGGAAAAGTGAAAACAGGCGACCGATTTTGAAGAAGCTGTGTGCTGCCCTTCTGCGGTCGTTCAGGGGGCAGCATAGCAAAAAAATAAAGGGGAGTGCCCAGGGTAACTGGGACCCTCGGAAAGGCCAACAGCCATTTTGACCCAACCCAAACGGGGCCGGGGACCGCACCACCACGTTGAGGCTGCTGTTGATTGGTGCAGAATAATTGTAGTCACTCAAATAATTAAGTCTGGTTGCAACTTAACAATGAGGAAAAGATTAGCCTCTACTAGGATACTTGACCTACACACTTTTCGATCTAGAATAGAACAAATATAATCACCCAAGCACTTTAAAACTCCAAATTTCTTTGCTCGACTATAACAGAAATGAATGCACTTTAACAATCAAGAACCAACCAAAACAAAGCGACTGTCTGACACTTGTCACGCCAACAATCTGCAATAAATCACCACAGAATAATAAGTCTTTTTTCTACTCTAATTATCTTTCTACTACTCTCCAAATCATAAAAAATCTCGCCGCCTTATATATACTGAGAGGAGTTTCCAGAAAATGCTAGAACATCACGTGACACAAAAAAACACCGTTGATAAATTACGTAATCGGCAATAGGAAAAGTAAAAAATCTTCGAGAAGAACAAAGATTCGCTAGAATACTCTGGAACTCAATCACTTACTCAACCATTGTGACGTCAAAAGAGGCGTGTGAGTTACAAACCTAAATGCGGAAAAAAATGGTCTTTTTTTTCGAAAACAGTTTAGCAAATGTAGGGCTTCAGACAATTCAGATTTACAAATAAGATAATCACGGCAGAACAAAACAACACATTACACAAACTATACAATACAAAAACTATTCTTTCAACGCAAATTTACTTATTCGTGACAGCGGTTTATGTCCACTTCTGACTATCTGCTGTTACTTGGCAAGTTATCTTTCCATTGATAATGTTTCCTGTGAATGCGAATGGCGTTTCGGGCAGGCTCTGAAGCTGGACTCTGCTATCGCAGTCACATCACCACCATAAGAGATTTCAAAACCCATTTCGGCTATTTGCAACAACGTCTCTTTCCATTACAGAAATGAAAACACCCCTCTGCACAGCCTACCTTCTCCATCCGACCGGCAATCAATGTTATCGCTCAATAAACAGGTACTAACTTACAATTGATCCATTGCGTCTACTAAAAATTGATTTGTTGTGAAGTAATTGTCATCATTTTTGGCTCGAATACGCTGTGAATCATGTTCAACTTGTGTGTTTGCAGCCGATTTAATATCCATCATGAGGACGATATTTCAAAGTCTGCGGGAACCGATCTCTGATTGCATTATTGTGTCGAAACAAGTGCTCACTGCTCTTCATGTTTCGTCGTAATGAAGCAAACAAATTTAGTATTCTGATTATGCTCGAGCAGCATGTTAATTGCGACGCCCCGATGTTACCGGTGGTTTCAAACGGAACGTTATCCTTGCCTCATTTTCAGATTTTCAACGAACAAAGCTACGGCGTTCGTCTCCGCGCTACGGCTGTCTTGCTTATTTTGGTCATGGTCACATGGTTGTTTGCTGCTCTCTCATTGGCTGCTCCTAGTTTCCAGGTAAATCGCTTATATTTTTTAAATTTTATTGTTGGTGTTGTTAACCGAACTCCTTCTTAGTATGGGGGCGCGACCTCCATATAAATGTCCGCCATATAAAGGTGGAGGTTTCCGTTAAGCGCGTCGTCGTCGTTTGGTCAGGCACCCAAACTCAATCCGGGCCAGCACAAATCAAGGTAGGGGCTGACGGTCTATTCTTTTACCACCCCGGGCTGTTGCGCTGCCCAGATTAGATGCTAGCAGTGGTGGCGTTAAGCAAACATCAAGTTGCGTCGTCCAAAACCCGCAGACCTCGTGTTCCTCTTGGTACATGATGTATGAGACGTGACGATATAACGTGATCTGCAGTTTGCTTGCTCAGTGGCGTCACATTCGCAATTCGGTGATGGAGCGAGACCCCATTTGTACATGGACGAATGAAAACGCCTTATACCAGTCCGCAGGCGATTGAACCTTACCCAGGATGCTCTGGGCAGACTCATTCCAAGTGGCCTTGAACTGACCCTGGGAATGAAAGCACGGACCCTTGAAGTAGTTTCCAAGTAGTCGGCGTTCCATTTATGCTTCGTTCACTGCTTCATGGGAATGTCCAGTCCAGACAAACTATCTAATAGTTTCCATGCAGCAGGTACAAATGGGCGTCTTGATTTAAGTCTCCCCTGATGCGCATCCTGCTGCCTAACCAACTGCCCGTGCAGTACGTGGTCGGGGTCATGGATAGCACGATTCGCCAAGGAGAGTGTCGCTCCTAATCGGCGGAGTTCAGCTGGCTAGATGCCTGTGAGGACAGGCAAGTCATTCGTAAGTGTGGGACGCAAGCATCCTGTGACAATGCGCAAAGCATCATTAAGAATGCTGTCAATGAGGCGAGTATGCGTACTACGACAACAAACTGGTGCGCAGTACTCAGCTGTGAAGTAGACCGAGGAAAGAGCAGAGATGCGCAATGTCTTGATACCTGCACCCCATCGGGATCCCACAAGTCGCCTCAACAGCGCGACTCGGGCGGAGAATTTTTGCGCAAAGCCTCGAGGTGGTGACAGAAAGTGAGCGACTTGTCAAGCTTGATCCCAAAACACGTTGGGACCGGACAGGGTGGCAAAAGGTTGCCATTGTTGTAAACAGTAAGCTTACGTTTGGCTTCTCTGTTGTTAAGATGAAAGGCCTCCGTCACCGTTTTCATATTGCTGAGCTTTAGCCTCCAAGTCTGAAGATAAGCTGAAAGTGTAGGCATGTCTTGGCTTAGGCTGTCCTCCACAGCCTTCCAATCTCGAGAAGCATACAACAATGCTAAGTCATCAGCATATGCATACTTCTGAGAAGTCATGGAAGGCAGATCGTATGTGTAGATGTTGAAAAGGAGGGGGGCCAAGACCGATCCCTATGGGAGGCCGTTTCGCAAACGTCTTAACATGCTTTGCTTGCTGTCACCAATTGTGAGCGTGAAGCTTCTATTCCGGACAAGTTCCATGATCATCCGGACCATGTGCTTATCCGGTAGAAGCCTAACTTGCAGGTGAGACCACGGTGCCAGACAGTGTCATAAGCAGCTATCAGATCGACAAACACGGCACCAGCCTTTTTCTTGGCTTCAAACGAATCCTCGATGTTTTGAGTAAGCAAAACAGTCTGATCCACGATTGACCTTTCCCGTCGGAACCCAGCCTGCTCCCTAGGGAGATGTGGGTCAACAATCGGCTCAACACGAGCGTGAATGAGCCTCTTGAGGATCTTGTAGGGAATGCAAAGCAAGGAGATGGAACGATAGCTTTTCGATCCTCTACAGGCTTCTTGAATATAGGGATCGCCACTACCAGCGCTCTTCTTCAGACTTGGAATTTTGAGGTGGCACAGGCAGGAAGAAAGGAAGCCACACAACCAGGACTTCAGTGCAGCTCCAGCATGGGTTATTAGCTCCGAGCAAATAGAATCTGGGCCTGGAGCTTTTCCTGCTTTCAGGTGTTTGAGGACAGCAGCGAACTCCTGAGGGGTAAAACTTTCCGAGATGTGCACTTTAAGTGTTAAGTGCGTTGCCCTAGGACACAACAAGCGAACTTGCCTACTTTCCGCACTGTTAATTTGGTAGTAAGCACCACGTATGAAAGCTGCTAATACCATTTTTTAAAAAATCGTTGGCATGTTCTGGTAGGTGTTTGAACCAGCAACCTACCGTTCCCGAAACGGGCAATCCAATCGCAGAGACGGCATATTGTTATGAAATATTTTTTACTTTTAGTCTTCATCAACCACTGACATGTTCGCCACCATCGAATTGGTGAGTAATTGTGACGAAACAAGGTGCATTGTTTGATGTGAATGCCGTGCATACAGCTTTAAGAATATTTTTTAATCCAGTACAGACGAGTTGAGATCTTTATCGCCTGCTGGAAGGAACTTTTATCTCTTCTGCTCGCAGGATAAATGATGTAATGACCTGCTTCGGAGTTGGCACTGCATTTCTGCCTCAAATAGGGAAATTTGAAGTGAAGTACTCATAAACATTAATCGCGGTCAGATTTGAACACACGAGCATTCGATCATTGTATGGAACTGGCACTTCGACCTGACCACGACGCCAATAATGATTTGGTCAATGTCTTGAGAGCAGAGAATGAATTCAAACAGTAGGAGCTCACTTGGAAGTCAACTCCTGGAGGGGGGGCAACTGATTGGTTGCTGCTGATGCAGTGTATGTCAGCTACAAAGTATAATGTTAGAAATTAAAGAGATAAACTGCTCGTTGATGAAGCGACTAGAAATATTTTCATCGTCGACGTTCTTATCCAGTTTTCCGAAGTTCGTCAACCTTCCGCCACCGCCGTCGATCTCCGCGTTCTCTTCTCCTATCTCTTCGCAGCGTTCGCCGCAATCACCGCGGTATTTCTCTTCTACCAGCACATCCTATCACGTTGTGACGTCACAGTGCAATGGCGCGGCTTGTTGCGGCTTCCTCCCACTCCTCGGCATCCGCTCAAAGGACGCTCGATGATCGGACTCATCACAAACATTAAATCGAAGAACATCGCTTCAGCAAGTAGTGAGTCGGGGAAGGATTTATACGTACTTTGAAAATATAAATGTTTGTTTATGAGCTCTTCGCCTCCTGCTGGTCAACAACAAACGGCAAGGATGTAATAAATCAGTTTCTTTAAGTCTGATTTAAAGTTCTCGATCGAATGCAAACATTTCACTTGCGTATGTGTTCTGCCTTCGTTACTGATACTTATTGACGACTCAGCGGGTTGCATGTAAGCTTACGCTTCGATTTCGAGCCATGGCCGGCGCAGATTGCAACGATAATTCTTGTGCTGTTATTGTTCGACCCGCTGATCCCTTCTCGAATGCGCGAAGAGTTTTGTTTGTAGCGTTGCGGAAGAAGCAATCGGTTGTTGTGAATGATTGACTTTATGATCTCAATTTTGAATAAGCTTGAGAAAAATTGTTTTTCCGAAAGCTGTTTGTGGCGTGATCGCATCAATTGAAGAAGGAAAGAATTAGTTTGCTGTTTTCCGATTCCTCGTGATACGAAAACGTGATAACTGTAGCCTTTAAAATGACGCAACACTACTACTGATGAGTGCCTGACGAAAAGTTTTTTGTAGCGGTCTTGAATGCTGTTTTCTTGATAAAATGGTAAATTCTACTTTTAGTGGCCGAGGAGTTGACTCTCGAAACGGTGCTGCCCTGTACGACAGGGGAGGATACCTCTTTCACCCACCCCGGATCATCATTTGGAGATAGAGGCGGAAGGGGAAACTCCCGCAAGAATGGCTCGTTTATTGTAAACAGCGTGATTGGGCGAGAGAAGATGACGAACCACGCGAGTAATCCGACGGCATCGGCGCAGGTGGGTCGCAGTGATGGGATGTTGATCATGAGGGCTTTCCCACCGCTGTTTTGTTCACTTGAAGAGGTCTGCCCGGACAAGTGTCTGGACACTTAAGTTGTTCAAAACTGGTGGTGAGAGAACAAGGCACTAGCAGAGTGTGAGGTATGTGGTTAGTTCGCTTGGGTAGTTGTTGATGTTGCTTGGGCTTCACTAATTTGTATTCATGCTACTTTTTTGAGAAAAAGCGTTGAAGTCTTGTAACACGTTTGAAGATGGAACTGAAAAGTTGTAATTGTGTACTGTTGCATTGATTCCTAGGCTTATGAAAACGATGAGGTCCTCTATCCCCTTGTTACGATTTGTCGGATGCCGTAAGTTTTAGAAGTCGAGCCCCCTTTCGTAAAGGTTAGCTAGGAAACGTGATGATACTGAACCCTGTAAACAGGTAGAGTGGAAGTGAAGTTTGCTTGACAATCTTGTTACCTGTTATTAGCTTTGATTTAATACGAAATTATTTCCAGGTGCCTGATTCTTCCAATATCCATCCTTTCTACAATGGACATGTGAAACTCACCAATCTACAGGTTAGCAAAGTTCGAATAATAGCAAAGCTTACCTTCTGTGTTGCTTGTGATTGAAGCAAGCCATTGTTGTGTTTGTTAAAGTCTAAAAAACGGTAATGTAATGGGCTGAGTTTCAAGCTTGCGGTCGTAAGTTTGCTGGGGTTCTCTACTCAGAGTGATACGGCGCATACGGCGTTTGCTTTTAAACCTCGAGTCATAACTACGGTCGGCATTGACTACAGTGTCTGGGTTGAGTGACTGTTAACTTGAAGGCCCTAATTTTGTTGCATCTACAACTCTCTACCTTGTGGTCGTTGAGTATCTTTATTACCACCACATTAATTTCTTTTTCAATTCAGCCCGGTTTTTTCTAGCCGATACTCTTCAACACCATTCGTTGTTTTAGTGGTTCTAAGCATTGGCCTCATCATGGATAGATAGCGATCAACTGAGTAATGATGCTTGTTTGCTTTTTGACCTATTAACTGGCGAATATTTTCCAGCACGATCTCCGAGTTGAATCAAGTTTGACCGAGCACAGCTTCGATGAAACTCACGCACACATGCACACGATGCCTGTTATACAGCGAGCCAGTCATCGCAACAAAATGAGCAACGCTGCAATGCAACACAGGTATCGAGCCGCTTACGTGATTTGGTCATATATCATAGTGGTCATTGTTGTGATGTAATAAATACCTGAGGGTAAAACTGAAAATAACATTATATCTGGGACTCGCTTCCTGCCTTGGCTGCGAGTGGGACTCGTTTCCTGCCTTGGCTGCGAGTGGGACTCGTTTCCTGCCTTGGCTCCCAGTGCTAGAAGTGTTACAAATCATTGACCACATTGTTACAAATCGTCAGTCAACGAAGATTTGTCCACAAGTGCCCGTGAGGAACTCCAGGGCCTTTGCTCCTTCGTCAACACAGCTACTGAGTAAAAACTTCTTTATTGCGGGCAGCTCAGTAAAAGAAATTGAAATCCAAAACGCAGTTAAAATAAATTCCAATATCGATAAAAAAAGAAAGAGCAAAAATTCACCGAGGGCTTCTTCGTAAAATAAATTGATGCAGTAACAAAATTCAACCTTCGTGCCGCAACAGAAATTAAGCAACTACTTTAAAATCCAGAACGTTACTATTTACTGTTTGGAGCGAGAGGCCAGCTAATCAAAACGCGAATCTCGCCCGGTTTTAGACAAAAAACGCGCGAGAATTGCATTTCAATCTCGAGCTGCCAAACGCCAAATAGAGAAAAATAAAGACGTGCGAAAACAAAGGGCGCTAGTTCAGTTCAGCCATGGAACTCAAAAATTATTATTATTTTTTCTCCGAAGCCGATTCTGTAACACACGTAGTGATTCACTGGTACCTCGATGTTCTGAATATTGTCGCAAAAGGAAGTGAAAAGAGGTGACGCGGCAAGTTACGATGATTTTCATTCGTGCATTGAGCGATAATAAGGTGAAATAGAAAATTTTGATCAAAAATGATCTGCAACATCATAAGTTACCATACACCAATTTATTACATCATGTCAGTAACCCCCGACCGGTTTTGACCTTATTGGATCTCATCAGACGGGTGTAAAAAGCACTCAATAATAAAAATGCTGAAAAAGAACAAATTTGCCATTGGGTGCAAAAAAGATGCAGCACAAAACTATATGATGGGGTGTCTTGTTGAATGATAACAAAAAAGCGTAAATAGAACTTATTGGTCACCAACTGCACTGAAGAGACCCGGTAGGTCGAAACAGTGTCACTATCTTCAGTTTGCGAAGAACTTGTTCAATTTGTCGAATACTGTAAGAACTGTAATACTGTAAGAGTTTGGAGACTGCACCGTGACCTTACGATCGTTGAATCAGCAGCCACCCGTACGCGCCTTTAGAACTTGAAACCGAGAGTGAATGCAGATTCCGATTCAGCTTGGCCATGTGACAGGCAGCGCAATGCTTTGAGCGCTCAACTTGCACGATCTTTCGATCGATTGCAAGTCTTAACAGCGCTCTTTCAGCAGCCACCGCCGACAAATAAATATCAGCTCATGCCCTGTTTGCTAGCTTGTCGTCACATTGGCCGCCGCGACGGGTAGTATGCTCCGCCCTGCCACTTGATCTGCCGTCGAAAATGAAGAATTTCCGTTAGCTGTCTTTTCTTGGGACGTAGCCAGCAAATTCGTTGGTTTTTTTTCCACCCTTTTCCATTCCTGCTCAGCGTCAGTTAGCCCTCATACGGTTATTGGGGTCAAGACTGATCCCAAGACAAGTTATTTTGTAGTAGCTCTTTCTATTCTTGGTTGTTCAAGTTGTTTCCTCTTGAATTCTTCAATCAGACCGTATTTGTAAAAATGAGAATGATGTTCCCCTCAAAAAGCTAATTTTTTTATATTATGCTTTCAAAAAATATACCATAAACATTAATTGGGATCAAAATCGACCCCAATGTGTAATATTATGTTATGTCTTATACTGTGTTCTTCAGTTGTTACATTTTATGTTTTTTTTGATAACTGCTTAATTATTTTCTCTTTTCCCTGCGATTCTTTTTAGGTCTTTTAGAAAAAACAATGGCTGAGAGAAATAGAAATGTGTTTTCTAGGATAATCATTGTTTACCTATCAAAATTTTTGTTGCCCCCTTTTATTTAACTAATTCCTTGCATGAACTAGTTTCTCATTCCTGTTTTATGTATGTGAATTGAAGTCCTTGTTCAAACGAAATTTCACTGCAAGTTGGTTCTTGTTGTGTTCAAGAACCGGTGGTATAGAGAACTTGTTTTCTTATATTAGCAGAATTGATGTGGTCGATTGATTCAGTTTAGTGCTTATTGCATTTAACCTCTAAGTAACCAACTTTTTACCCAATGGGATTGTTTGAATCACATGCAGTTTAGATTTATGTAGCAACATGCTTGTGAGTCAAAATACTTAAAATATCAACTTAGATTAAGTTCTAATCCTACCATAAATCACACTGGATGTTCAAATTTCTTACAAATTCACTAAAGGTTATTTGAGGCGAAAAATTGGGCTATGTTATTTTTTGTTTGAATATCGACACTGTACTAAAATTATGCAAAAAGAATTGTTTTGATATTCTTATAGCTTCTTTGATTGATATTTGTAACAAACGAAACATTCAGCATTGCTTAAAATCATGACTAAAGCAATTTTAAGCATGGGGTCAAATGTGACCTCAATGAACTTTAACGTTACAAAACGTAATCAACGTATGAGGGTTGAAGAAGCTGTGAAAACCGTTTTTAACCGTTTGATATGACGCGATCGAGATTTGCACCAGCAAGAGCTGGCTCACTGACTGCAACCCAATTGAGGCAGGCCCTCTGACTGTATGCAATCATGGCATGACCATGATAACGAAGCAAATGCAATTTGGACCAATAGGCTGAGTAATTGGTCTGAGGCAAGCGGACATCTAATGTTTATAGCTCTATCGGCAAAACATTTTTGTCTCAGGTGTCAGAAAATTCGAAAGAATTTAGAAAAGAGAAAACGGAAACCGAAGCTCACGGTGCTTCGAGAATTCGCGCATGATCCCCTTACTAGCAATGATGAGGGTGAGAAAAACCCTCCTCAGAAGAAGGAGGAAGCTTCGTTGTGGAGTTATCCTGATTTGGAACAGTGTAAATTGGATGAAAAAATGATTGAAAATCTTGCAATCAACGGTGAGCAAGACGTGTTGGGATTCGAATCCAATTAATGCTCCAGCAGCTAAAAATCTAAATACAACTTGAATCAGTCAATATTTGTATTTAATTTCAAGATTTTATGCCTTGTCATGTCGATCAAGAGATTAGTTTCGTCATTCCGTGCTTGTGCTGCGTTCACTATTGCGCGTCACGGTCTACGTGGTGCGCTGCAAGCCTTGTGATATTTGCGGCAGAAATGCCGGCAGTGTCGGTAACTCGGAAGCAGGTCTGAACACAATGTTGTTTTGTGGATAACTTTTTACTGTGATTTCTGTTTCTTTAGAATACAAAAAGGCGGATGAAAACGAGCGGATGAACATAGTGAACACCACGCAACAAAACTTCCGCCCGCTGCTTCTGTCCTCTCATCGGCGGAAGGAGAGACCTCAAAGTCGGTCAGATCGAGATCCGAATCTAGCCTCAAACTATGACAAGCAGGCTCAGACTGCTATGAAGGATGTTGGCTCCTGTTCCCGTGCTTCTCTTACCGAAAGGGAATGTGCTCCTCCTGCGAGCAATCGTGGAGAAGGTCTTGAAGTAGCGGGAGAGTGCAAGACTTTGTTAGGGGGGCACAAGACTCACAACTATCTCACTGCAGGCTCAATTCTTAATTCGTCCTTTCTTATTCCATCAAGGAAAAATCTTAGTACCTCTGGTACCCCTCCCAAACTAATCCCTGGCGAGCACCGTAATTCTGATCGCGTAACAGTGAAAGAACAAGAAGAACAATTGGCAATACTTTCAAGGGAGACCACTTAACGAGGAGTGTGTGGGGATTGATGAACTCGTTTGTTAATTTGGTTGTGACGTCGCAAGGGGGGAGTAATCAAAATGAGATTGATGTCTGTTGTTTTTATTTTTGTATAGTTCTGCACATTTTTTATCTCTCGTAAATCAGGTTCTTACTAATCCCAGAATTTGAATCAAGACTGCTGTTTTGTAATTTATTTATTTGCTTGATTTCCTCGCGTCTGTGGTTTAAACGACAGCCAAGCGTATGGAAGAATTATTTGCTGATTTGATAAAAGCAAACTTCCCCCTCATTTTTCGTATTCTAATGCAGGGTTGTCAAACTTGCGGCCTGCGGACCAAATTTGGCTCGCCACGTAATATTCTGTGGCCCGCGCAAGGATTTTGCGGCATAGTGCAAAGCCTGACTTCCAATTGTGGTCTTCGAAAAATTGTTCTCCCAAAGAAAAAAAGATCTTCAAGTTGTAATTACGTGAAAATGGCGGTAATTGCCGTGATGAAAGCATTTATTTTCGAAAAAGTTTTTCTAGTAGCTATTAGTAAAAATTGTGAGAAAATTTCTATTGAAAGCATTGATCTCCAAAAAAAATTGTGCAGAGTCTGATCTGCTTAAATTTTTTTACCACATAGTCCGGCCCGCATAAAATCCGGACATGTAAATGTCGACGGCACTAAATGAGTTTGACATCCCTGTTCTTATGTCTATAACAAGAATTTTCAAATCTAGGCATTTGGGCGACGACTTTAATCACAACACCAACACTTTTGTTGAGGCGTCGCTTCTACGCGAGGGAAACTTAAATTTTTGTAAAAATAGTTGTCAAAATACGTTTGGATGTGTCGGCTAGATCTTCATGCTTGACTAACGCATAATGTTTGCTATGTTCATAAACCTTGAGTCAGATCGATTTCGTACGATTTTTATATTTTTTTAAACATTTTTTCTCCGCCTATTGCCATGTTTTATTGACTACCTCTGTAAGATGTTCAGTAAAAATGTGCCTGCTGCATTTCATTTGAACAAACTTGTGCTAAATGGCTGGAAATATTAATTAAGTGTAGCTCTTGATGGTTTACTGACCTTTTGAGCGGAGCCACGGTAGGTTGAGCGATCGTTACAGTCGGTAAGTTCTATTTAGGTTCTTTGACTTCAAAAAAATGTTTTTCTGTGCATGACTGCGATTGAGACAACAGTGATGAGAATTTGCAAGACAAACGGTGGCTTGAGAGACTGCAAAGTATGTTTACGGTCTTGTTTTTGGTTTCCTGACGCTTCCTAGGGATGGAGGTGTGGTGGAAGACCATGGAGACCCTAAACTCTTGGATCTCCCGTTTTTAACCAGAGGTCAAGTCTGTAGCAGGACAAAATGAGATAAAAAGCGTACGTGATCGCGCGACTGTTGGCACTGCACTAAACATTTTCGTTATGGAAAAATAGCGTTTAAAAGGGCTTTGTCCGTTGCAGGGAAAGCAAGGAGGCCCAAGTAACTCAGAGGCTACAGGAGAATGTCTGTACGAACAGTTTTTATTACTAGACAGTTGCCCTCCAGTAGTCATTGAAAAGTAAGAGAGAGACTGGATTGCTGCAGCGCACCTCGTCTGACCCATTCATCGGTCATGTCATTACTCGGAAGAAATGAGTCACGGGAAACATAATGCCTCATCAATCAATCAATTTTATTTTATTTTTGCCCAGATCAGCATACATAGAAATAAATTTCACAGCAGTGGACAAAAAAAAGGAGACAATGGCAAAACGATATACGTTAAATATAGCAGGCATTCCTCGTATGTCGAGTGTAACGATATTTCAATCAGGCCACACCGGCGCGATGGTGTAGTGGTTAGAGCGTCCGCTTCGCAGTCGGTAGACCTGGGGTTCATTTCCCTTGTCGAGTCATACCAAAAGACTTTAAAAAATGGTATTCACAGCTTCCCTGCTGGACGCTCAGCAAATAAGGGCTAGTGTGGATAACAAGCCGGCAAGCTTGCTTGTTGTGTCCTTGGGCAAGGCACTTAACGGGATGCTTCCGTCTTTATGTGGCAGACAGATGGTGGGGCCAAGCAGTCTACCCGTCGTGGTGGCCCAGTCTGACGAAAGACATGCAAACCGAGCATGAGCTCATACGCGTGAATGAATGAAAATCAGGCCACTTCGTTCTTTCGACAATTTTCTATTTAGATTTAACGTTTCGCTCCCCTTAGTTACCGGGGAGCTTCTTCAGAACACGGTAGATGTTAATAATGTAACATACAAATTGTACAACATAAAAATATAAAGACTACTTGTATTACTAAACACTAAAAATTATTTATCAACAGGGCAGGCAATCACGTAATAACGAAAACATTGTCACATCACAGATACAGGAGTAGGCCAAGTGAAAAGTGTTATGAGAAACATAAGACATTACTTATTGGAGATAAACAGTCGGAAAATTTGCACCATCATTGCGATTAATAACATTACATGAACAAGCCTTTTGATTTATCAAAAAACTTTCCGCAACGCGACGTCTGTATGCATGTGATTCTGACTTCAGAATTTTGACATTTTCCCAATCTATTTTATGATCGAATTCTATAACATGTTGACTCAGCGCTGACTTTTTAGTGTTAAAAGTCTTGACCGCATCAGCATGTTCCCGTTTTCTGGTTCTAACACTACGTCCTGTTTCACCAACATACACAGCATTGCAATCCCGGCAAGAAATTTGATACACCAAACCACGCTTTTGTTCAAAATTAATAACATCTTTAGGTTTGCGAAACAACGAAGACAACGTGTGATGTGGTTTTAAAGCCACTCCGATACCAACTTGAGTCAAAATTCGGCTAATAGGTTTGGAGACACCTTGCAGGTAGGAAATTGAAGTAAACCGTTTCAGTTTTTCTGTTTTTCTAAAATTATGATTTTTCAAGTACTTCTTAAAACTACATTTGTTACTGGGAAATCCGTTATTTTTTAAGGTTTTTGTTATCTGATGAAACTCTTCAATCTTTTTTTCGGTATTGGATGTGATATTGTTGGCTCTGGAGAATAATGTGCGAGCCACACTAACCTTTTGATTAACCGGGTGATGAGACGAATATTGAAGATACCTGTCCGTATGTGTTGGTTTCCTGTATACGCATGTTGCAAGGGATCCATCTTCCATCTGTTGTATGCTTACGTCCAAAAAGGCTAATTGTCCTGATTTTACCAATTTTTCCAATTTTCCAATTTTTACGTGATTGCTTGCCCTGTTGATAAATAATTTTTAGTGGTTAGTAATACAAGTAGTCTTTATATTTTTATGTTGTACAGTTTGTATGTCACATTATTAACATCTACCGTGCTCTGAAGAAGCTCCCCGATAACTAAGGGGAGCGAAACGTAAAATTTAAATAGAAAATTGTCGAAAGAACGAAGTGATCTGATTGAAATAAAACGATATACGTTAATACATGCACATGAAAAGAATTTAGATTAAATGTGAAGATAATGGCATGGCCATCGCACCTGTAAGATACTAGGTAAAATAAAAAACACACACGAAGAAAAGCATATACAGTATGTACAAAGTGTCGCTAGATACAATAAAAATAAAAAACTGTCAAGTTGTAACCCTAACAGGGGAGGCTATCAGGTGCTACACCTTGCCCAAGGGTGACCTGGGAGCAACGACAGCTAAGAGACAGCTCCTTTACGTCTCAAGGCACATAAACCCTGTCGCCGGTTGTAGTTACACCTAGGACACGCATGATAGATAAGAATAGTTTCTACCAGTTGCGTCAGCTAGAGGGTGTAAGAAGTAAGGAAAGACGGAAGAAAAAGTAATTGAGCGGGTGTCTAAAAGAAGTAACAAACTTGTTGGTGTTGTAGAGATTAGCAAATAGCTTGAAGAGTGGCGATGCACAAAACCTTACGATTCTTGAGTCAGTAGTCGTTCTTGCATCTACATTCAACTCATTGAGGTACTTAGTTCACTGCATCATATGTGTTCGAAAATACTACTAGGAAAACCGTGAAATGACGATGCTTTAGTGCAGCGCGTTGTTGTTGCCAAAAAAAAGCTCATCGGTAATAAAATATGACCTCTGCTATCCAGCATTGCTTCTGTGCAAGTAACCTAATAAAGACATGGCTGTAAAAATATCCATTATTTCAATCAAAAATAAAAGATTATTTATTTTAACTAACTGAAAAAGAAACTATAGCCGCTTTCTTGAATTTAAGTTGTCGATTGTTATGATTTTTTAAGCCACATAATTTAATATCAATCCGCTTAATCCTATCTAAATGACCCGACATCTACCTTCTATTTGAAAGCTATTTGTAACACATCTGCTTTGAAATGCATAACTTAAGGAGTAGTTCATATGAAGCGGACAACTACGGAATAAACATGGAATCGTGTTTTCTGTTCACACCTTCGGTTTTCGATTGTTATATTAAACCTAATTCGTAAAAAGTAGCGACCAATAGAAGGAGCGGAAACTAATGAGTGATTTTTAGACCATAAACGAATTCCTTTTGTTTGCATAAATTTGGTTTGGATGTTTTAATGTACGTGACTTCAAGGGTGGAAAGGTGAAAAGAAGTACGGCCACGGGCAAGAATAGAAAATTTGTTGTCATTATATTCATGTGCGCATGTAGGGTTTTGTAAAAGATGTTGTCCTATGGCAGAAAATGAAGTTTCAGTTTTAAAGCTATTGATTGGCTTGCAAGAGCGGGCCAATGTGCTTCGGTCCTGAGAAATATGCTTCTGGAGAATGGTTTTGGGCACGTGCTGCTTAATTCTCTGTTGTAGCCTTTGAGACGTACGACCCACGTACCGACTATCGCAGTGGCACAGAAATTGATAAACAATGTTGCTTTGATGAAAAGCAGGTAGTACATCCTTTTTGGCTACAGGCAGAAGTTGTCTGGTGGTGTAGACAATGCATGGTTCAACTGCAAAGTAACAGCGTTTGACGGCTGTTTTAATTTGCATTTCGTACCTCAGCGAAACATTGCCCAGCCATGGCAAGTGAAGATAAACTGGGCATTTCTTCGGACCGAATTGCGTTGGTCTGCGAAATTGATTTATTTTCTTGGTCATAACAGTGTTGATTATAGCTTCAGGGTAACCGTTGTTGATAAGGATTGATCGAATATTGGAAAGTTCATTTTCAAGAGTGGATTTCGAACAGATAACTAGAGCTCTGTGGACTAGAGTTGAAATCAAATTAGTCTTCCACCTCATGGGGCAAAAAGAGTTCCAGCGAATGTATTGGCCAGTGAAAGTCGGCTTCCTGTAGATAGATGTAACAAATTCGTGATCATTCTTTTCTACCAGGACGTCAAGAAAGGGCAAAGTCCGATTGCATTCCTTTTCAAAAGTGAAACGAAGCGATGGATGGAGAGAATTTAGATGAGAGAAAAACTCATTGCATTCGCTTCTTTTTACCAATCATGATAGAGCCTTTAAACCTAATTCAGTTCTAAAAATAATGCCTAATCATTTGCCCATTTTGGTGCGCCCTAGCAAGCAAAAAAATTAGGACAATGAATCCGTGCTTGGTTCTTCTGCCGCCTGCGTAATCAACTTTTATTGACAATGATTGCATTGTCATGCGTTCAAGCCTCACATTGACTGCGTAAATGTTTGCTAGCAGCAGCACATTACTATGATTTCTATTGCATGACAGATTCTAACGAGAGGAAAATTTGTTGAAAGTAATGTCGAGCGATTCAAGTGAAATGCTGACACTTGGCAACCATGGAGCAGGTTTTAGTAGTTGTAAACCTTGCACCTAATTGGCAAAGCAGCATACGGGCGTAAGGGGGATTAACAATTTATTAAAATGAATACGCCAGGAAACAATAATGAGTATACCACCCAACCAATTTAGACGAGACCATCCCTGGACCCGTTTTGTCCTTTTGGATTCATCAGCAGGGCCCGTCCCGTCGCAAGCAAAAGTAACCCACTCATTAACGTTATCCTTAAAAAAAAATCCAACTGTGCACATGCAGAAGCACTGAGACTTCAACCGACGACGTATTGCGTTGCTTAACAGGGCGGGTTGACAAATTGGTTGATTTTGGCTGCATATCCACTAGGAGATCAGTTTACACACTGATCTGAAAAAGCAGATTAAACGCTGCATATATAGCCTAGCGCCTTGTCTTTGCAATGCCATCACGCTCGCGGCGAGTGCGTTGACAATTCACAAGGTGGAAGCCGGGCGACCTTTGATAGACGTGTCGAGCAAATCCATGCCAACGAATTTTCACTCTATCTAACTTCGCAGTAAACCGGGCCTCCTACAATGAAACGGGCAAATCCATGCTCGTATATACCCGGTTGATACGCACTTTCTGCGCAAAAGCAGTTGTTTTGCCCGTTTTACCCAATACTGTGGTTTGACATGCTTGGGCATAACCGCAACTTTTTTTAATCTGTTTTTTAAATTAACTCAAGTTTTTACTTTCTTTTGCAAACAAAAATAGGCCTAATTATCACCTAATTGGGCCGAAAATGGTTCAAAGACAAAATCTCAGCATTTGAGAGAAAGTGTGAAAGTTGTCATCATTCGTCATCTGCTTTCCTTATGCTGACAACGAAAGAGGATCACTTACAACCGGTCCGCCTTTCTATCAGAAAAAATAAAAGCTCTGTCGTGCTTCTCGTTAAATGAAACTTTACTCCTACTTTCTCCAATACTTTCGACCGTACTCTCTCGGTGGTGTAAAGAGGGAGCGAGAGACCTTTTAAACTAGCAGCAGCAGCATTTGATTTACAATGGCGATGTCACACATCAAATAAAAAATTAATTATTTCTTCTAAATGTTTTTCTGATTACGCACCTGATTATCTCTTTTTGGGTAGAAGTTCTTCAATCGAATAAATTCTTTGCGCCACATCTTTACTTTTTTTGGCTTGTGTAAGATGCCTATATTTTATCTCCCTTTGTCACTATTTACGCCCTCGATTGCTTCGTTTTTTGTGCTGTCAACATTGCTAGTTGGTGCAATTTTACGCAGCATTCTGTAGAAGCACCTCCGGTTGCCTGTCGTTTTTTCCGGTCACTCATTTTTTACTCGAGGCTATTTTGCTGATTGATGATTTAGCGCTTCCCCGTGATCTCAATGTGGAAAAGAGGATTTAGCATATTACGAGTATGGTAGCTTCAGTAAATTCAACGCATCGATTTTGGCTAATGTTTGATTTTGCAACACCTACGCTGCATCACGAAATCAAAGCAAATCCTTAAAACCCTTCCACCGCTAAATCCACCAAACACGACTTGACGATACAATGATTGTTCTGTGTATCTAAAAAAGCGCGAAGCACAAAATCAAGAGGGTGACAGTTCATTTAAAAGACAGTCAGATTTTGGTTTCTTATCTTTCAAAGATTTCAATAAAAAAATACAAATACTTGCAACAAAAAAAAGAATACTTTCAATAAAAATAAATACGTGACTAAACAGAAAGAGAGGTACAAGAACCTTGCTTTTTCTAAACTTTACAAACTCCATCAAGAAGTGAAGGTGTTTTCAAATCTAACAGGTACTAAACAGCTATCTAAAAAAAGGCTTTTAATTACATTAGTGGTAGGCCTACAAGTTGATTAAATTAGTGGTCATAAGAGACTGATCTCTAGAAAAACCCTTTCAGATAATTTGAGGTTGAATGTAATTAAACTCGGTGCAAAAGATTTTGATTCCCAAGTAAAACATAAAAATTACATCTAACACTAAGATTGAGAAATAAAAAGACCAAAAATTGTTGTTGGCTCTCCTACAACTGGTTATATGTTCAACTGGTAATTACTATTTCGAGCCCATTTTGCATTATCTGTAATAGTGGGCCTTAAAATAAAACTCAGATGTATCACAAGGGCGATAGTCGCAAAAATGAGCTATTAAACTGTGAAGTGCTACATTTAGATAAGGCTAAGTAATATCATGTGAAAGTGAGAATAATAAACAACTAACATACCTTCACTTGGGATAGTGTTGTGCACAGAAAACAATACGTAGATAGTTAAACAAAACAACCAACAGAGTATAACTTACGTCAGTCTTTATACTGAAAAACAAACTGATATCAAAACTGATCCCTTTCAAAAACTTCACATTTCTATCAAAAAGTGCACTGCATAGGCCAACCGCAATTCTGATACTGCGGGTACTTGATGATGTTCAGTTAGTTTGGAAATTGAATCAAAATATAGATTAGTAAGTTATGTTACAGTGAAAAATAGCAAACAACAGCGATAAAAGCGCAAATTTACATCGATATGGCTGGTGGCCACGTAAAACGACCAAGTTACGTTTTAGACGTATCAACTACATGTATATCTCAGTCTTAAGATACAGGTTCAAAACACACAAAGATCGGGCGAAAAAATATAACTATAGTTTACATCTACTAAAAGTTTTACCCTCTATGCGTTAAGGTAAAAGCAGCAGATCCTCACATTGGAGAGGCCCTTTTGCATCAGCGATTGGACTTTCAACGTCGTCATAAACATGAATTTCTCCGTGTGTCATATGCAAAGGAATTTTCTGATAGCCAACCTTGCTGATAGTTTCACTGATTTTGTATTGACGCAATCTATGGCGAAATTTCAATTTGGGTTTGTAAAGCTGAAATCAATTTTGTGCAAGGGACACTATTTCAATGCTCGGAATGCTTTAAATTTGTGTTACGCTTCAAGATCCCGATAGTAACGTCTAGAACCCTGCTAACACCTATGGGCGCAGGGCCATAAACGTGGTTTCTGTCAGTTGCTTTCTCCACGGCACGGTTTGGTTAAATTCCTGGTCATGGTCTTTTGAGTTAAAAAAGCACAGCGAAGATGCATTGACAATTTGGTTACTACATTCTTCTCATGAGGCACCATCAGGATTGCATTATCCATATAACGTTTTCCCGGTTAACCGATTAATCGAGCGTTTTTTGGTATCCGATATCCGGATATAATTTGTCGGTTGATCGGATAGAAAAATAACGTTACTAATGCGTTTTACACTTTTTTAGTAAATTTGGATAATCTTTGTTTCCACATACGAGCGACCTAAGTTCTACTAAAACCCAACAGTTTGTTTTGAAGTGATAAAGTGGCGACTAACTTCCTCTTGAGCGTAATCAAACCTTTGTTCAGACTTCCTTGTTACATATTCTCAACCAGTCGTAAAATGCAAGAGTGAACTTTCCTATCACGCCGCAAGAAACGCAAAGCCAATCTAATAATCATTTCAATAGAAGAGTGCATTTGCGTTGCCTGGTGAGCTCTGTCCAGTGAACTGAGTTGAGAAGAGATTCAGTTAAAAAGCTTTGAATTCGAGTTTATATATATTCAAACAAATTAAAGTTTAGGGCGATTGAAACGAATTTCGAACGTTAAATTTCGACAAACAGTAAGTTTCTTCCTCGGAAAAAACAAGCAGCAAGTTTTACAGGTACAAGCACGATTGACGACTTTTTCAAACCAACCAAAGAATCGTTGGAGAGAGTTGTAGCAGAGCTAGCAACTATCGACAAAATTTTTTTAAACGCAATGCCTACCAGCAAGCATCTGCGACAAGCATTTTTAGAAATAGAATACAAGCTGCAAACGTTGCAAAATGTCAGACGTATTGTCATTAGATTTTTCCAAATACTGAAAAGCGATACAAAAAAATGACGGATATAAAACGAGGATGAAAATTTTTTCTATCATTCTTAATGAGTATACAAGCACGAGAACCAGGAGATACATGAGCTTAAATCTGCACTGCGATTCGGATCATGTAAATTTAGAAATGGCAAGAATAAAAGTTTCCATGGCTCCTATAAAAAAGCAGAGGATTTGGTAAAAGAAAATTGCATGAGTTTGGCCCCAAGATTTAAGATATTGTTGCAGTTACGGCAAATAGAGCTAATATCACGAAGAGTTTGGGAAGAATAATTTGTTGCAGCCAAATCAGCTCTGCTCTGCCCATGGTTTCATTTACTAGTAACTGATTCCTTGCTTGCTGAGCAAAATCTCGTTGAAAGACTAGGAGAGGATATGGAAAGTTATAATATTGGATCGAACTTGGAATTTTCTTCTGAAGAGGAAGATGGTCAAGATGCTGCAGATGTTGTAGAGGATGAAACAATTAGCGTAGATTTTCTACAGTTTGTTACTGAAGTGATAGAGAAGGTTAGAAAGGTGGTTAGCATGTTCCGAAAAAGTTCTCTTGACAGCAAGTATCTGCAAAGACATTACCAAGCACAATTTAATACCGCACTGCAAGTGATAGTAGATTCAAAAACCAGATGGAATAGTTTTGGACATGATT